>ML681971.1:9489823-9537286 GCA_007922195.1 Podocnemis expansa
GGGGGTGGCTCTTCCTCCCAGGGTGCTAAGCACCCTGGGAGGAAGCTCAGCCAGTTATTTCGAAACGGCATGTCCACTTGGCGTTGTTTCGAAACAACCGTTTCGAAACAACGCCCTTTCGAAATAAAACGAGGTTTAGCTTATTTCGAAAAGCGCACGGCTATTTCGAAATAAGCGGTTTGCTTCTTTCGAAATGGCCGTGCGTCGTGTGGCCATGCCATTCCTTATTTCGAAACAACCTCTGTTGTTTCGAAATAAGGAGTGTGTGTGGACATACCCTGAAAGAATCCTGTCAGCATCTTCCTAGACCTTTTCTGTCTTCCTACTGAAGAAACAACATTTTCCTCCTGGAAGTTGTACTTTGGGTTGCTCTCCTGTGTTCCCACTGACCACAGTGAGTTTTATTTGCATAAAAATTAGAAAACCAGGTTTCTTGACTGCAGCAGGCTGGGATAGTGCCATGCTCAAAGAAATGCCCTGGGATCTGCTAAAGAAGGTGGGGGAGGTCTTGTATTGGACCAGCTTCTGTCTGCAAATGGGACAAGCTTTCAAACTACACAGAACTCATCTTCAGGTGCTTTGTTCACCTTTGCTGAAATGAGTTGGACAGGCAACCAGAACTGGTCCTTTTAAATTCCCTTGGGATAAAGAGGAAAGTAATGGTGATAGCTGTAGCAAGCCACCCTCCAGTGAGGTGCTCAGTCCTTCCAGCTTTATCTGGACAAGTGAGGATGTATTACCAGCAAAGCCATATTCTTGAGACTGCAAAGGTATGGAGAAACTACTGAGCAAAATGCATTTAAAAAAGAAATCTACTGAACCATCTTGAACTCAGGAGATGAGGAATAATAAACTGTTCAAATCTGAGATTTTATTATGGTTATTATCTTTGGTAATAGAAGTGCTGAAGAGAGGAAAACCCCATGTGCTTTCAATGTAATGTTGTGTTGTAATGCAGGCCTTGACAAATCAATCTTTCTGGTCACCGTGGTGCCTGGTTTTAATAGCCTGTTGCCTAGCTCAACTGCAGAAATGTAATGGAGGAGCACCCTCTGATGACCAAAAGTAAAATTGTTGCCACCTAGCAGCGAGCCAATTTTGTCCATCCCGTTGTAATGTATAAATACCATGTACCACAAGGGCTATGAGGTAGATTTCTGTGCTGGGTCTCTTGCAACAGAGAAGATGGACATTTAAGGTGCAGTGTGTTAATACCCAGGATGATGAATATCTAGATCTTGTATAGCACTGTTTATCATTAAATGTCAGAGCTTCACAAAGAAGTTTGGTGTCATTATCTCTGGTTTACAGGCAAACCGAGGTGACACAACTTGCTCAAGGTCATCACCAGGCCAGCAATAAAGTCTGGAATGGAACCTAGGTCTCAAGTCCCGGTCTAGTGCGCTACCTCCTAGGCCACAGTAACTCCCCTAAGAGGCCTTAATACATGTAATGCTCCAGATATCTTTTTGTCCCCCCACAGAGTATTATGATACTGGTTGGCTAATGTTTGTTGTGATCACTTTAATACCTCTCTATTAAATGCTTTAACAGCATCTTTCCCTTGTAACTTTGATAGCTGAAAGAACTGAATCCCTGCCCCAGATTTCAAAATGAACACTTCATTTTGTATTACATGTTAAAAGGTCACCTCCTGCCCTACAGGAGTGATCCACAACTATATTTAGCCAAAATGCCCTCCTGATTCTCCATTCCCACCCTATATGGCCATGCTATGACAGTTGTCCATCTTGGCTGCTGCTTTGCACTCCAGAAGTAGCTGCATTTGGTGGTGCTGTTGTGTACAGTAAGTGTTTTCATAGCTGATGTATATAACTGAGCATTTCTCCTCCCACCCGCTACCAATATGTTTAATTGGTATTTCCAGGTAAGTTAGAGAAGCAAATGGCTCTGCCATCTTATCTTTGTGTTCATGTCTGCATCTCTGCGGCACACAGGGATAAAATTCACCTGTATCCTAACGTGAAGAGGTGACATTTTCTATGAAAGAGGGGATAACCCTTTCTGTGCTCTCTGGAATGCTGATTTTCTTGAGGTGCAAAATCACTGCAGCTGTGTGCTTCAACTTCTTTATTAAAGATATTTGTGTGCTGAGTCATGCTGCTTCAGAAGCATCATGAGACTACAAAAATGTGGCACAAAATGCTGATCTGCCAAGTAACATCTGTTGCCACAGATATTTAGCTGTGATTCTCTGTATCGCCAGCATCCTTTCTCCTTGTTCCCCTTTCTTTGGTTACTTGTCTCAGCATGTTTTGTAGTCATATGTTGCTTCAGCAATTCAGTCTCAGCATGAATGATCTCAAGCAAATGGAACCCCGTTTAAAGCTTGAAACAGACTTTTAGTCTTTGTTCCTGTTCTGTTGATACCTCCATAGCAGTGGTGGCTTTTGTTCTGTGGACACTTTTCTACAAAGAATAGGACAACGCCCAGCATTAAGGGCTTTCTCTTGCTATCTGCTTGGTGGGATCTAAGATGATGAGACTACATGCCCCATTATTAATTCTGACTCTTGTTCATAATTTGGACGTACGTCTTGGACAATTCAAACTAGTCTCTGAAATTCCTAATTGCAGGTCTTTCTTGACATGTTGCCAATACGTCCTCTGTGTCTGAGATGTTGCCAGACATGTCTTCTGCAGATCAGCCAGCAGCATCCTGTGCTGTGTTAATCTCCAACTTAACCTGCTACAGGTGGCCACTGCCCCTGATATTACATGTTTGAAATTGTTCTTAGAATGGCACAGGACAAAAGAGTTGGGGTGGAAGAAATCACCCGCTACACCATTTTTCTGTCTCCTGCACCGTAAAGTTCTCAATCAAAAGTGTCAAAATCATTGATTAGAGCTAGGTTCTGGATAATTTTGACATGTACAGAGCAGTAGTGGATCGAACTGAGCCACCTGCTTCCTCACCCATTTCTACCTTGCATGGCTCGTGTGAGCTGAACACAGTTCCAGACCTTCTGGCAATGTGTCTCAGGTGATCCCTGCTTGTGCAATGGCTGAAAACTCAGTCTGACAGTGGCATCACTGGGGTCAGGGGGCTCAGGGGGCCTCAGCCCTCCTAACACTCAGGGCCAGTCCCCAAGCAGCATGCCCCAGAACTGCACAGGGGTGCACCGTTGTGCCACCGTGCAGCGAACACAGTTGGCAGCCACTGCCTCTACCTGGCTGGCAGACATAGTCTCAGAGCAGGGTCATGCTGGGGGCCTCAGCTATTGCCACGGCCCTGCCCTCCCCTGGTGGCCGGGTAAGGGAGCCGGTGAAGTCCAGGGGCAGGCACGCGGGCCCAGTGGGGAAAGGGCATGGGGAAGGAGGTTGGTCCGGGGCAGTGGTGGACAGTAGTGGGACTGGGGGGTTAGGGAGAGGTTTGGGAAACCAGTGGGGAGTGGGGTGGTGGGAAGGGAGAGGATCGCAGTCCTGGTGGGGATCTGGGGCCCACCCTAATATTTATGTGTAGCAGCACCCCTGGAGTCTAAAATTGGTGGTGATGGAGTTGTCAATTTAGGAAAGAAACATGAACAGCCCAGAAGAGTAGCTTGGAGCTTCACTTTGTGCAGTGGTCCTGAATCTTCTTGCACGCATGAACATTACTCCATTGATGTCAGGTGAGCTACACAGGAGCTACACCTGCTGTATGCCAGTGCAACTGAGAAGAGAATTGGGCTTAGAGGCTTTATCAAGGAGTTGTAGGGAGAAGGCTGAGCTCCAGTCATGGTGCATATGTAAGATGCAAGGTGATTCATCTGCTCTGACACTGATGAGGCCTGAGCTGGGGAATTGTCCAGTTTTGGATGCAACATTTAAAGAAGGGTGGGGGTGAATTGAAGAGTTTAGAGGAGAGCTACAAAAATGATAAAAGGTTTAGAAAACCTGCCTTGTAAGGAAAAGTTTAAAAAACTAGGCATGTTTGGTAATGAGGGAAAAAGGATGGAGAGTGTCTTCTGACAGTATTTGTGGTTTGTTATAAGGATGATCAGTTGTCCTCTATCTCCAGTGAAGGCTGGAAAGAAACAAGCTTAGTCTGTAGCAGGGGAGGTTCATGCTAAGTGCTGAGAAATACTCTCAAACTGTTAAGCTCTGGAATAAGCTACTAAGCGAGGCTGAGGAATCCTTGTCTTTGGAGGGTTGATTGTAAGAACAGTTTGGACAAAAGTGGCCAAGATGGTCTAGTTTTATATGGCTCTGTCTCAGCATAGAGTAGGACTGGAGGAGCTCTCAAGGTCTCTTCTGGCTAGGGTTACCACATACCAAAGCATGGAAAGGAGGACAGGGAGGTATTTAAAGGAGCATGTTGGAGGACACATGCACATCCGGGGGACCCCCTTCACCCACACCAGCTAGTGCCCCCCCCAAATGCCTGCCCCCATCAGATCTTTTTCTTTCCACAGTTCCCACTCCAAGCCCTCCTAACCCCCTCCACTCCAGCTCTTCATCTTCATTTCACCCCCCTTCAGTCCCCTCAACCCCCTCTACACCTCCCCAGCCCACCATTCTAACCCCTTCTTCCCACCCCCACGCCCTTTCCCTGGCTGCTCGACTGTCCCCAACCCAAACGTCTTCCCAGGCCTCCTTACCAGTGGGGGAAGGAAGGGGCCTGCGGGGACTCTCAGCTGCGCTGGCTTGGGAAGTTACAAATATGGCACTAGCCAGCTGGCAAGAAAGGGGGCTAGCGCCACTTGGGCCTGGTAGGGGCAGGGCCTTCCCAGGCACCAGGAAGGGAGGGGAGGGATGGACAGGCTTGGTCCTGCCCTAGGTGCCCTAGCGTTCTGGAGTGGTCCTCTATTTTTAGGGGGCCCAGCCAGAATGCTTCCCCTGGCATTCTGGGGCGTTCCCTTCCAGCACACTTTAACGCCTTTTAAAAAAAGCTGGACAAAATCATCTGTTTTTAAAACACCTGTCAGATGGAGGACATGTCAGTAAAAAGGGGGCATGTCCTCCTTTTGTCAGATATCTGGTAACCCTACTTCTGGCCCTTCATTCTTCTAGAACTGAAGTGAAGTTTGACCTAATATATGTAATTGGGACATTCTCTACACCTATCTGTTTGTCAACATTGGGTCACGGATATTTGTGTTAAAGGCTTTATGATTTACCTTTGCAAGACGCCAATACATTGATTTTATTTTTTTGGATAGTTGGTCTGGTTTTCCCAACTCTGCAGTTTCTGGACATGTGCTGAGATTCGATTCCTTTCCGGTAACTGTGTAACAAGGGCTCAACAGCACAGTCTAAGGCCCTACTATAGGGATGCTGGTGCAGGCTGGGTGGCTTAAACCCAGTGGTTTTCAAACTTTTTTCCTTGGGACCCAGTTGAAAAAAATCATTTATGCCTATGACCCAACAATTACATCTTTGAGCAATTTATTCCAGTATTTTGGTGGTGGTAGCAGGGGGTGACGGGACCCGTTGCCTGAGTGTCTGCAACCCAGTGCTGGGTCCTGACCCTAAGTTTGAAAACCATGGGTTTAAAGCTGCATTCTTGCTCACCCCAGTTACCTTTGATGTCTCAGTAATGCCAGATCAATCCCAAAATTAGGTTTGGTGAGCAGAACTTTCCTTGCAGATTGAGTGTAGCACAAAACCACTGTGATGGATAGAAGTCCTTGAAACTGGCACAGAGGAAACTCTTTACTTCTAGGTAGCGAGCATCTGTACCTTGTGCCAGCCAGCTTGAGTTTCACAGCTCTTTTATGTTCAGGGATGTCTGAAGATCTGCATTTTTTCAGCACTCATTACATGCAAGAGTTGTGGGGAGACTTAGGCCACTGGCAACTCTTCTAAACACCTCCTGCCAAGGACTGTTTATAAACTTAATTGATCATAATTCACCATTGCTTCCTGTGACCTGCTGAGCATCCTTCATTCACACTGAGATCAATGCTAGAGGGTGCTCAGTGCCTTTGTTGCTTTCAACTCAGTGAAAAGTCTGGCATTGAAGTTAGAAAGATGACTTGAATTAAAGGCATGACTTTACAATGGGGACTCTTTAATTTTCTGTGTGGGCTGACACACATGCACCTTGCCCATGTGGGAAATAATAATCAGCTGTCTGTGGCCCGCCCCCCCCCCGGCAGATCAGGGCTATAGAAGGAGCCCATGAGCCATTTCCAGATATACTTTTTGCTGAGACCATAACGAAGTTGAGAATGAGCCAGGGCTTAAAGCTAGAAGTACTAAAGGAAAGGGAAATCCATATGAGACTGGCTTATCCCAATAGAAAGTAACCCAAGTTGTTAAAATAGAGCTTTCCTGAGTAACAAATGACCAGGTTGGGTCAGAATTAAAACTTGTTGGCTCTTGTCAGCTGTTAAGTGACTCAGTCTCATCTGCTACACATGAGTTTGATAGGTAAATTATTAATTAAGAGCCAGAGCCAGAGCCAGCAGAGCAGTGGGAGGGAGCAGGATCTTTCTCTGACTTGTGACAATGACGTTCAGTTTAGAGGATTTACCATATAGTATGTTCTGCAGTCAATCATATGACCTACCTCATTTGGGTCAGGACAGCCTGTGGTGATGCAGAAGGCCAACCTGGGACCCTGATTAACTCAGATCCCAGAGTTAGTTTGCAGAACAGGTGGCAATTTTTGTGGGTGGTTTTTTTTTTGTTTTTTTTTTTGTTTTTTTTACTTTTTGTAAATGGAGGCTATAAATGTTAGGCTGTCTTCGGTTACTTCTCAGTCTAGGTCTCCATTGGTGACAGCAAACTCACTGCTGTCCAATTGACCTATCCAGTTCAATTGAGCATGTCTTCACTGCTGCACAATCAATCCGAAAGTCAGTCTAGTAAACCGACCTCCTTGGATGCTGTGCCAATGAGAAACTTTGCTATCAGCACAGCATGATGAAGATAGCATACAGAACAGGGCTTGACAAATCCTGGGTGCTAGGTGGGGGGCCTGTGCGCTCTGTACAGCTGCTGAAAAGTGACAGCAGTGGTTTTTTTGGCAGTGTGGGACACTTTCATGGGCGGACGCCGAAGGATACCTCAGTTTCTGGGCTGGCCCTTAGGTTGAGATTTTTGTAAAACAGACGTTAGTAAATGGGAGTGATGCAAGGTACTTTGTAGCTTGTCTAAGTCCATCTACTGCCCACTGTTGTGTAGACCAGATCTCAGAGTTGAATCTCGCTCTTAAATTCTTTAGCAAACTCAAATTCTGTATAGGTCTGAGAATCAATTGCTCTGTTTATTCCTGCATTAGCCTGGAAAAGTTGGACATGCAGACTTTCAAAGGGCTGTCATCACTGCAAAGTGCATGTGTCGTCCTGGTTTGTAACTTTCACAGCAATGCTGTTCAACAGTTTGCCAGAGAGAGTCCTGCAGGAGTGAGAGAGAGAACTAGGGCATGTGAGCTGAACATGAATGGCCAGTCTTTGTCAGGGCATGGATCCGTGGATTATACTTTGGCTTGAATCCACAGGTGGTTGGACTGCAGTTTGTGTCAACAGAGCCTCTGAGTGGATTTTACCCTAACACAGCCTTTTTTTTTTTTTTTTTTTTTTTTTTCTGGAGGAGGTCATGTGAAAACCATGCCACCCCAAGCTGCAATCCTGTGACCTGTGCTTGCTAATGCTTGCCAGGCACTTGTAACAGGAGATGAACCCCAGGGGTTGCCAGGTACAGTATTGATTTGGTATATGTGGGACACTTCCTTGTGATTAAGTGCTGGACCAACTTCCTTGTAAGGCAGTGGTGGACAAAATTAGCTCACTGGTAGGTGCCAGAAATTTTATTTCTGGTCACCAGAGGGTGCTCCTTCTTTACATTTCTGAAGTAGAGCTAGGTGACAGGTGACTAAAACTGGTTGCCATGGTGATCAGAAACATTGATTGGTTGAGGCCTGCTGTAAGGTGTTAGGGGAGAACTGTTCTTGTGGAGGGACGTCTTCCAGACAAGATGTAAAAGGAAGCTTTGGATTCCTTTTGACTGCTATATTCTGCAAATTTGTTAAACCCTGCCCTGGCCAGATGGGATGATTAGTCTCTGCCTACCTGAATCTGCCTGGAGGTGGTACTTCTGGATAGAAATGCTGTCTGGAACCACTGTTTGCATTGCATTCTTGGTGATTGCAAGGGCTGTGAGAGATAAAGATCTAGGGATGGTGGGTGGGCCTGTTTCTTCCATGGTGATTAAAATCTTTTGAAATCTTTCAGGATGAATAGTACTGTATGGTGTATGCAGAATAAATCTCTCCTAACTTTGTGTTCAGCTGGGGCAACATGGTGGAAAGTGTTGCTGAAGCTATGTTCATTGGGACAGGGCCTGTGGCTTTCGAAAATCACCACCTATTGCACTAGAGAAGTTTCCATCTAAATTTCAAGCCCTGTAAGTGCAGCTTGTGCCTGAAGTACAGATCATGCTATGATTGATGTCTCTGAATACCTTGACAGAAGCCAGCTGTAGTGAAAAGAACTGGAGCTGAGCTTGATTGGATCTTGGGCAGGGGTTTGTGTTTAATTGGTCTCACTTGCACTATCTCTTGGTTTTTATTTCTTGAATAAAAGGCGGTGATTTTGCTTAATTTCAAGACTGTGTGCTTATTTACACTGCTTGGAAGGGGTAAAGGGAGCCTATTTTCATTCCTTGTGTCTGCAGTATTTTGAATGAGAACCCTTTGAATGCAGAGGTGGGAGGTGACATGAGCTGTAGTACATGGATGGGGAGACTACATTTATCTGAAGTTCCAAAGGAGCAGCTGTGTTAGTCTAGTCAAGCAAAAAAAGCAAGGAGTCTTGTGGCACTTAAAGGCTAACAGATTTATTTATCGCATGAGCTTTCATGGGAGAATATCCCACTTCATCTCCTTCTTCAAAGTGTCTGACGAAGTGGGATATTCTCCCATGAAAGCTCATGCGATAAATCTGTTAGCCTTTAAGTGCTACAAGACTCCTTGCTTTTTTTCATTTATCTGCAGGTGCTTTCCAGCAGGAGCAAACCTCTGCTGCTTATGTTAGCATTTCATAATGTGTTTTTCATAGTAAACACAATAAAGGCCCCCACAGCTCATGCAGCCCTGTGTGTCTGCATGGCATTTCGGAGCAAGTCTTCCAGCCTAGGCTGACAGACTTGTAGACAGTGCTTTGAAGTTCTGGCTTGGGCTTTGAAGCCTACTGTCTGACTTAATCCTCAGAGCCCCCATGTGAAAGGGAGGGTCCCAGACTCCAGCACCAGTTTGAACTCTTACACCTCAATTAAATAGCTTGGTAGTCTAAGCTTCACAAGCCCAGGTTAGCTGCCATGAGCTGGCCAGGGTTATCTAACTGCAGCATAGCCACATTCAGTGGACAGGCATGTGAGGAGGAGTTCACTTCATCACTTAACTTGTACATGGGAGAACAAAGAAAGTCATTGGCCATAGATACACAATGGAGGGACTCTGTTCTTGGACGTGTTAACTCTGTCACCAGTTTGGGGAGCTGAATCTGCTGAACAGGCACTCCCAGTGTGACTAGTTGTGGCCGAAAGAGCTGACATGATCCTGAGCCATATAAGCAAGCATCTCAAGCAGGAGGGTTACCAGATATCAAAGCATGGAAAGGAGGACATTGGAGGACACATGCATATCTGGGGGGTCCCCATCACCCACCCCAGCTACTGCCCCCCAAATGTCTGCCCCATCAGATCCCTCTTTTTCTTTCCACAGTCCCCGCTCCAAGCCCTTCTAACACCCCCACATACTAGCTCTCCATCTTCATTTCACCCCCTTCTTCCCACCTCTGTGCCCTTTCCCTGGCTGCCCAACTGTCCCCAACCCAAACCCCTTCCCTGGCCGCCTTACCCGCAGCAAGGAAGGGGCTTGTGGGGATTCACAGTTGCGCTGGCTTAGGAGGCTACAAATATCTTGCCACTGGCCAGCAAGAGAGAGGGCATGTGCTGCTTGGGCCTGGTAGAGCGAGGCGCTCTCCAGGCACTGGGAAAAGAGGGAGGGGTGGCTAGGCTGCCTTCTGCCCTAGGCACACTAGCATTCTGGTGTGCTCCTCAATTTTTAGGGGGTCTAGCCAGAGCACTTCCCCTGGTGTTCTGGGGTGTTCCTTTCCAGCATGCTTTAACTCCTTTTAAAAAAAGCTGGACAAAATCACCTTTTAAAATGCCTGCCAGACAGAGGTCAGGACAGTAAAAAGGACATGTCCTCCTTTCACCAGATGCCCGCTAACCCTAAGCGGGAGTAGAGAGGTCATTTCACTGCTGTACTTGGCGTGGGTTCAATGGCGGCTGGAATCCTGTGTCCAGTTCTGGTGCCAACAATTCAGGAAGGCTGATTGGAGAGGGCTCAGAGAAGAGCTGCAATAATTATTAAAGGTTACAAAATCTGCCTTATAGTGGTAGACTCAAGGATCTCAACCTATTTAGCTTAACAAAGAAGGTTAATCACAGATTTTTAGTGGAGAACAAATAATTATGGTCTCTTGAATCTAGCAGGAACAGGGCTACCAGATACCAAAGCCTGGAAAGGACAGGGAAGTACAAAGAGGAGGACCTTGGAGGACATTTGGAGAAAAAGTAGTATTAATGTAATATTCTTCTGTTTTTAGAGGGTCCTGGAATGCTTTCCCCTAAAAATAAGGTATTCTGTGGCAATCCGGCATACTTTAACCCTTATAAGTAAAAAGCCAGACAAAATCATGTATTTTAAAATACCTACCCAGATGGAAGACGTGAATGTAAAAAGGAGGACGTGTCATCCTTTTGTCTGACATCTGGTAACCCTATGCAGAAAGTATAACAATCCAAGAGATGGATGTTGAAGCTAAGCAAATTCACACTGAAAATAAGATGTACATTTTTAACAGTGAGAAGGTTTAGCACTGGAACAATTTAGTAAGGATCACGGTGGATTCTCTATGACTGACAAGTTTTAAATCAAGATGGGTTGTATTTCCAAAGGCTCTGCTCCAGGAATTATTTTGGATGTTCTCTGGTCTGTTGTACAAGTCTGACTAAATGATCAGTGTTCCCTTAATTTGAATCACTACTTCATAATGGGACATTGCCTGCCCCTACTTTCCATCTGTCAGCTTTGTCACCATTCTCTATGCATGTTCAACATTTTTTCTGGTTTGGCAAAGAGCCCGATTATAAGGGAAGGAATCACTCTGCCTCCATGGATCATGTTTCAAGTTAATCAGCTACTTACCTGCTCGGAATTGTATTCTGCCATCATGAAAGTAATCTTCCAGGGGGGTCATTCATCATTGATAGTCAGCAACTTTGGGAAGTAGTGGAGAAGGAAAAGGAGTAGCTGTTTATTCTGGAGAACAGGATGGCTGTGGTTCCAGAAACAAGTTGGGACTTGAAACACCTATGTTCAGATCCTTCCTCTACCTTAGACTCTGTGTGACCTTGGGCAGCTCATTTAGCCTCTCTCAGCCACAGTCCCTCACCTGTACAATGGTGTAAAATGTTGCTCTGTCTCAAAGGATAAATGCACTAAGAACTGGTGAGGCACTGAGCTAATATGGTAATGAGGACCAAATACATACCTTAGCTTGGATCACTGGAACTGCTGGTCAGACTGCTCAATTGATAAGCAGTTTGGGGGCACTTTTAAAACTGATTGGGACAGAAAAATCATTGAGATCAGAAGCGCATGGTTAGTCACATGCAAATTAACATAGAGGTGATCCTTGGACAGTCCATCCTTTCTATTGCATTGTAGTTGATCATTTCAAAAATCTTTGATCTAATGAGAGAGAATAATAAAACTGACAGGCAATGGGTACAAACACTCATGAGTACAAAGGTAATACTAGAAAGTAACAAACTGGTATTAATCTTGGGGCAGATGGGAACACAAATTAAGTACAGCCAATAGGGACTTAGAGATGCTAGTGGGCAGCAAATTAGACATGAATTTGAAGTGGGGGTGGGGTGGGAGGAAGGTGAATAGGGCTTGGGGATGCATGCAAATGTAACCCTTCTGCCAGGGTGAGATGGCAGAGCAAGGGCTGGGTTCTCTATCTAGTGGTTTCCAAATAATGTTACAACACCAACCAGCTTGAGCCCCTACCCAGTCTCCTGGGAAGTTATGCACTGTTCCCTGTGTGCCCTAGAGGGGTAATGCTTCCCCGCTTCAAGCACAAGTCTGAGTGTAGTACATAGAACAGGGGTGGCCGAACTTACGGAACTCAAGAGCTGCACAAGTTGATTATTAAACCTTTGAGAGCTGCACTGAAGCATATAACCATAATTTTTACCTACTCCAAAATTACTAAGCTTAAAATTCATGATGTACTTTAACTTTATTGTAAAAACAGGACAAATATTGATCCTACTAATGTCAGATTCTAATAATTACATAAAAGTTACCATGAAAACTAGAACACTGCAGGCTTGTGGCAAGTTTTTTAAAATCTGGGCAGTAACTTGTCAATGCAGTAGGTCGGGGTGGCCAAACTTATGGAACTCAAGAGCCACACAAGTTGATTATTAAACCTTCAAGAGCCGCACTGAGGCATACAGCCATATACTTTTACCTACTAAATTGATTTGCTGACGTTCTTCCATGAGGCACACTTTTTCATTCAAGAGCCACATGCAGTTCCCGAGCCACAGTTTGGCCATGCCTGCAGTAGGTAAAAGCTCTCTCAGATGCTGATCTTTAAGTATTGCACAATGTTTTGAATGTCATTATGGAATACAATGCTTCACAGCAGTAAGTTGTGCCAAAAACTGAAAGTAATCTATATTCATTTTTAAACTTTTCTCCTTTGTATTTTCATTTCTCAGTATTTCACATCATGTTTGACTTGTAAAACATGATTTTATTTTAACCAACAAATAAGCTGCATTTGGCCCTATGAGGAAATCTAAACATGCTGGGCTTTTCCAACCATGCTGCGCCTCCCTCCCCAACCCCTGTTGCCACTTCCCTGCAGTCTCTTACCACGCTGCTCCTTCTCTGCTCTCCCTGACCATGCTGCCCTGGCTGCTCTGACCAAGCTACCCCTTCCCTGCAGTCCCTGACCATGCTGCTTTTCCCTGCCGGCTCTCACCGCACTGTGGCTCTCACCACACCACCTTTCCTGCTGGCAGTGACCATCCCTTGCTTCCCTGCTGGCTCTTACCATGCTGCTGCCTCTCTGTGGTCTCCAACCATTGCACACTTCTCACCCCTGTCTCTCACCATGCCACCCTTCCCTGCTGTGCTCTTTGGGGAGCTGCAATTTTTCTTGGAAGAGCTCGTGAGCCACACTTTGGCCACGCCCGACACAGAGCTTTTAATGACAGCAATAAAGAGTACATAGAAACAATATCAAGTCAGTGTGGGACAGGATTCCCACAAAACCCAATACAGCACTCACTCCACCCCAGTGTATGTAGAGAATGTCCCTCTCATTCTCTGTCTGCCAACACCACCCACTGGTCACTGAAGCTCTATGGCCCTCTGTTGGCCGCTTGCACCATCTGCTGGCTCCACCTGCCATCCATCAGCTCTGCCCGCTGGTCACTCATACTCTTCAGCCCTCTGCTGGCCACTCACTCCATCCATTGGCTCTGCCCACTGTCCACCAGCACTGCCTACTGGTCACTCTTCAGTGATTTCAGCTCTTAGAGAGGATCTCAGCCCCCAGTGATTTCAACTCCTGACTTCAGAACACCACAGACAGCTCCTCTGATCAAAAGAACAAAAGGGAGGCTCCATAAGGAGCCAATTCAAGTCTATCTTTTAACAGTGTGGCAAGGGTGAAGCAGTGTCTCAGGTATAGCTCTGTATCGGAGCTATGCTGTCCCCACCCCTTTCTCTCTTCACATGGAAACTTGGAGTTGCTCACTCTTTCAAGTTCTGTGTTTCTGATGGTGACTTTTCCACCATATAAGCTAAACAGAGTTCATGCAATCAAAGGATAGCATATTATGAAAAAGATATTTCATTTCTCTCCTCAGCTAAAATACAGGTGTTGACAGATTTATGGTCAGATCAGCCCACATACAATTTACCATCATGCCCTGCATCCACACAGTAAGACTATGCTAATAACTAATTGTGCTCATGCAGAAACAAAGCCCATGCTGATTAGTTGCCCCCTTTTCTACTGTTAGGCACAAGTAGTACCCAGCCTCTAGACTAGGTGTCTCAAGCACGCAGCCCCTAGAGCTATTTCCTATGGCCTGCAACAACACTATCATTACCAGTATTTGCAATGTTGTTGTATGAAAAGGTTTCAGTGGTGCAGCCCTTGGGCTAATGTTCTAGTCCTCATGCGGCCCTTGTGGTGATCTGAATTTGAGATCCCTGCTCTAGACCTTCCTTACACAAAGATTCATTGCAGCACTGCAGGAAGGGAACAGTTTCTCCCAGTGGCTCTGGTGTCATTCCGTAATATGGTGGTAAATTCTGGGTCAGAAAGACAGGAGAGGGAAGAGCAATAAAAACTGGGGCAGTGAGAGGAATTGACTCCTCGAGATGTAAGGTGCCAAGAAGGTATTACTGGGGGTGAGGATCAGCTAAGTTTGGTCCAGCTCCTATCAAGCACTTCTCCATTCCCATCAAGGGGAGCCAGATCAGGAGCTCTGGGGTGGGTATGAGGCTACAGTTGAAGTGCTGACGTCCAGGCTAGAGTGGAAGCTGGTTAAGGCTGTTGCAGCTGGAAAGTGGAAATTTTGACTGAATATAGCAAAAACCTTTTTAGCAGTAAGGTGCAGTAGTAGGGTGTGGAACACTTCTCCTGAAAGATAACCTATCTCTAGGGACATTGAAAGTTACACCAGAGTAACCATGTACCAAGTGGTCTTCTCCTAGGTCTTTCCCATCTCACCCCAGAGATGCTCTGATACTGTTTTCACTTTGATATGTAACTTAATTCTTTTGTCTTTTCTCTTTCTAGTGTTGCTGGTTGCCATGGGGGATTCTGTCATGGACTCCGTTCTTCCTCCACCTGAGAGCAGTGTCCAGGAGGGTACTCTCTTTAGTGTGACTGACGTGTTTCTCCTCTCTCTCATCATTGGCCTCCTTTCTTACTGGTTCCTCTTCCGCAAGAAAAAGGAAGAAGTCCCTGAATTCACCAAAATCCAGCCACTGTAAGTGAACGTGGGATGATGTGCTTTTTAATTAGATTGGTCTGTGAAGGTGAATGTTTCCCTCTCTGCTGGGCTCCAATCTTGGAGTCCTAAACACAACATTGCAAGGTGCAGGGCAACTACTACCTTATATATGGTTATCTTTGCTCTCTTCCAAAGCCACCCTGATGCTGCTGTAGATTGAGGTGCTTGCTTAGGAAGCATAACATACTCAAGGTCCATGGGCTGAACAAGATTTGAATCTCCACATAAGTGTGTGGAAGTTGCAGCTGTTCATCCAGTCTGTTTGAGCTATTCTCTCTTACTTCAGGAGCTGATATCGCCATGTCTTCATGGACAATGCTGCAGCGATGTTCCACTTGAGAGTTCAGATCGGATTGTCATAAGGTGATAAGTCTTGGGATACTTCATCACAATGCATCTCAAAGCTTCCTTCCACCTCTGTGTTCAGAACAGATTGGCAGATCACTTGGCAAGGATCACTAGTGGTCTCCCAGGCCATGTGCTATGAGATTAATCTTTTGAGATAGGGGATCCTCACCAAGCCAATTTCTGAATCAACTTAGCATGTCTTCACTGACCGCTGAGTCGATCAAGAAAGATTGATCTGATGCTGTCAGTGTGGACATGGCCTAATTCTAGTTCTTCTTGTTTTGCACCCCATGTTCTGTAGACATTCCACTGTCGTTCTTGTGTAGCTGTGCTGCTGTTCCTTGGGTGATCGGTAGGAACTGTGGAAGAGCTGTACCCTCTTGAACTGTGAACCTCCCACCCACTGGGATGTTGTCAGTTTCTGATAGCTGAATGGCCCTGACTCCCAAGGTCTCTGTGTAACTGATGTTCCTGGCGGGAGTGTGTTGGGTAAAGCACCTACCTCTTATCTATTTTGATAGCAAAGGAGGGTGAGGCAATGCCCTTCTTCCCATGCAATCCAGGGCCAGCCTTGATACAGTGACTTTAACAGCCATAGAAAATTTTGCTAGTTGCCTGGGTCTTAAGCCAGAGGCGTCAGGCTGTGCCTGTTGTCAAAGGCAAAATGAGACTGCAGCCAGATGGTGGCCCTGTGATCGTGATTGTATCTACATTTTTAGAAGGGTTGGGATCTGGAGGGAAATGAATGAGGCTGTTTTATGTAGAGATTTGTTTCCCCTCCATCCTTAAACCTCAGGTCAGGCTTCCTTACTGATAAACGTGCACAGTGTGAATCTGCTTTGGAGAAGTTCCCCTATCTTGAAAGCATCTGATGAAGTAGATTTTCTTCCACAAAAACTTAGATAAATTTTGTTAGTCTTCAAAAGTATCACAGGACTCCTTGTTTTGCTGAACTAGATTAACATAGCTGCCCATCTGGAGTTTGTCAACATGCTAGTTAGAATACTTGGGGGGGAGGGGACTTAAAAAAGAGAGTGGAACCTGAAACTACAGTATTGAAATTCATATGCAAACTAGATACCTTCACACAGGGGTTGGAGGGGGTTGAATAAAATTCTTGAATGGCTGAGTCATTATGAAAGGTGATTTCCCTTCTCAGCTCCTCTCTATTCCCACAGTTTGACTCCAAACGTCTTATTTGCATTGCAGAGACAAGCTAGTGTCCTATCCCTCAATCTGTTTGAATTTACCTGGTGACCCACCCTTCTCTATCTTTATATTTACAGCTAACATGCTATATTTTCCATTTCATTCATCTGACAAGTGGGATTGTGTCCCAAAAAGCTTACGTTGTGAATAAATGTGTTAGTCTTTATAAAGTGCCATGGGACTCCTTGAATGTTATAAACACAGACCTTGATTGGTTGGTTTTATTCAGTGCTCTGATTTCCCCCCCCCCCCCCCCATGCTTGTGTAACCCTGACTCCTTTGATGGCAAATGCCATGGCTTGCAGAAGGCTTCCTTGGTTGCTTGCTTATTACCCACTCACTGTCATGGCCACGTTTCATCCACACAGGATAAGGTTGCCATTTGTTTCCTGCTTCTCACTTCATCTCATAGCTACAGCAGTGCTGTGCTTTAGTCATAAAAGACAGCTTTGGCACCATACACTGGTTGCTTCCTTCAGTGGATTTCCTCAATGCTTCAACTCACCTGTCACTCAGAATGTTTCACTGGTGCATGCTTGTTTTCTTCCTAGTTTATTAGCTACTTGCTCAGCAGCCACTGTGTGTGCCAGGGCAGTGAGCATTGATTTAGGTTACTGGATGTCTTTTGCGGTGTATCTCTATGCTGACAAGGAGCAACTTAAGTTTGTAGCCTAACCTCCTGGGGTGGGATTGACCGGGTTGCCGTAATGGATAGAAAAGACCAGATAAAAACCTCACTTCTGTCCAGTGAAGAACTGTTGCAAGATTACTCCAAAAGCCATACTGCGTGCTAAAATGCTGCTACTTGAGACCTGAATTAAAGCCCAAAATGAGACGTAGTTATCTATATGTGAAGAATTGGAGTAGCTTTTCAAATTTTAAATGGATAATCCCTACCTAACCCACAAGAGAAAATGCTTCAAATAAAAACTGTTTCTTGATTGCATTGGACTAGCATGAGCCTGTCCTGAAGTCTGCAAGAACTGAGCAGCAGAACCAAAAGTTGGGAGATGTCTTACTAAATTAACAGTTCACACACTGCTGCCCATGCTCCTCCTTGGTAAGTTAAGGCTGCTCTTTGTCAGACAGAAAAATTATCTTGCTTGTGGAACTGGACCACATGAACATGGTGGGAGTCAAGTGTATGACTGAGATTATTATGGTCACTAGAGAAGCTGCTTGATCCAAAGATCTTGTTCTGGACAGTCTGAATTGGGGCCACTCGGGACAAGATCCCACAACTCCTGCATTCGGCTGTACTAGGAGAGGCGGTGTTGTGTTGTGACTGGGGTACAGAAATGCTTGCTCCTGGTCCATAAGTCAGTCACTTTTCCCATTTGACTTGAGCAGTCACTTGACTCCTTTGTGCCTCTGCTTTCCATCAGCAGTTGGAGATACTTTCCACACAGGAAGGGGCTGTGAGGTTTATATAATAAAGTACTAGAGACTTTTGATACAGAAGACTGAGTTGGCCATTCTTGGCAGGCTAGAACATTGAAACCTAGAGCAATGTGCTTGCATTTAGACCATTGAAAGACTTAATTGAAACCATTAGGGTAGCATTCTTAAAGTGCCTGCTCTGCAGATGTCATTGGAGAGGAATGTCCCTTTGATCTCTGTGGGTTCATGGACTAGCAAGTACGCAGCTTGTGTTTGGGTGGAGTTGTTGGGGAGCCAGCCATTTGCAAGGCTGCGTGTGTGTTCTGTGAGTTTAGTGTTTTCACCATGTCCTGTCGTCCTGTTTCTCTGCCATGGTGTGTGTTGGACAGTCCTCTTAAACACACTGAGACGTGTTAGGTGGCATACAATTTTCTATCTATCATGCAACATCGTTTGGGATGGAAATAGGCTGATCTGAATCCTCAGATATGACAGAGATTCGTTATGGTACTTAAAGGGCTTTCTAGTTTTAGGAATTGTTCTAGTTTTTTAGCTTGGGTGGGGAGGAGAGGAAGAGCGAGACCATCTCTAATTTAATTGAATACGACCCCAAAGAGAACAAACCCATTATGATCAATACAGCCTTTCTTCCTAACGGATGGCACTACCATAGAAACATTCAGCGTCAGGAATCATTTCATTCAACCTACAGTTTCCTTTTTAAAAACCAAAATAGGCAGCTATGATATAAACTGTTGCTGAGGTAACAAGGGTTTGGAGGAGGGAGTTTTATTCCTCTGCCCCCTTCCATACAGAAGAAGGGGAGGGGGGTGGCATGTGCTGCAGAGAATCCTGGGAGGTTTCATTCTCTACTCCTAGTTCCTTTCTGCCGCCGCTGCCAGATGTTGCCGTTCCTCAGTACTGAGTAGAGATTTGCTTGGGAACTTTCAAAGTGTTCAGGGAGAATCCTAGCGGACTTAACAACTCTGCCTATGACCTGTGAAGGGATTTGGCATGCAAGTTTCGTTCTCCATGACAAAAGGAAACTGGCGATTTGCTTTAATTTCTGAGAGGTGCAGAATGGAAAGGCTTGCATGTCGCTTTTTAAACTACTAAGTTAAGATCTTTCCCTTCTCCGACTGACGGATACAAAAGCTGTGGGATTTTTGTTTGCCTTTTCCCACCCTAACCATGGGGTGTCTGTACTCCGTACCACAAGAGGAGCCAACTCTGGGGAGGTGAGTCAATTTTACTCGTAGGAGTTGCATGGTTTCTCTCAAGAGTTGCATGTATTTGTATGTTGATGTCTCTGCTAAACGCTGAGGGCAGGAAGACCAGGGGAAAGGAGGTTCGTGCTTCTCAGACAGAAGTATAAAAGACTGCTTTCTGGTCAGAGGGATAGCAGCTATATATGGCAGGTTCTATCTTTTCTGATTCGGAGTGACATCTGGACTGAGGATCTTGTGCTGAAAAATGCATACTCATTAGTGCTCATGGGAGCCCTAAACAAGAATTTTTCTCCTCACCCCAGCACAAATAGATAACTTATAGGAGGGCCCCCTTGAGCTGCTTTGGGCCCTAAGCAGTTGCTTAGCTTGGGTATGCCAGCTTTCCTGGGATGCTGCTGTCCTGAGAGGTTTCCAACAGAACATGGATGGTTATGGGCTGTTGGAGTTAAACTGTTGGGTTTAAACCCAGTCTGGAGAAAGAGCCACTCGAGGCTCACTGCAGTTTTGTATATTGGTAGGAATAGAGAAACATAGTCCATATTTTAAAGATGTAGGTGAAACTGAGTTAACATCCCCTCCCTCTGCCTTGTTCCTCCCTTGTTATAAATCATATGCCCAGTCAACTA
This sequence comes from Podocnemis expansa, assembly GCA_007922195.1. Classification (NCBI taxonomy): domain Eukaryota; kingdom Metazoa; phylum Chordata; order Testudines; family Podocnemididae; genus Podocnemis; species Podocnemis expansa. The sequence goes on from ML681971.1 coordinate 9,509,685, forward strand.
AAGTAGAAAAGAATTGTAAAGTGTGGCTGTGCTCTTCATCCCTTAAGCCTACTGTTTTGATTCTGTTTTTGGGCAGTGAAAACAGACTACTGATATGGCTTTTATCTCTGTTTCTGTTTGTTTTCACACCAACTTCTTGTGCTCTGTTATGGTGCTATGGTGGAATGTGGATCTTAAAGAACAAAAGCCCACCTGTTGTCTAATCTTTTGCATTTACAGAGTGCCTGTCACCACAACCATCCTAAGTTGCAACATCTGACAACCTCATCTGGCTGCTTTCCCTAAAAATTGGTCTTGTTACATTGTATGAGTGGATCTAATTATTGACTGACATTGGTGCATAGCTTTTCACTTTACTGTGACAAAAGAATTTAGACTTTTGATCGTGTCCATTCCGATTGTTGTAGGTAGCCACATTTCTCCCCCCCCCCCCAACCTAACATGTAGCTGCAAGGGATTTAATCTCTTTCAAAGAGACTGGGATCCTCCCAGAGCCAGCAGAGTCTAGTGTGAGGAGCTGTAGTTGCACATTATTTTGGGGCAGGGAGGGGATTTATGCATACTCTAGTGCTCATGGGAGCACTAAATGAGATTTATTTAAAGCCCTCTTTGTACTGAGGATGCATTTGCACATTCTGAAGGATCCGTCCCTTGGGGCTATTTTGGTTTAGGAAACTGTTAGCAAACTCTACACATTCTCACACTGTTGGAAGCCAAAGCCATTCGTTTCTACCCAAAGGCTCCTCTTCCCACGGGAGACCCAGCCCCTCATTCTTTCACTGTGAAAGGGAAATGGGAACGGGTCCCATGTTCCTCGCCTCCTGTGTGCTGCTGCAACCCCATCCGGTGAATGAGTGAGCAAACAGCTGGCATTCATCCTGTGGTCTGGGAAAAGGCCCCAGCGTCTACTGTGACTATCACTAGAATGCCATCACCTCTCCTGGGATTCCTGGAGCCAGATTGTGCACTCACATAGTTTATTCTGTGCCCTTCTAAAGTCATCTGGGTTACTTACACCCATGAGACTGTGTGAGGCTGTGTGCTTGCAATGGTGTCACTGAGACCTGTTCATGCTGTCTTTCTACCCACTAATGTAGTTGCATCAGTGCGCCACTCCATGTAGACACAATTTGAACTGGTGTGGTTTGTCCCTCTTTCAGACTAGAGCAAGCTGCCTGAGACAAATGGCAGTACACTGGGATAAATTGTCTATACCAGGGACCTGTTAGTGGCTGCAAGTTCCTGTGTAGGCAAGGCCTTAGACCAGACTTCAGCTCTCAGGGCAGCAGCCTCCTTGCAAGGGACTCTTTGGAGCTCTGATCAGTAGTATGTCTCCACATAAGCATGACTCTGTTTTGGGGAGGTCTCTAGGCATTGGGTTCTTGGAATGCATCTACACCAGGAGTCTAAGTCAAATCACCACGAGGGCCGCATGAGGGACTAGTATGTTAGCCTGAGGGCCGCACCACTGCAACCTTTTCATAGAACAATATGGCAAATATCAATAACAATTGTGGTGTTGTGGGCTGCAGGAAGTAGCATTAGAGGCCACATACGGCCCACAGGCCATGTGTTTGAGACCCCTGATCAACACTGACAGAAGACCTGCAACTGGCTCATGTCAGCTGACCCAGGCTAGCAGAGGTAGGGCTACAGGACTGTAAAATTGCTGTGCAGTCCTTTGGGGTGGAGGCTGGGCTCTGAAGCATGTAAGAGGAGTGGTAGTTCAAAGTGCTAGTTATGCTGCATGTTTTTAGCCCTGTAGTCCAAGCCCTGAGCTGAAATCAGCTGGCTCAGTTTCTGATACTTGGTGCCGGGGGTTTTTATCACAGTGTAGTCATGCTCTTAGATTTGTGTTAGTGGTTCATGTTGTAAGCAAAGCAGACATGTGCCCTGACTCAAGTGCAACCACAGAAGGACACAGGCTTGCCTTAGGAAGCTCTGTAATGGGGGGCAGCAACACCCATAGGTCAATGTCAAATGTTTATCCTTCCCTTTCCTTGCCCTATGTTTTCCTCAGCCCTGCTCAATGGATAGCATGGCTTTTCAGATATTTCCAAGGGACATGGCTCACTCTTGCACATAAGGGATCATGTTGCAGAACAGTTCTGAGAACTTAATCTGTGAATGGACTGTTTCAGCCAGGGGAGTAGGAGAGGGTATTTGAAGGGATTTGTGTTGAATGAAGAAATCTGCTGAATTGGAGGCCTCTCCAGTGACAGAGGAGCGTCAGGGCCACAAGTTTCTGATCTTCTGCCATGTTGAGGTTTGCCAGGGGGAGGATGTTCTGTGGAGCTGTGAAAGCTAACCACAACAGCGAACTGCTTGTTGGCAGGATTTTGCAGTGAAGCCCTAGAGCTCTCTACTTGGGGTCCTATTCTCTCCTCCCCACTGACAGTGCTGTTAGGAGGAGGAAGACTGGGGATCTCCTTTTATTGAGGTCATCTACACAAGGAGCACTTTGACAGTAGTTACATTGTTACTCTATTGGTAAGCACTCCTAGTATGGACACAGCTTTAAACTGTGCTTTCCCAAGCCTCCATCCTTTCTGGGCAAAGTGAGCTATGCTAGCAAAAACACAAGTTGGTTGATAACTTTCTGCACTGATGGCTTTGGCCCGCACAACAGTGTCGTCAGGAATGTCTCTCCTTCCCACTTCTAACTGGTAAAGCTAGGGCTGTCCAAAGTTTGGAGTGTGGATATGGACTTACCAGTAAATGTATAAGGAGTGTCAGCCAATGGCAGGCAATGGGTTTCCCAGCTCGGGTAAGTGCTGTTTTTATTCACATAGGCATCTAATTTTTTTGGTATTAAATTCTTCTTTCTATTGAGATGTCTATTCCTGTAGCAGTAAATACTGCATATGTGCATTTCGATTTTTGTTTTTATGACTTGACTGAGTGCCTTGTGGGACGGGTTAAATAAAAGCATTTGTTTCAGCATCTGTGTACAGTTTGCTGTGTTTGCAGACATCTATCAGATCGGCTTTCTGGATTAAATAATCCTTGTGCTTGACTTTAAGATGCGGACAGGTACCCAGAGGAATTTTAAAAAGTGTCAGGCACCTAAGTCTCATGCATGTCTGATTATTTCTGTTGTCCTCATCTCTGAACACACTGTCCCTTCTGGGCAGAACTGACTACCCCACTTTTCCAGGAGGGGTGCACCCATTGATTCATAAAGTGTTGTTATAACATGGTGGCAAGGGCAGTTAAGCCAAGAAAACAATTGATCAAAGGAATAGTGTGTAGGAGCGAGGGAGCACCACTGTTTGCAGTACTTTCTTAGTTTCCAGTGAATGTAGTTTGCAAACGTCAAGGAGGTACAGAAGTGTAGTCAGGCTCTACTAGCATGGAGCAGTTTATGCTTCCAACCAGTTGTTTTAGTCTCAATCCACAGGCCAGCATTCCCTAACTTGGGCGGGACAGGGTAGAAGGGAAGATAGCAGGCAACTAGAATTAAGAAGGGGAAAGAGGTGTCTGTCAGTGTAAGTTATCTTTTGGGGGTGACATTTTTCTCCCCTTCCTTCCACAACCCATTGATCTCCCTTGTACATGTCGCTCTGTGGATCATCCAACTGCTGGTGTACTTAGTGGCCGATTCCACCTCTTCGTTGGAAAGAAGTCCTCTCTGCCTCCTAGCTCCCATCTTGCTCCACCTGCCATGTAGACAGCATTCTGAGGTGGTTAATGAACCTGGGCACCTGTGACTGGTGGTGGAACATGTTCACCAGGCTCCCATTTCTGTAGCCTTGTTCTGCCTCTGAAGTGGATTGCTTCCCTAACACTTTATAGCAATACCCTCCTTACCTGCTCCAAGCTCTGATTGTCCATCTTTGTCATATATGTCCATTTAAAGGGAGGCTTTTTCTGTTTTTCAGAACGGCCTCTGTGAGAGAGAGCAGCTTTGTTGAGAAGATGAAGAAAACGGTAGGTGTTTTTCCTTTTTGATGTCTTGAAAGGAATAGGTTTTTCCTGTTTAGCTAGGGCAAAGTGGGGGAGGTCTCTTCCTTCTCTCTGGCGAGAGAATTGCCTTTCTGATTCTTGCTAGCATTCATTGTACTCTGGGGTGCCAGACAGCTTCTTGTGTGGGTCACAGGACCCCGCCAGTACTGAAGAGACAGCCACTCAGCAACTGAGCTGTTTAGCTCACATCAGCAGTGAACTGCTGGGATATTCTGCTAATGAGCATTTTGGTGCAGTCTCTGAGATCTGGAAGGCCAGCAAAATTAAATAAAAGGGGGAAATGAGGACTGTTTTCAGAGCACTCTGCAGATGTCCTTTAAAGTAGACAGATAATTGAAGAAAATGGTACTCCAAGTGATTGCTCTGCAGCAAAGGGAGATGGGGAAGTCCTTAAACTTGCTGGCTGACCATCATTTATGGTAGTACTCACTATATGCTGGTGCTTTCCAAATGCTTACAAATGACCAGTCTCTGCTCCAAGCTGTTCCTATTTGAAAGGGCTTTTCTCCAGTCATGTAACATTCTTCGCTTCCTCCAGCCCTATCCCCAGAATAATCTTGTGTTTTTTAGCATATTTCCATGGTTGATCTCAAAGCACTGTAGAAGCATTAGTTTTTTCCTTCCAGTCGACAGCTGTTGCACTCATTTTACAGATGGGCCGGAGGAGCAATTGGTGTGTAATTGGGTCTCTTTTTCCAGGGGCGAAACATAGTGGTCTTTTATGGTTCTCAGACTGGTACAGCAGAGGAGTTTGCCAACCGCCTTGCCAAAGATGCCCATCGTTACGGCATGCGGGGTATGGCAGCAGACCCAGAGGAGTATGATTTGGTAAGTTAAAATGGCAAACGTGGCCTTGCTGTGCATAGCATCTTTATTCCATTGTGGAATTCCACATAAGAATCTGTGTTCTGAGCACAGGAGCTGTACCTTAGACCAGCTGTGGTGCTGGTCTGCTGAAGGGGTGTGTTACTGGCAGAAGTTACTAAGTAACTGTGAGCCCAGTAAGATATGGCCCCAAGATCAGCGATGGGTCCTTGAACCAGTAGTGCAAGTAAAACCTAGGACTTTGGCCCCTGGAAAGTGACGTGCTGCCTCTGGTGGGGATGAGGCATGATGCTTTAGAGTTACTCCAAGCAATCGTGAATGGAACCTATCATTTTTAGGGTCCCCAAAAGTACCAGACCTTCCTCTCTGCTGGGAGGTGAGATAGAGCTATTGTATTTCTCCGCAGTGGGCCTGATGGGGGGGGGGGGAAACCATGACCTGCAGAGCTTGGATGTGCTGTAGGTCATGTCTTGATTTGTTCCTAAGGCAGATGGTTAACAGGACAGTTTATAGCATGACAGAGGTGGGAAGCTGGTCTAGGCAGTTCTGAAAGACCGAGCCAGCCGTCTTTGAAAAGCTCACCCATGCTGTTTCATGTTTCTCCTCGGCCCCTAAACTGAGACCTTGGTGATCTCTGCACTCAAGTCAGAGGTGCTATTATTTTCTCTCTTCTATAGCTGTTCCCAAAGTGAAATGAGCCAGAAGCCCCTCTTCTGAGGGTTGGCTAGGTGGGAGGCTCTTTTGCTCTGGCTTTGGAGTCAAGGAACCTTATTCCTAGGAGGAATTGAACCCCGTACTCTGATCTTGAGGGGGTAGGAGAAACATCTTAACTGGGGTTATAACTAGTGCTCCAATGGCCTTGCAGATCTTCCATCAATTTTATGTCACAGAGCACATGGTTCTGGTGATTTGATAGATCACCTTTACCCAGGAATCTGTCAGCAAGCAACCTGAGGCATTCTGATCAGGGTTTCAAACACGTGGCCTGCGGGCTGCATGCAGCCCTTAGAGCTATTTTCTGTGGCTTGCAATGACACAGTCGTTACTGATATTTGCAATATTGTTGTATGAAAAGGTTTCAGCAGTGCAGCCCTTGGGCTCATGTTCTAGTCTTCATGCAGCCCTCTACTAGTCCTCATGTGTCCCTCATGGTGGTTTGAGTTTGAGACCCCTGCCTTAGATTATACATTTGTTCCTGACCACTGGTAGCTTTTCCTGAATATCTCATGGCATTTTCCTCAAAAGTGTTAACTGCAATGTCCTGGCATAATGCAGGTTGAATAACTAGCTTTTGTTCCCTGTGTTCCCTTGGTTTGAGGGTACTTGGTCCTGCCATGAGTGCAGGGGACTGGACTTGACCACCCATGGCCCTTTCCAGTTTCTGTGGTTCTATACATTCCCTGAAGTAACTTCAGGTGAGTTTGGTACCCCCCACTTCCTGTTCCTGGCTGTTAGTTACCAGTGCAGAGTAACACCAAAGAATTGCTGTGTTGCAGACCTGAGGCAGTTGTGTTGTAGTGGTGGTGGTGCAACCCCTGGATAACGTTGACAATGGCTGCTTTGAAATCCTAAGATAAAGTGCTATGTACGTGTCGTGAACGTAATCTCTCTGGCCTTGTTTCTAGTCTGATCTGAGCCGCCTCTCTGAGATTGACAATTCCTTGGCTGTGTTCTGCATGGCTACATATGGAGAGGGTGATCCCACAGACAACGCCCAGGATTTCTATGACTGGCTGCAGGAGACAGATGCTGACTTGATGGGTCTAAAATACGCAGTAAGTTAACCAGACCTATGTTGCTGCTCTTGCCTGATTTTGGCAGAAGTGTTGCCCAGATCAGACATGATGCTGCAGATGAACATGGGATCTCAGTTTGAAAGCTTGCCTCTGATTTGCTTACCTGTGTGAGGTGCAGACTGTCGGCTGCTGCCCATGTGTGCAAACATGGCTCTGTGCCCTTTAAAAATAACTATTGCATCTTTCTCCTCCACCTCTACATCATGATGGATCATTGGATACACTCTGCTGCAGATGGCGTCTAGTATGCCTGTGACCGCGAAAGCTGTAACTAAGTTACAGGCTACTGTTGCTATTTAGCAGGATAATTGGACAGCCTTAGGCCAGATATTCTCCTGCAAATTGGATCACTCCAAGAAATGTAGCATTTCTGTCCTGTACTTAAATTTAATAGTTGGCTGAGATGGCATTACCTTACCTGACCCTTGCAGATTTCCTGGGCTGGGTGATCCCCAGAATAGCAAATCAAGAGAATCCATTGCCTGGTCTCTAAATTACGATGTTGCACCCCAGGGGGTGCATAACATGGTACAAACCTGTCTATTGCTGACAGTGGACTGGAAGGGGTGATACAGAGCTGGGTTTTGATGGTGAGGGAGATGTTGAGCCCCAGAAGAGGCACTACTTCCCTCATGCTGTCCCACCAATGTGCCTGGACCAGTGTGGCCTAGTGGACCAAGCACAAGACTGGGACCCAATAGACCTGGTTTGACTGCTGGCCTGTGTGTGACCTAGAGTGGGTCACTTCCTAGTACTGTACCTCAGGTTCCCCATCTGTAAAATGGCCATCTTTGCAAAACACTTAATCTACTGCTTAAAAGTGCTATAACACAGGCAGGTGGTGGTATTAATATTTTTTAAAAGGACAACTCAGACTCGTGACTTGTTCAGTGCTGGGTCTTCCTCTTAAGCAGTGGTTAAAGTATACTTTGATGGGCCCTGGAAACCTCCTATGTCTTGGCCCCATTCCCATATTGTGTGGGCCCCCTTCATGCATGTGTGGGCCCCAGCCCAGGTAGGCATTTTTGACCCCGCCAGCTCTTTCCTCACAAATGAAGTACAGCCTCAAATCCACATCATCACCCCAACCTTGTCCACTAGCACCTACATCAGACCGCCCTTTCCCCATGTCCTCCTCAGTCCCTATCCTCATTCCCTAAGTTCTCTGCCCCCAAGTCTCCACTGCAGCCCTCCTAAACCCCCACCCCCAGCTCTCCCTATCTTCACTCTGGCCCTAGCCCCCACTCCAGCTCTTCATAGTCCCCTCCACTACTACTGAGCCCCCACCCAGTCCTATTGTCCCCATGCTCCCTCCACGAGGGTCATCTGCAAACTTTAGCTGCGGTGCTTTTGTTTCTTTTCACCCTAACCTGCCCACCCACCCACAGCGTCTCCTGGTCCCACTGAGCGGGCCTGACCCCTTCTCCCCCCCCTCCGGTGCACTTTCCCTGCTGGCTGCCTCACTGTCCCCAATCCCGCCCCCTTACCTGGCTGCCGGGGCAGCCACGCGAATTCCCAACCTGTGGGAAGCTGCCTGCTGGCCAGAGGACTATGTCTTCTGGCTGGTAGGGGCTGCAGCTGCCGGCCCGCTGTGGGGGACGTTTCTAGGCAGGGGTAGTAAGGGAGAACAAACTAGAACGCTGCATTCTGCCTCATTATTCTATTTTTAGGGGCCCTGGAATGCTGGCCCCTAAAAATTGTGGACCCTGGAATGGCATTCTGGTGCATCCCCCCCTTGCTTTAACCCCTGCTCTTAAGGCTTCCTAAAGTGGGGCCAGTTGTGTTGGTGATTTTTGCTGTGGTTCTGCCTGCAAGGAACCAAAACCCCCAGCTCACTACATCTTCCACTGAAATAATCAGCAACTGGCAACATCCTTTGGCCACTATGGATCTGGGCTGAATGTGAACCAGAGGCCTACAGTAGAGAGAAAAAGTTAGTCACAGAGAACCTATCTCCTGAGCCAGTTGGTGCTCTCCAAATGGACCCCCTGAAACTTTATATAGAGACTTTGTAAATTGCCAGCCAGCCCTGTGGTGTGGGGCTTTTGAGCCAATGCACTGGCTTAATCTGATTGGTGGCTGTTTCCTTCCAGGTGTTTGGGCTGGGTAACAAGACATATGAGCACTTCAATGCGATGGGCAAGTATGTGGACAAGAGACTGGAGGAGCTTGGAGCCCGGCGAATCTTTGAGCTTGGGATGGGAGATGATGATGGGAAGTGAGTAGACTGGGATATGTGGTTTGAGTATTAGCTGGCTTGGAGTAAGTGAACTGGAATTGAGTGTGTTTGCATGACTGTATAAAACATGGGAGCTCAGTTTGTGTAGTGTGGCTAATTTTCTGCTACATAGTGTAGGTCCCTGGCCAGGATTGGTCAGGGGCTATGTCTGCAAATTAAAAAGTGGACTTTATATCCTCACTGAGGCAGAGGCCGTGTGGTTAGGAGTCACTTAGTTTGCCTGATTGTTTGTGTCAGGAGCTGTTTTTATGTAGGCAGCTAAAATTGTAGCTGGACTCAGCAGTGTCTTTCTCCACCCCCCCGTCCCTATCTACCCTACACACTGTTGGAGCGGTAGCTTTTGATTCGCACTTGCATGCCTTAGTGCAGTCACTCCTATGATTATTGCAGCAGATGGAAACTTACATAAAGCAAGAGCCTTAAGTGTCACCTTCTGACTCTGCAGTTAAACCTGCTAAACAAAAAAAAAAAAGGCCTCCTGAAACCTCTGATCTTTCTAGGAAAGGTAGCTTGCAGACTCGCCACTTAGCGCCCTAATCTTGTTATCAGGCCTGAGTAGGAAACCTCCAGAGGAAAAGCCCAGAGGTGCAGAAAGTGTTATTGCACATGTTCTTTTCATTCAGGAGGATGTGAACTGGAGTTACCCATATTGCACTAGAGTGGTGCATGGGTGCGACATGTAATCACTGACGGTACTGAGGAAATGGAGACCTGGCCAGGGTCTGAATGTGCTGTCATAGCACCCTGGAGTTCAGCTACAATTAGTCATCTGGTGTGGATGGGAGCCCATAGTGTGTGTTTGGGGCTAGGGGGAGTTCAGTAGGGCCGCACTGCAGTTTGCTTCAGGACCCCCTTCTGCCAGTGTCTAGGACATAGCTTTGATGCATTTTGCTTCTCCTGCCCTGAACAGCCTGGAAGAGGACTTCATCACTTGGCGGGAGCAGTTCTGGCCGGCAGTGTGCGAGCACTTTGGCGTGGAAGCTACTGGAGAGGAGTCTAGGTAGGTGGGAGCAGAGGAGATTCCAGGATGAACATCTACAGAAATCCCAAGTGAAAAGTGGCTTTTTTGTCATGTAGTCCTTGTTCAGGTCTTAGCTGGCATCTGCTTTTAAACCCACCGCACTGAGCATTCAGACTTGAGACACATTCAGTAGCTTCACCCTTGCAAATGAGAGGTGGGCCTAGTCCAAACATCCCTGCCTCCTGGAGCAGGTTTGACTCATTCAGAACTTCTTGGCTCAGTTTGAGTTTACTGTTCTGTGGCACGAAACCTTTTATAAATAGCCCTCAAGTAAATAACCTGCCATGAAACCAGCTATTCTGATGCTGATGTTTTGCCTCTGACTGGTCTGTTACGTTGAGTCATCTCCCAGGTGCTCCCCTACTTCCACATCTTAGATCCTCTGCCATAGCAAGCCTAGGTTCCCACATGTCAAGCTGAATACTAGTGATGGTAATCTTTTGCTAGAGCCAGTCAGATGAAATCTGAAGTGCCCCATGCACTTTGCTAAAGGCCTTGTGAAACAAACCCCTCCAGCCTCTCTAAGATCTGCACACTCCAAAAGTTCAGGGCTCTGGAGACAGTTAAATCTGCCTCAGTAGGCTCCTGGCTCCAGGGAGGTTGTACAGAGAGCCTGAAGCTCAGTGATATGGGAGGAGGAATGTCCATTAAGGGCTTTAAAAGCCAAAACCCAAATCTTGTCCATCTACCACATGAGGTATGTAGAACAGAACAGCAGGGAGGCAGCAGCTTTTTTTGCACAGGGAATGGCCAGGGGCAAGCAGCTTCCCTAAGTGGGACCATAACACTTTACATAAGCTGTGGTTGAGGGGCTGGCTAAGTTTGGCTAAAAACCTACCCACCCTGTGATCTGTACCCAAGCCACTGGACTCCTTTCCTGGTCAAGGGCAAAGCTCTGCAGCAGTTTCCTGTTAAAAGCCAGGGAGACCCAGGGAAATATCTAGCCTCCCCACTGACCTATGTTTGGTTGGGTTCATTCTTAGGCAGCTGAGACACGGTTAGAGCAGCACTCTGTGGGCTCATCGGAGCACGTGTCATATCACTCCTGCAGAACCTAGTGCAAGCTACTGTATCTATGAAACCTTGTTGGAGGCAGCAGTCACCTTTTCCCCAACCTAATGCAGCCTAAGGGCACAGATGCAGCAAGAAACTCATTCAGTGTGTTCTTGGTCAGGCCTTACTCTTAGCAGGCTTGGCAGAGAAGCAGGGCAAGGAGGCACACTGAGAATAAACTACCTTCTGCTCCTAAGGGGTGCTCTGTTTCAGATGCCTTGGGGACTGCACGGGCTAGGTTCCTGAACCCCAAGGTAGTGACTGCAGGTGCCATATGTAAAGTGGTGGCTGTTAGTCTCGGCAATTGTCAGTCTGTCTCTCTTTTCTGCCAGCACTAAATGTATTATAGAGCAAATCAAATGTTGGTAATGGAATGTTTCAGTGCTCTGGGTTTATAGGAACAGTATTGTTAATTTAAACTCGGCTTTTCTTACTTTGTACAGCACCCAGCAGTAAGGGCTCCTAGGACGTACAAGCATTACTGCAATACAGAAAACACAGCATTCTCCCAGTGCTGTAACTGTTCTTTGCCATATGGACAGTTGGCATTGTTTCATCCATGAATTTGCAGTATGTTTGAATTCCTGACAGTCTTTGCCAAAACCAGGGAAATGCCTTCCATTTCTTTCTGCTTTTCAAATCCCCTGGAGTTCATAAACAGGAACATTTGTCCTACAGCCTGAAGGTGATTAAACTTTGTCCAAGCTGTTAATCTATGCAAAGTCCCAGGAGGTTTTCAACAAATTCAGCATTTGATCTTTATTTCTTCCTTTGGAAGCTTCCCCAGGTATCTCTGGCTCTGATCTCTTGAGTAAGCTAGCACTGTGCCAGAATACGGAATGTTTTTTGTGTCAAGGCCTGTGTTCTCTGGGCTGTTAGACTGAGACCTTCAGACTCATCTCATGTGTGACCTAAGCAGCTCTAAGCATTTTTGAAGTTTAAAATGCTAAAATAACCCATTGTATCACAACTCCCCACCCTCCCTTGTCTGCAGAGGAACAGCTCACTCTGATTACACCCAGCAAACCAGATGATGCACATGGCCCAAGCCATGTTCAGTGGTTCACTGCTGACTCCTTTCTGTCTCTCTAGCATCCGTCAATATGAGCTGGTGGTCCACACAGACATCAACATGAATAAGGTCTACACTGGTGAGATGGGCCGTCTCAAGAGCTATGAAAGCCAGAAACCGTAAGTATTATGTTATCCCAGGTAACTTGGCCAAGTGCAGCAATGTCAAGAAAAATGTGAGTCAAAGCATAATATTAAATGCTTTGCTGATAAGGTGTCGTTGCCCCAGTGCTGCTTCTTAAAACAGTCACTGGCAGTGGAGTGATGGTGATGGTGCTTAGACCAGAAACTCTGGAGTGGGAAGAGTCTCTTAGATCTATGCTTAGTGTCTAACTCAGCTGGACTCTGAGGCCTCCATGTGTACTCCCCACCAGACCGTGAGGGTGGTTAATACAATGAGGATGAAGTGTCAAACTGCATTAGACTTCTTGTTGTAGGCTGCTGCCTCTGAATTGACCCAGGGCTGTTTAGGGCCATGCTGGGACTTCATTTATGCCTGCATGGATACGCCACTATGTATGCAAAACCCCTGTGCAAAGGCATCCTCAGACTGCTTTGCTTGTGTATGCCTGTTTAGTAGATTATACTGTGTGTGAATGCATGGCTGTAAAATGCCAGAGGCCAGACTGAAGAATGAAAGTGGTGTCCCACAGTGACTTGACAAGTTTTGTTGCTAACTTTTGTTAGAACTTGGGGACTCAAACTCTGTTTTGTCTGGTCATTCCTGAGCCCTGACTTAGTCACCCACATAATGTTTTTTTCTGAAGATATGGCCCTTGTGTTTTATCCCCTTTGTGCTATACTGAGGCAGGGGATGGGGATGACTGCCCTGACACTGAGAAGGATTCAGGCCAATGATCAGAGTTCCTGAGTTGAAATGATCCTGCAGCTTTGGCGCCACACTTGTAACGTGGGTTTGGGCATTTCAGCTTTACTCATTTCTACCACCTTTCTGCATAGACAAGTGTGTGGGAGAGGACAGGGTGGAGCAACAAATGTTGGAATGAAAGAGTAACAGCTGAGGGAAGATGGCTGTCTGTTGAGGGAGAGGGGTTGGTTACTTTCCTATGGGGCAGAAGGAAAAACTAGGGGGTTATAGTAGCAAGGTAAACTCAGGTTAAGTATAAGGAATGGATCAAGCAGCCAAGGGAGACTGTATCTGCTTAGTCAAGGCTAGACATCCTTTCCTTAGAGGGTGGGCTCAAGAGAGTGAAACGAGTCCTTTTGAATTCCAATGAGATGATTGGGGTAGACGTCCCACTGGAGAGTCTTTACAGACTGAAGTGATCATATGATCTGATCTCCCATGCAGCCAAGGGGAGTTGTTCTGGGTCATAGAGAGAAGTAGAGTTGAACAGCAAAGCATTGTCTAGCATTTTGCCAGCCTACAGGACTGCAACATACTAATTTTCAGCTAATTTAGAGGATGGGAAGAAGAAAGGAAGGGTGACACAGTGGCCAGGGCACTAGACTGATTTGGGAGACTAGGGTTCAATTTGTCCTCTACCACAGACTTCCTATGTGATCTGGGGCAAATGCTTAGTTCCTCTGTGCCTCAGTTTCCCATCACTAGCCGTGTCAACTGCTCTTCCAGAAAGGCTGTTCCTGAAGGGAAATCCAAATTAGCAGCAATGAGGGATTCAGAGCTCATTGTGTTGTGGAATGTCCTGTGCTTCGAGGAAGTCACTGAGGAAGCCACGTAACAAATGTGGTGGTCGCAGAAGAATCAGGCACATGTTGCAGTCGAGCTGCTCCTGGGAGAGTGGGGATAATGTTGTGAATTTGCAGAAAGATAATAGAAGCCAGTGCTTGGCACAGACTCTTGGAGCAGAAAATTTTTGTGAAAAATTCATCATGTTTTCCCTGTGGCCTCCAGCAGCCTTCAGAGGTTTGGCCTGTAAAGTTGCGCTCCAACAGAAAGTTGTCTGGTGCAGGGTCATCCTCCGTTTCCTCAGTAGCGACACTGGGGTGGTTCTTCCTTGTACGCAATGAGCCTTTGGGTTGGCTCATGAGCAGCTCCACATTTAGTAACATGAGTCTGGCATCTGTGATCTGCTGTGCACCTGTTGTTATGCTGTTGGTGGATGAAGTGCTAGCTGTGTTCAGCTCACAGGAGTGGTTTTCTCATTTGGTAGCTATGGGAAAATTGGAACAGGCTGTAAGAAACCACCTTTCTAGTGGTGGGGAACCACCTTGCTCTCAACACTGGAGGCCAGGTTTTAAACCAGAGCTTTAACTGTGTGCAGATTAGAGAGGCTGAATGGGTTTGTTTGAGGTGCTAGATTAGGATTCGGGCGATCAGGGTTCTGTACATGGCTCTGGTACTGACTTGCTGGGTGGCCTCGGGGGAACTTGCTTCCCCGCTCAGTTTTCCTCACCCCTGGCAGAGGGATTATAATCCTTCCCCATCTCACCTGGGCATTTGAGCTAAATTCATTAGTGCACGTCAGGTGCTCAGATGCTATGAGGATGTCCTCTGTAGAATAGCCTATAAATAAAAAGCATTTCAGTATGTAAGTACTTGTTGGATCTACAAATGGGGTAGTTAACTCTCTACATGTTGTCACCTGCCTCTGGGCAGGAACGAACTTAGAGGCCAGGTTAGCCTGGAGCTTTGATTAAAGCTGCACCTGTCGTAATGTGAATTTGTTTGGGCATCAATTTCCTTGATCTTTTGGGGAGGCGGCAGGTATGTGAGGGTTGGCATGACTGGGGGATGGGGCAGTGGCATCTCGCATCCCTTTGGCTAGGGTAGTTCGGAGCTGTTGGTGAGGAATAGCTGTTACGTTTCACTGTTTGCATATGGACTGCGTTAAACTTTGTCAGGAGTACTGGAAAGTCATGTCAGAAGCAGAAAGAAACTATATCTCCTGGGCATCCACTTCTAGACTGAATGGGGACAGCTCTTTATTCATTCCCGGCAGGCTGTAAGTGTGGAACTGGAAGTCTTCTGTAACCAAGCTCTTCAAAAAGGAGCCAAGTATCTTCCTGCTGTACATGGAAAGGGGAGTGTTCCAGGTTCAGATACTATTGGAGTGGGAACAGCGACAATGACGATCTGTTGCTCTTATGGTGCATTTCATCATTAGGTCTCTAAGCACTTTTCAAAAGTGGTGCCCCATTTTGTAGCTGGGGATACCCATGACTAGAAGGACTTGGACCGGAAAGGACTTTTGCTGTGCCTTTGAACCAGTCAGCTGTTACTGTGTGTGAAGTTCTGTTGACTTGTCGATCCAAAAAACAAACAAACAAACAAACAAAAAAAAAAACTCCTTTATGAAAAGGAAGTAAATGAACTGAAAGCAAGAGTACCACAATGAGTGAAATTAATTGTTTTTTAAGTTGCTCAGAACAAGGACACTGGGAAGTTCATCTCTTAATGGAGTGCTTGCTCTTCCCTCTAGCCCATTCGATGCGAAGAACCCCTTCCTGGCACTGGTCACTGTAAACCGAAAGCTGAACGAGGGTGGAGAGAGGCATCTCATGCACTTGGAACTGGACATTTCTGGTTCCAAAATCAGGTACCTCCCCACTGGGGGATGCTTTTCCTGTTATAGGGAAGGGAAGTTAAGCTTGGGCAATCACATGCGTGACTCCTCTGGAGCTTAGAATGGAAGCTCACTGTTGCGCTCCCTGGCACTATGGAGTTATGTGGTGTTCCTTTGTGGTTTTGCATCAGGATATCTTGGAGATCATTTTTTCCTCGAAGTTATTTCCTTCTGTCTTTAATACTGTGCTTCACCCAGAGGTGGCTGAATTTGAGGAGTCCCTCTAGTCTACTGTTCTTTGGGCTCCTTCAATAAAGTCTTTAGAAAAAGAGACCATGCTAGTATGGGGAGGACAGGGGGATTTCGCATCCTTCTGGCTGTGGTAGTTCTGGGCTGTTGGTGAGGATTAGCTGCTACATTTTACTGTTTGCGTATGGACTGGTATAATATTGATCTTTCTGGCCTGCGTTCTGATAGTGCTCTACAGGTATAGCCCTGAATATCTTCTGGGATCGGAACAGGCAACTGAAACTTCTTTTATGGTAGTAAATGGCGGTGCTGGTGCTGGTGCTGGAGCAGAAGCAGATGTCAGAGGCTTTATGATCCATTGAATTCAGAAACATCTTTTCTAGGGTGAAATCCTGTGCCTAATGAAGTTAGTGACAAACTGTCCATTGATTTTGATGGGGCCTGGATTTCACCCTCTATACTTTAGCTTTAGGAAGTCTTTGAGAATGTAGGATAATCAGCCTGCAGTTTGGCCTCATGTCTAGATCTGCTGGTAGTACTAAGAAAGGACCAGAGTCTGCTCTCTGCTGTACATAGATGGCTCCCTTTTTTTCACTCAGTGAATCTCAAGTGATCAAATTTGGTCCTATGCTTTTGAGATTGCTGCAGAAGAGAAGCAGAGTCTAAAGGTAAAATTATTCTGGACCAAGAAGCTTTATTTTTTCCCCCAATTCCTTTGCTGACTGAGCTCTGAGTAGAGTGTTCCTGGAAGCTGATTCTGCATGGAACACTGTTGTGCGAAGTGTACAAAAAGCCTACAAGACAATAGCATTTCCCTTTGTTCCAATTAGTATTCGGCATTTAAATAAGTACAGAGCATCTCCCTGACACCTAGAAATCAATGCAGATTGTAAAAGATTTTTTTTTAATTTCATCCCACTGCATACTCCACACTGCCCTTCTAGCTGACTGACTTGGACTTATTTGACTGGACATGAACCACTGTTGGTCTTGCATGTTGATTAACCTTTTCCTTGCCTTAGGTATGAATCTGGCGACCATGTTGCTGTGTACCCAGCCAACGACACATCACTAGTGAACCAGATTGGCGAGATTCTGGGTGCAGATCTGGATACAATCATGTCCTTAAACAACCTGGATGGTTAGTCCAAAGACGAGCCAGTGTTCCTTTTCCTTGTGTCTGAATTTCTGGGTGTCGCTTGTACAGAGCGGATGCATCCTTACACAGGAGAAGCTGACAAACTCCTTTTGAGCACAAGCTCAGTATTTTTTAAGAGAAGATCTTTTAGTTTGGTTTGGATAAACCTTGATCCCAGGCCCCCAGAACCAGGGTAGTGGTTTTGCATCTTCTGCTTTTCTATCAGAAACAGCATGAGGTGAACTCCTGCCTCCGTGGGGTGGTGGCCAGACTTTTGTTCTATTTGCAGCATCTTGCACTGCTGACTTTTGGTCTTCGACTGTGGCTCTAGGTGCACGCAAAACACACATAATTCATCATCCTAGAAATGAAGGACTCAAAGGGCCATTGAGAGGTCAGTGCCATCCCCTGTGCTGCGACAGGATTAAGTGTAACTTGACATTTCTGTCCAGCATGCTGTTAACCAAACATTTGGTTTTAAATTTTTTAAACAGTTGGCTCTTAGGCCAGGTGAACGTGTTATGACGAGCCAGGGGTCTGAGCTCTGCATGTTTCAAATTCCTGCAGAGTTTGAGCACTGTTCCACAGTTAAGGATCTCTGTGAACATCCCATCTAGATAATATGCACAAGTTAGGCAACTGATGTGCCCTTGGATACAGATCCCAAAGCAAGTCTTCTGGGTCTTGTTGCGTAATCCTTTCTGGCACTATAACACACTTGTTTCTTGCCATTATTTGATCAAAAGATTTGTGGTGCGTTAAACTGCAAAGCCCACCCTCCATTTAGTACAGCACATACCTAGTGTTCTTGGCAGTCAGCCAGGGTTTCACCCTCCCCAGTAGTTCTCCGGCAGCACAGTATGTAAAAGCCTTGAGAGGACACTTTGTGGTGTGTGCGGCCTTCCCGCCTACTGTCCTGTTCTTTTGTATTGTGCATTAGCTCAACCAGGACTCCTTGAAAAGAGGTTAGAGGGCTGGGATGCCCAAGCTTTGCCCTTCTGAAGGCCTTGAAGGCAACTTGCTGATGGTCCAAGAACCAGAGCCCCAGTTTCTAAGAAATGAAGCAGTGAACCCAAATCTTTACTAGACAGGTTGTGACTGCAAGATCCCAGCCTGCAGTGCCCTATTTGAGGGGTCATTCCTGCTGTAAAGGGTTCTCTTCGTAGCTCACTAAATTGAATTAACTCTGGATTTATTTGGTTGATCTTTAAGGTAGTCAGAGAGCATTCATGCTGGTGATTAGAATTAACTACCTTTGGCAATCTCAGATTTGTTCTGAGGGTGCAGAAAACAGAACCCAGTATGGTGGTGATGGTTCTTGTTCTATCTCTTATTACCCCTGCAGCATTAAAATGGAACCAAAAAACCTCCTTTCCCCCAGCTCTGTGCCGCAGTTTACCAAACTATAAAATGGGCACAATATTGACTTCCACGACGCTGTTCACCCTGAGATCTCAAAGGAAGTGCTCTCTGCTGCAGTCAGTAGCTGGCTGAACATAACGCCTGTACTGTGAAAAGGAGGAAGACTGGGCAAGAGAGCTGTACGGTCTCCTTCCTCTCTGCTCCTCAGTATACCACCATCCCCACTGTGCAGCCCAGAGTTCTGCTAATGCAGCTGGCCGTGCACTGGAAGAACAGATCATCGGTCACCCGGAGATGGACACATTACTGACAGATGTCATCTGAGGCAGCATGTTGCTGGTCCTGCTTGTAGCCTTGTGTCACAGGCTTTTATTCCTGGTTCTACCTCCGGCTTACAGCATGACCTGATAACAGTCCTGGTGTAGCACTCATCTGAATCTCAGAGCCCCTTATGAAGGGCGATATCCTTATCCCCATTATACAGATAGTAAAACTGAGGCACAGCAGTGAAATGACTAGCTCAGATCACCCAGCAGCTGAGCCAGAAACTGAACCCATGAAGTCAGTTCCCCATTCTGTGTCTTGGGTTCACCAGGATTGTGGTCTGTCTTGTCTAGTTCCCTTCTTTTGGAATGTCAGCTGTATCTCAACTTCACCTTCCCTTCCCCAGAGGAATCCAATAAGAAGCATCCATTCCCCTGCCCCACCACTTATCGGACAGCCCTGACCTATTATCTGGACATCACCAACCCGCCGCGCACCAACGTCCTGTACGAGCTGGCTCAGTACGCCACAGACCTCAACGAGCAGGAGCACCTTCGTAAGATGGCGTCGTCTGCTGCTGAGGGGAAGGTGAGAATGCTTCTGTGGGCAAGGAAGCCGATTAACAGGGATTGTCTCTGTGTGTGCTGGTGGTGAGCTGTCTAGATAGCCAGCAGATGGCATCTGTGTCCTCAGTGTCCTTTGTCTGACACTGACTGCTCCCAGATTCTTCAGAGTAGGGTGGGAGGAAATCCTTGACAGACCACTGGGGTAAGCTGTCAGAGCGTGGCTTATACCTTGAAATCTGAGGGTTTATATGGATGTTTTTTGGTAAATATGTACTCTGTTGTAACATAACAGGGATTGAACTAATTCTGTGTCCAAGACTGATAGTGTCATGGTAAAACAAGGGGGGTGGGGGTTAAAATCGTACTTCCAGTAAAAAAAAAAAAAAATGGCCTGCGAACCTTGTAATTAGTTTTGTCACTAGGAAAGGATTAACTAGGTGTCATCAGTAAATGCCCTGAATATCCACCCAAGAGACCCAGCTGTATACAAATCCCTGGTGGAGCCTTGGCTGACAGCAAGTAGACAGGGAGAGAAAAAGACAAGGTGGTAGTTTGTTTAGTTTTTGCTTCCTTTCTCTTTCCCCCGCCCCCGCCTTGGCAGTAGGAGCCTGTCTTACTGACTTTCAATGAGAAATGGGCACAGAGTGCCTAAATCCATTCTGAAAATAGGACTTGCGATCCTATGCAACACTGGCTATTTTGAAAATTTTGCCCCCTCATATTTGTCAGGGCTGAGTAACCCTCTTTGCCCAGGTGCTGGGGGACAGAACAGACGTAAGCCCTAGCAAAGGTCTGCTTTGGTTATTAGGAGAGTGACTTGGAGGCGAACATCAGGAGTGCCCTGGCACTCCGTCTGCCTGGATCTTTCCCCAGGGTCAGGCCTGGAAGGTAGTGCCTCGCTGAGTGGGGTAGGGTTGTTGGATCAGGTATCCCTGAGTGTCACTTGGCTGATGGCAGGCTGAGTGCTTCCACCTGTCCTGTAGAAATCACCTCACTAGACCCTTCCACCTTGGGCATCTTTCCATGTTTCTAAGATTTCCTCTTAGGTCTCAGCCTCATGGTGCTGAGCAAATTGCTTTGTGCTGCCTGGTCAGAGCTGCTCCTTTGTGCCATAGGAAGGGAGGGGTGCAAGGACACCTAGTGTGTAATGGACACTGACTTCTGTGCTCCTGTAGTCTGAACCTCCTGTCTTTTCACTTTGCCACTGTTCTCATTTGTAAACCCCTTCACACATAGGCACTGTACCTCAGCTGGGTTGTGGAGGCCAGAAGGAACATATTAGCCATCCTGCAAGACGTACCTACTCTGCGACCTCCCATTGACCACCTCTGTGAGCTCCTGCCACGCCTGCAGGCTCGTTACTATTCTATTGCTTCCTCCTCCAAGGTGAGTCTTTTCGCTGTGTTCCCTGGAGCCAGCCAGTCCCCTAGTCCTGGCAAAGGACTTGGATTGTTGGGACATTGAGCAGTTCAGATTGCTGTCCACTTCCTAAACCCACAGCCATCCTCACAGATCAGCCCCGTAGCTCAACTCTAGGACTGTCCACCTGTCCTCACTGCGCACCAGGTGGTGATGCTGACTGCTGTCATTAGCACCCACTGAGCCTGGTGGTGCCATTACTGGCCAGCTATGGCCGACAGCATGCTGAACCTAAAGTGTCATTAGCTGTAATTCAGAGATGCAGAGGAACATCTCAGCAGAGGGTATGGCACACAAGGTGTATCCTCTAACTTGGTGTTTCCCAACCAGTGTGCCACGGCACACAGCTGTGCCGTCAGGTCTGAGCAGGTGTGCCCCAAAATTTTTTGAAAAACTACTCAAAGATCTCAGGATTGGCTCATGAATATTCATGAGTTCATTTGGAAAATATATGGTGGTGTGCCTCAAATTAATTAAAGGTGTGCCAGGGCAGAGAGAATGTTGGGAACCACTGCTTTAACTCAAGGTGCGGATAACAGTATCCTTACACTCCAGTTTATCTGTCCGGCACATTAGGGAGAGATCATGCTCTCCCTTTGACCTGCAGGGGAAGACTTAGCTGCCCCCCCCCCCCTGTTAGAGAGTCTGTCTTACTAGCACCCAGGATGTGGCCATCATGCAATGGAGACACCCCAGACTGAAATATAGAGGCAAAGTTGTTCCTGTGAAGCAGAGGGCATAGAAGTTGTGCACTTAGCAAGAAGTTCACCTGGAAGATTGTCTCAGGTTTTGAGACCTGCAGGAATGAGTGGTTTGCACTAATGGTGTGTGAGCTTCCCTGGGTCTTGTTGATGAACAGCCAATGGCCTGAGTTCTCTCATAGGTGCTGCCCATGAACAAATGGGTAAGTGTGTTCTCCAATTGGCTTTGTTCCAGGTTCACCCTAACTCCATCCACATCTGTGCAGTGGTTGTGGAATATGAGACCAAGACCGGCCGGGTGAGCAAAGGAGTGGCCACCACCTGGCTGAAGAACAAGGTGCCCAGTGAAAATGGGCATAAGCTGATGGTGCCCATGTACGTCAGGAAGTCCCAGTTCCGGTTGCCTTTCAAACCTAGCACGCCCGTTATCATGATTGGGCCTGGCACCGGGATCGCCCCCTTTGTTGGCTTCATTCAAGAGCGGGCCTGGCTGAAGCAGCAAGGTGAGCGTGGGACACCAGCACTGTTGTCACATCAGCTGATCCAAAACCCACCCTTGGCACTCCAGTGCTAGTGACCTGCTCCAAGCTTTCAAATTCCTATTGGTTGCCAGGGGGAGAGCCTGGCCACGTGCCTGTAGCTTGCCCCAATTGCTTCAAAAGTAGCTCTCTGGCATTTGGTTGGCCCCCATCTCAAAGATGCTATTTTGGGGGGACTCTCAGCAACAATAAGGTTTTGGAGTCTAGCACTCCCCAAGCCTCTGTGCACCCCCAAATCACCTAGGTGACCACTGTTTGCTTCAGGTGCGCAGGCTTACAGGGGAAATCACTTCCACCCAATCTTGTAATGATTGACAGCACTGAGGGCTAATCACAGCTCTTATCCAAAATACATTTCCCCCAAGGCCACCTCCTACCCTGCATATGCCATTGGAGGAAGGCAGCAAGGAGGTTCCCTTTCCTCTGGGCCCAACTGCAGGACAGCTCCTTTGTTCCTCTATGCACAGCCAGAGCATTTGAGAGCACTGGGGGTGGCAGGGAAAGAGGATAGAGCATGGGGTGGCAGGCTGGGTCTGACAGCACTGGGAGCAGGGGAAAGGCTGGATTTAAGGACCATGGCTTGTTCTGAGATGCCCCCACCGGAGAAGGAGGAAGTGCACAGTCTTGGGAACAGCAGAAAAGGTTTCAGCTCAGCCTCCTGCTATCCAGATGCTGCTCTGCTGCTCTAACTTAGGCTGGGCACAGCTTGTGCTTGCAGGATCAGTGGTGGGTGGAGTTAGGTAACTGGCTTAGCAGCCTGGCCTGGTTTGGATCATCACATTGTGTGCTTCTGGGAAGGCAGATTGCTGTTGGTGGAGGACTGCTGCCTTCTGGTAGCTGTGGTAGGGTAAAGACTTTGGTTCCCTGTACTGCCACGTGTGACCTTGGATGTCACACAGGTGCCTAAATCCCTTTGAGATATGGGCCTTGGTCTCTGTGTGCCTTAGTTCCCCATCTGCACAATGGGGAGACTAGCACAGCCCTTTCAGGGAGGTGGCAGGGCTGGGATGACAGCTGCTGTGTTGTGTCCCAGGGAAGGAGGTCGGCGAGACAGTTCTGTACTACGGCTGTCGGCATGAAAATGAGGACTACCTGTACCGAGAGGAGCTGGCCCAGTTCCACAAGGAGGGAGTCCTCACCCAGCTCAACGTTGCCTTTTCCAGGGACCAAGCCCAGAAGGTAAGGGCTTACTATGAGGCTCTGCTTCTTTCCTCCCTGAATCCCTTGTGCAGGCAGCTGGACTCCTGAACTCAGATGGATGCTTTCAGGTTCCTGCTCCAACCTGGTCCTGATGGCCCTGCCCTTCAGCCCAGGGCTGTAGGGAGATGTCTCAGCCCCAGGGAGCATCAGCCTCCCGTCCTGCTTGGCTTGAGAGCCTCCTCTCATGACCGCTCCCAGCTGAAGTCATGGCCTCAGCCCTTTGTTAGGGCTGAAGTGGGCTAGGCACTCCAGTGTCCCCTCTGCAGCTTTTGTTTTCCTCGCAGCTAGAGGGATGCCTGGCGGCATTGCACTGAAGGAATCCACAAGGAATCCACGTTGTTCCCTTTCCTGCTGCACTAAACCAATTGCCTGTCCTCCCAGGTTTACGTGCAGCACTTGCTGAAGAAGAACAAAGAGGGGGTCTGGAAGCTGATCCACGAGGGGAATGCTCACATCTACGTGTGCGGGTAAGACTGACCAGCAGCCCATGGCACTGAGCGGAGCTAGCAAGCTGATTGGCTGGACTAGAGTGATTTGGTGTCTCCCATTGTTAGGCCCAATTTCCTGGGCCTGGAATCAGTGAGGAGGGGGCTGGAATGTGGCTTTACAGGACCATACCCCTTGATTTTGATGTGGCTGAACTCATCCTCACACAGCACTGTTGGGTACATTGATACTCCTCTGGCTGCAGAAGGGAGGCAGCCAAGCCCCTGACTCTCACACCAAGGGGGGCTGGCACTCTGGCGGTGGCAGAGCCATCTGGTCCCCCATTCATTGCCCTATTCCAGGCTCCTCCCCTGTTCCTGCAGAGCCCCCCTGCAGTCACAGGGACTGAGGCTCTTGCTGCAGTTGGCAGGGTCAAGGCCTTGCTTTGGGCACAGAGCGTGGCCTAGTAGCTAGAAGAGCACTGGGCTGCAAGATGGAAGCCTGGATTCTGTCCCAGTCTTGCCCTACGTCTGCTTAGACTATAGCCCCATTGGGGTAGGCTGTGTGTGTTTTGTACAGCACCTAGCACATTGCAGCTTGGTTGGGTCCCAGCAGACATCCACTGGGAACAGAGATCTGTTGCAGAGCATCCATTCAGTGGGGCCTTGCAGAGCTGTTGTGGGGGAACGGGGCAATGAGCCAACTGTCTGTTTACAAAGAAGGCACTTTCAGTGGCTCCCCAGGCAGAGGGTTTCTGCTGACTAAGTCAGTGCCCACAGCGTGGCACTCTGCAGCCAGGGCCTTGCCCATGTGGGGGCACTGAACAGGATGGGACTGGAAGCCTTAGCATGTTTTGAGGCACTGAGTACCTGGGCTGATGGGGGCATGTGTAGGGGCTGCTTGCAGTGGCTGGTGTGGTCTAAACCCTCCCCCACCACACACCTGGGAGTGGAATAACAGCAGTGTGGTCTGGTGCTCTGAGCACAGGCTTGGGAGCCAGGAACTGCTCGGGTCTCGCCCAGCTCTGCCGCTTGCTTACCAAATAGCCTTTGGCAAAACCCTTCCAGCAGTTCTGATTTCCCAGGTCAAGGTGCAAGTGCCAGCTTGCACCCATCAGTTGTAGTTTACCTGCTGAGGGAGACTGAGCATGTATCTCCCTAGACCTGATGCTTGTCTTGGCTCAGCCAAGTGGAGCTGTGGGTGCCCGTATGGCAACCTGGAATTGCTTCTGTCCCTGGGTCCCAAAGAGAGGCCTGGCACCAGAGGCTGGGGAGTAGGTCCCTTTTTTCTCCAGCCTGGTGTCTGCAGCTTCTCGCCAACCCCAGGACTGAGAGCTTCAGGCTTGGCCCGGTGCCCTGGCCTGGCAGCAGAAGTGAGGGATGCAGCCCCTGGCTTTGCTCACATCCCTGCTGTGCCTTGTCGTTCCAGTGATGCTCGCAACATGGCACGGGATGTGCAGAACACCTTCTATGAAATCGTGGCAGAGTTCGGGAGCATGAGCCAGCCCCAGGCTGTGGACTATGTAAAGAAACTTATGACCAAGGGCCGGTACTCCTTGGACGTCTGGAGCTAAGCTGGGCTCCCCGGCAAGAGAGAGGAAAGATTCCCAAAGGGCCACTGGATGGGAGATGAACAGCACTTGCCCCTATATTGAAAGAATGGGCCACTGAAACCCTAGATCCCCCTAGCTGGTCATGACCCCTTCCTCACCTGCCTCCCCCTGCTGGCTGCATCTCAGTAGAGCCCTGGGCAGGGCAGGGCTTGGGATCTGCTGGCATGCCCCTCTGTCTAACATCTCCAGTGATTACCTGGGTGAACCCATCCAACCTCACTAGGAGCCACAGCTTGATCTGAATTCCTCCTGTGGTTCCCCTGTCCCTGGGTCAGGGCAAGGCACATTGACGGGAGCTGCCCCCTCTGCTCTGCCTTCTGAACAGCTTCCCGTACTTTCTCAGGAGCTGCTTTCTGTGCCCCTGGAAATAGATGTGGGGGCAAGTATGCCCTCCCCATATCCAGCCATAACCTCTGTGGTTTGTCACTTACCTCTTGATGCCCCTTTCTGTCCCATACTTTAGTGAACCCCTCCTTGGACATGCCTGGCAGCAGCCTGGCTTGGTTCCAGAACTGCATCCTGGCAATGCTGTGTGCTCTAAAATTCAGCCCTTACCACTGCACATGGGGATCCTGGAGAGCAGTGCTGAGCATGAAAAGGGTCTCCATACAACTTCCTTGGGTTCCTGCAGGGTGCCAGAATGTCACCATTGGCAGATCAGGCTGCTGAGGTCTGCCTGGTCACATGACTTCAGCACTCAGTGCTTGCCAATCCTTGCTGTCACTGGGCAACAGCCTGGGGCCTTGCACACCAATCTCAGTGCCCTTGACATTCCTATGGCCTGAAACCAGCCCTGGCCCTATGAGTCCCTGTGCCTGCAGGACTGAAGCCCAGCCTGAGTTAGGGTACCTAGGACAAGGCAGTGCTCAGACACCTGCCCAGCTCTTGGCCACGCTTCAAGCCAACGCCTCTGTAGTTGTTGCTGTGGTTAAAGCCCCACTCTGTGAACCTGTTAGTGCCACTGCCTCCTACCTGAGCCTGCTGAGGGTGGGCAAGGACAGGTCCCTCCTTGACTGCTGCACTGAAAGTGGATTAGGTGGTCCCTGCCCTAGTCTCCTAGCCCCCTCCTGTACAGAGCCCCACTCCACCCCATGGGCTCACTTGTAATGGCAGTGGGGGAGCTGATTTGCTATGTAACTTCCCAGCCCCTTGACAGAAAGTCAGCCTGGACCTACTTACCTGGGAGCAGTTGTTAAGGCTGTTTGTTGGGCCTGGATCTTGAGCTGCCTGCATAGCCACTGATGCAGTGCCACAGGTCTGTGTCTGGCAGGGATTTAGCTGCAGCACTTGCATCCCTTGAAGCTGCTTTTCCACAGGTGGAAGGGAAATGGCTCAAGCTGCCTCCAGTGCAAGAGGGAAGTCAGTTGAGCTCCTGCCCAGCCATAAATGAGCCAATTATGTGTGGCTGCAGTCAGCCTGGAGAGTGGCATGACACAAACCCACTTTGCACCTTGTACAGTCATGGTTTTGGCATCTTATGTTCACCTCTTGGAGATTTGCTTATGGAAAAGCCATAGCAGACTGTCCAGTGAATGTACATAATTTTAAATAGCCTTTCCCCTTGGAATAAAATAGGTTCTTTAAGAGGCAATATAAGAACCCTTTCCTCTTGCTTCCTTGGGTGAGAAAGGTACCTAAGAGCTCAAGCTTGCTTTCTTGAACTGCTGTAGTCATTCAGCTCCTTCATTTGCTAGCCCCCCAGCTCCACAATGCTTTGTGTCAAGGTGCAGCAAGGGCAGATAAAGGTGACCAACCTGTGCTAGGCTGGGAGCAAGAGCCCCAGCTTCATTTCCTGATGGGCTTGTTTCTACAGGCAAGGCTGTGGCCAAAGTCTGAGACTGACTGAGCTCTCACGGGTGTTACGAACAAAGTACATCCCATCAGGCTGTGCTCTGCCACTGTGTTGGTGGCAGCCAGTTAAATGGGCTGTCTGTACTTTTAAACTGAGGTCTAAATGTCTGAGAACCACTTCAAATGTAAAACATCCCCCATGCTGGAAGATGGTCAGCTTTAAGTGTAATTTCAAAGGAGGGGGTTGGCCGTTCCCACCTTCTGTCTTCCCAGTGGGTGTAAAACTGCAGTCCCAGACTGGGATGCCTGTGGTATCCAGCTAGCCTCTGCCTGACTTTATGCCCTAGCTTCCCCAGTAACCCCAGGGTCAGGGTGGGCACACAGCTGCATGGGCTGCAGTCACCACCCAGCCAGCCTGATTGTTTCTCCCCTGGCATCCCCACCTCCCACAATGAATGGGGGCCTCTCTCCTTCCCTCCAATTCCCAGCTTGGCTCACGGCTCTGCTTCTTTCCCAACAGACTTCTAGGGGAAAGGTGAGAGAAGCCAACCATGGAACTGCAGCCAGGTTCCTGAGTGACACTAAGGGCAGGAATAGACCAAATGCCCTCAGCCAGCCAAAGGTGACTTGGCAGCAGGACAGGCTATAATAAGTCATGGCACTGGCTGCCTTCTGCACCAGTCCCACTGCTTAATGAGTGAGCTGGTGGGGGTGGGTGCAGAACAGTTCAGCTATAACAGGGGGTTTAAAAAAAAAAAAAGTGTCTTGTGGCACTTAAAGGCTAAACAGATTTATCACATGAGTTTTTGTTGGAGAAAATCCCACTTCATCAGATGCTTTGAAGATGATCTTCAAAGCCTCTCACCCTGTGCGATC
>ML681971.1:9537686-9602394 GCA_007922195.1 Podocnemis expansa
GATCGCACAGGGTGAGAGGCTTTGAAGATCATCTTCAAAGCATCTGATGAAGTGGGATTTTCTCCAACAAAAACTCATGTGATAAATCTGTTTAGCCTTTAAGTGCCACAAGACTCTTTACTTTTTTTGCTTTGTTAGACTAAGACAGCTGCCCCTTTGGAGCACAGGGGTAGTGGGATTGTGCTCTTCCCCCAAAAAGGGCAGGCCTCAGCCCCTTACCCTGTGTCTGCCAGGAGAGAAAGGCCCCTGGGAACCTAGGCAAAGTTCATAATCCACTTCCCTCACCTGGATATTGGAACACAGGAGCAAGGCACATGGCTCTGTGCAGGTACCCCCCCCCCCCGAGAGACAGTACTAGCTTCCTGCTGCAAGCAGAAGTGAGGGGCACTTTGGCCTGAGAAAGGGGAGGATAAACTGCTCCTGCCTCTTTTGAGAGCCTTAATGCTGAGTTTTGCTTCACACAGATCCCTCCCCTGCCAGCCTGAGGTGGGTCTCTTCCCCCTGCCCAGTCCTTAGTTCACCACATCTTCTCTCCCCTGATTCAATGTCAGCCCTAGAGCTCTGGGTGCAAGCCATGAGGAGGGCTGGGGCCTGCCCTGCTCACAAATTGAGTGGTTGCAATCAGACAGCTCTGTTGGGGAAAGTGTCTCCCTTTATTGTGGATAAGCTTCCTGGCAACATAGGCCCAGATGCTCTTAATACAGATGACAGTTCACTCCATAACCTGTGTTCACCAGAAACAAGTCTCATTAGCTGACCACCCAGCCCTATTGTCCCCAACAGATCAGTAACTTCACAGCCCAGACAGCAACTCCGGGGAGGCTCTCCCTAGCAGCCATCAGACCTAAGTCACCTGCCAGCCTCCTCCCTTTAGCTCCACAAACACTGGTTCTTGGATAGGTTTTGGCATCACCTCTCACTATGCTGCCCCCCCTCATGAACTCATTGGTTGTGGGGCAGGGGATAGACAGGAGGTTGCCAGAGTGCTAGGATCACATGGACCAGAGTGATTGGCTCAGCAACAGTCCAGTGTTTCAGCAGCCCTCACCCTGGCAGAGTGGGACAGGCCCTTTGGAACAAGGCTGTGGGCTTCTCCTTCCCCTCAACTCCAGCTGGAGGGATGACAGCAGAAGCCAGGTTTGAGACAGCCATGGGGAAACTCAGGTCTTTGGTTGCTTGCTCAGCCTGAGTTAGGGAGGGGTTTGGCCTGAGCACAGGGGGTCTGAAGTAGCTGCCCTCAAGGAAGATGGCTGCACAGGGTCAGGAGGGATAATGAGTCTTGTGCACCAGATGGGTGCAGCAGACTTCAGCAGCTTTGTTTACTTCAAGTATGTGCTCCTGAGGTGGGTTTACAGGCTCAGGAGCTCAGCACCCCTTTAGTCCCACTGGGCCTGCCTCTGAGTAAAGGGCACACAGTCAAGGGGTGAGGGAGTTGGATGGTGGTGGTTGGAGTGAGGCAAGGAGATGGCGAGGGGCAGAGACCCCTTGAATCTGCAGCTCCTCATTTCACTTTGACTTAGTGTCTCGGTTCTGGTTCTGGAATTTCTGGTGGACGACCCTCAGCGTGGTGAAGAAGTTCCCCACAAACAGGACAAAGAAGGGGAGCCCGCACATGAGAACCTGTAGGGAGGAGAGGTTGATGGGAGACACTAGAATTAACTGCTGGAGTTTCGTGGGCTGCTCGGGTGGAGTGAATGAGCAGAGGAAGCCAGGGTGGTCATGGGTGTGAGCTAGCAGAATGGCTGCTCTCACCCCAAATCCATGGCACTTTCCCTCCCACCAGGGAGTGTGTTACCTCTGGGAGGACAAGAGGTTTCCCAGACATCTCTTCCATGCTCCTCCACTTTCTCTTTCACCAGGCCCCCCACTCACCTGCCATTCCTTGCACTCAGGATGCCTGGCCAGCCGGAAAAGGGTGACTGCATTGTAAAGTTGCCAGAACTGCAGGAAACACAAGAGGTTGAGGGATGATCCCAGCATCATGGAGGCTCATTAAGATGGTCCCCCAAAAACCCCATCAATGGCACAGGCTAGCTCCAGCAGCCTTGGCTCCTGCTACACAAATATGTAGGCCAAGGTACTCAGCTGGTGGGAAACTTCTCTCACAGATTGGCACTGGGATTTGGGGAACTGCCCAGAGGCAACAACTCTGAAAATCCCCCAAAAAACTGAGTCTTGTGGCACTTAAAGACTACAGATTTATCACATGAGCTTTCGTGGGAGAATATCCCACTTGGATATTCTCCCATGAAAGCTCATGCAATAAATAAATGTTAGTCTTTTAAGTGTCACAAGACTCCTTGCTTTTTTTGCTTTACTAGACTAACACAGCTGCACCTTTGAAAATCCAAGTTGCTGAACAGAAAGGTGCTGCTCTAAGCATTGAAGGCAGGGGCTGGCAAACCCCGGCATGTGAGATAAACATGGCACATGGGCAGGCTCCCCCACTGGCCCTGCCCCCAGTGTGGCTTGGGGCCAGAAGAGCCACGTGCCACTGCTCCAAGCACCTGCTGGCTGTGCTTCCCTGCTGGGAAGCATAGCCAGCAGGGAAAAAAAAAGCTTTGGAACACAGGGCTCCTTGCACTGTAGGCCCCACCCCCTGCAGGGCAGGACTGATGGAGGGAAACAGCAGGTCAGCCTGACTAGCTGCAGCTTGAGAAGAGAGCAGCTCAGCCTTCCTGGGAACTGGAGGCACCACAGTCAGCAGGAGCTGGCCCTGGCCTCAGCCAGGAAACAAATGCCCAGCTGCCCTGGCCAGGAACCAGACGTGCTGTGGCCAGCAGGAGCCAGCCCCGGCCAGGAAAAGGGTGCATCAGCCCACCCAGCAGAAGCAGGCCCTGGACCCAGCCAGGAAGTGGGTAGGTAGGGTGCCTGCAGAACCCCTGCCAACAGATTCCGGCCTCGGTTCAGCCCCCAGCTGGGAACCCAAAGTCTGGCCCCTCCCTGCCACTGGCTGAGGGTGCAGTGGCCAGGGCTCGCACAGGAACCACCAAAGGTTGCCAACCTCCCCATTTAACATCTGCCTTGTTTATGCATGTCTCCACCAGCAGGGGCCAGCTAGAACTCATGGGCCCCAGCTTTTGCTGCAAGATGCTAGCATCTCACAGGGTCTCTGCTTGCATTAATGCAGTCTGTAATTGACCCACTGGCACTGGTTTGGCACCAGTTTAGGCCAGGTCACTAGCTCCTCTTGTCAGCCTCCAAAGCTGAGGGAATTAGGAGTTGGATATTAAATCAATTAGACTCCCCACCACTTCATGACCAACTTCCATGCCAACAAACACAGAGGCGCCCAAGGCAGACCATGTGTACTCACATGTCCAAAGAAGAGGAACGGAAGCAGGAAAGTGAGGCCCCTCCACATCCATGACTGGAAGCCCTCTGTAGAGAAGAGACATATAAAGGAGTCCTGATACCTCAGAGCAACAGGGGCTCATCAGGGCCCTCAGACATCTGGCATCTCATCTACTAGCATTGCACTGTTAGAGCCAGGTTGGCATTCAGCCTGCCGCCATAGCCATGCTGCTTAGGTTCAGAAGCCAGGGACAGCTCTGGTGTCCTGTGGACTCCACGGCTCTGAAAGAAGCTTCCCCCAGGCTAGCAGGACACAGGAGCCTCTATGGCTCCCTCAGAGTTACCAGCAGCGCTGCTCCCAAGCATCTATCTGAATGAGTTTGCCTTTTACAGAAAAGAGTTTCACTGTGTTATAAGGAACCTCAATATTTCTACTCAGCATGGTGCCACTGCCGCCCCCTACCCCAGGAGGTGGTGAGCCATTCTAGAGGCTGGGACCTCTGGCTGGACTGTCTCTCCCATGATGCATGCCCTCCTCACACAGGGAGGGAGAAGCAGTGCATTGTGGATAGTGGGGCCTCAGAGAAACATGCCCAGCAGCCTCACCTGACAGCTGAATGTCCTGGGAGAGTGGCAGGTCAGCTCCAGTCCCACCTGGCCAACTTTGCGCTGATCTGGGGACTGGTCAACCTGCTCCCCCATTCATGGTCAGGGCTGGGGACATTTCCAGGCCAGCATCCCCAGCTGAGTGTTAGATGGCAGCTCCCTGCCAGGGTGAAAGGCAGTGGGGTCATTCTGGCTTTGGCAACTGGTGGGGACAACTTACCCACGGTGAGATCCATGTTGTGCCTCTCCCCCAGCGCTCTCAGCCGGTAGAGGCAGCCGCTCTGGTAATAATATTGAAGGAACTGCACAAAGCCTGCAGGGAGAAGACAGCTCAGTGCCACTCACATGGCCCAGAAGTCTGGCTGCCCCAGAGGATATGCGTCCACCGCTCAATGACAGGAGGGGAAGGTGCCCGGGGCATGAGGTGCAAAGCAAACCCTAAGTAATATCTGACACCCATTGGTGGCCCAGGCTGCACCCTGGAGAGGTTCTTCCAGAATGGCCAGTGGGTTGCTTCTCTGTGACAGGAGAAACAGCCACTCAGCAAATCCTTCCAGCCGTCTCCATCATGGTCTCAGGCACACAGGCTAACAGGAGAGGGGTGCCAATGCTAACCTCCCACTCTAGCAGCTATGGGTGGGGGGTTCCAAGCAGCCCTTGTTCCCAAAGCTGCCCCCCCCCCCAGCCCAACCAGCTTGTCCCCCTCTCCCTCCCCCCACAAGGGCACTTACTCTGATACATGGAGAAGGAGAGGAACTGGTTTCGGAACATCTGGTACATGAGTCCATCTGGCCTGCAGGAAAGAAGGGACTGGCTAGAAATGCTCAATGGGTAACCTTACAGGAATGGTGTCACACCCTGCTGACATCAGCCGGTAGCTCTGGTTTTATTGTTCCAAGACCTACAGCCCGCAGGAAAGGGTGTTGCCTTCACCTTCCCATTAAAACCATAGCCGGTTCCTCTGAGGTGAATGCCAGCCCTAGCACCATACATCTTAAAAAACAACAAGGAGTTGTGTGGCACTTTAAGACTAACAGATTTATTTTTTTGCATGAGCTTTCGTGGGAGAAGATCCCACTTCCTCAGATGCTTCGAAGCATCTGAGGAAGTGGGATCTTCTCCCACGAAAGCTCATGCAAAAAAATAAATCTGTTAGTCTTAAAGTGCCACACAACTCCTTGTTTTTTTACTGGACTAGACTAACACAGCTATCCCTTTTGAAATTAACCATACATCTTGCTGGTTTCAGACAGGCAGGACTCAGGAAATAAGATTTGCAGCTGGGAGAATGAGGGAAGTTTGAGGAATTGTCCCCCCATACAGTCTTGGTAAGTGCATTAGCACCAGATTTAAACATCAGCAAGCTGCAAGTGCATTTTCCCAAGCAGCACAGATGAGGCCTAACTAGTCAGTCTGTGGAGTCATAAATCCTGGCTGCTCCCTTTGTGCTCAGAGGCCGTGAGGGCTGCAGGGACCCAACGTAGAGGGACTAGCAGGAGCCTGCCAAGGTGAAATCCATCCACTAAATCAGGGGTCTCAAACTCACATCACCACGAGGGCTGCACGAGGAGTAGCATGGGGCCACATGAGCGGTGGCCCGAGGGTCGCACCACTGAAACTTTTTCATATGATATTGCAAATATTGGTAACAATAGTGTTGTTGCAGGCTGCAGGAAATAGCTTTAGGGGCCACAGGTGGGCCTTGGGCCTCGTGTTTGAGATCCCTGCACTAAATCATCCTTGAGACCCAGAGAGGTGAGGGCAGTCAAAAACCAGGATGATGTGGGATGACCAGTGACAGGGGAAGATGGAGACTCACCAAGTCAGGATGACACCAGAGAGGAAGGTGGAGATGTAGTGATGAAAAACCCACCAGCCCTTGATCCTAGAAGAGCAGAGAAGAGGGAGCTGGAATGAGACACTCAAATGGGTGGTACTACATCTGCAAGGGTGGTGCACAGCCCTCTAAGCCAAGCCATCGGCTCCCCTCCAGCTCACTAGGTGTGGGAAGCAGACGGCCAGGAGCAAATGCTCAGCGATGACAGGGTCACGCGTGGCACAAAGCAATGTGTGTCCTGCAATTGGGGGAATCATATGCAGTGCCAACCTGCCCCATAGGAGGCTGTCGCCAGCCCCCCCCCCGGAGTTGGGGCACCTAGCAGTAGAAGCTAACACAGCCCTCCTTTGCTGGGCCAGGCCCTGCTCACCTGGACCCATTGGTGATTAAGATGCACTCACGTATGGTGAGTGTGCAGTAGTACCAGACCAGCAGGAAGTTAAAGACAGCGTCCGTCACCCTGTCACAGACAAAACACAGTGAAGAGGACGAGTGGAGCCAGGACAAGCCAGCCATTGATGAAAGGCAGCTCTGGAGGTCGACCCACAGGTCATTTGGATGCGGCCCTGCTGGCCCTTCAGCCCCCATGCAGAGAAACTGCTGTGGGTGGAGCATTCAGCTCCCAATACAGTATGCTGCTAGCAGCCACACCACCCTGGGAGGGAAGGATGCAACACAAACCTTCAGGTGCAATCCCAGTCCTGCTGGAAGGCAGGAGCTGGGCGAGCCTCTAGAGGCCTACAGGGCACAGGATAAGTGAGGCCTGCTCTGCCCACAGAAGCAAGTGCAGGGACTGTAGGTGGGCAGCACTGGGAGCGTCTCTGGGGAAACAGCCTAAGCAGTGAAGTAATCTAACCTGCTCACAGAAAGCCAAGCTCTCTGGAAGTGACTCAAAAGCAAAGATGTGCCTCTGGGATTCAATGGGGGCATGCTTTTGAGAATCCAGGGGCTTGAGTTCCTGCACCCCTCTATGGGCATTTCCTGTGGTTATTTCACCTGATACTCCTAGCTATGGTATTCGAGTTCTGTAGGGCGGGACAGAAGCCCATGGCATTGAAACCCAAGGGCTGAGGCAGTACTTTGAACAGCGATGTCGACTAGCAAGGGGATGAGGGTCCAACAAAATCACCAGCGGTGAGTTTTAGGCCATAGTCTGTACAGACCCAGAACCCTTTGGTGCCACGCTGCTTACACCTTCAGTGAGATGTGACTGGCCTGGTTCCTTATCCGGGCCCCATCTCCAGCCTGCCAGGGGAATGTCTGAGCTCAACATTTTATTCCCTATCCCACAATCCTTGCAGGATGCTATATCCTATAAGAGCCAGGCTGCCATTTGATTCCCATCATTTGGAGATATTAGCCTAAGCCAGAAGTCACTCAACAGGGTACCTTCCACACAAGCCCAGGCATCTCACCTAAGAAGTCTGTGAGCAGACCCTGGTTTCAGCCCAGGAGCTGGTCTCTATTTTAAGGCTGCCTGACAGCTTGGTGAGCAGCCCACTGTTGCTACAGACTCACCTGGAGTTGAAAAGGAACCTGCAGGAGAAGGAGATGATGAGCAGAATGATGGTGAGGTAGAGCTTGAACTTCTCATACTCATCTTTGTAAGCAAACCTGCAGGGAAGCACAACGAAAGGTCATGGTGTGTGGAGAAGAGGCCCAAAGTCTTCAGCCAACATTCAGTTGACAGGGGCCATCTCTCATGGCTCCAAAGAACAACTGTGCAAACCCAAGTGACCTGACCCCTCCCAGCTTTGACCATGAATTGGCTGGATGTTAGAGAGGAGGCCCAAGAAGCTGTAGGGAAGGGAGTTGGGGCTCTTGGTTGAGCATGTATTGGGTTATGTCCCAACATGGCACAAGAGAGCTCTGTGCTACCGGAGGTTGCTCCTGTCCTGAGACCAACCCCATCCCCCCAATCCTAACTGCACAGGAAGAGCATCATCTACTGAATCATTAACAAGGCCATGGTTTCCTTGTAGTTCTCCCATCAAGGCTTGATTTGAAGAGCCCCCAACCCCAGCTGTGGCACAGTTACACGACCATGCAAAAGAAGGTCTAGCATTAACTCCAGGGAAGGGAATGTCCTCAAACCACCCACACAGAGAGTGGGCGTGGTGAGCAGTCAGCTGGTGGGAAGCTTCTCTGAAGCTGTTGTGGTTGGGAAGCATGCCATGCAATGCTCAGTGGGGCAAGGTTCAGTGCCAGCCACCTGGGAGCAGACAAGTGCACATGCTGGCAGGGGCTGTCCTGCCTCACCAAGAGTAAAGGGAATTCTGCTCTCACAGCATAAGCGGACACAAAAAGATCAACAGCAGAGGGGAATTACTTAGCCTGCTTGCTGAGCAGAGTCACATTCACGTTTCCAAGCACCAGACTCAAATATAACCTAGATGGGAACAGAAGGAGCAGTGAGAATACAGCCAGGAGACGCATATAGCGTCACGTTACAGTGGCAGCACCAACAGTCAAGACTTGATCCCCCGAGTCCCACAAGGTGCATGATATGGGCTTTAACTCCCAGCTCAATGATACACATGTGCCACCATGAAGACATATGTAGGAGAGCTCCCAGCAGAGCCACTTGTCAGTCGGTCCCTCTGCAGTGACAAGGGCTTGGGAAAGACATTTTGCACATCGCTGACACAAAGACAGCCCTGCCCATCTTCCCAAGGAGGCTGTCTAGTTTCTTGAGCCCCGCAGCAGTGTGGGTAGGGATGGCTGCGGGCAGAACAGACCCCTCTGGAATGGCCCCACCGCCCCTCCCCAGCATCCCTGTGTAGTGGATAGCATGTGGGATTTTCACTCCCACAAGTGTGTGCTAGATGCCCTCACCTTTCTCACTCAGGGATATTAAGCTGCTCTCACCAGAGACCGTTCACCCACCTGTACCTCAGGGTACATCTCTCCCCTCCACAGCAAACATCCGCTTAAAAAGCATGGCTCTCACCCAGCCAGTGGGAGATCAGGTTGCTGTGTCCACTGCAAATTGCTGGGCAAGAACAGCACATACTGGGACCTGAGCCCCATGCCAGGCTTGAGAGTCTGTGCAGTTTGGGGCTGGTAATCCCACCAATCTTTGGTAACAGCTCCACATGTCAGAAGTTTCAACCCTTTTAGTGCTAAGACCCCAGGGCCATGGCATTATCTTGACCTGAGCCGCTTTCTTACCCATTTTTCTTTGGCAAATATGCCTCCATTTCAAAGAAGACACTCTGCCTCTCTTTGATGAGGCTCTGGATCTCCTGGATGGCATCTTCCTGTTCCGCAGTTATTGAGGACTTGCATCTGGAGAAGGGAATGGGAGTTGGCCTGAGCAGAAGGACCAACAGCTGCTGACACATGGATTTGTCCCAGGGCAGGAAACGAAAGATTAATTCAGAACTAACTGGTGAGGAAACCTGGGAGCTAATTCAGCCTGAGTTTCAGAATGAGACCTCAGTTAAGAGGAAGCAGGTGGGAATGAACGTGGAGGAGGAGCCACCAATTTTCTGAACCTTTGAGGTGACAGTGAGCATAGCAGCCCAGGGACCTCTGGCCTGTGACACTGTCACCTGGAGGAAGGGTCCCTCGAAATACCTGCCTTTCTACAATGCAGCTGACACTAGGAAGTCAGCGTGTGAAACTGATATCCAATGTGGCCAAGGGATGCTGCAGCTCTTAGAGAAAGGACGAGAGGGTATGAGAGAAGCGACAGCACTATCCCAAGCCACCCATGATCCACCCAACCATTTCCCCCCTTGTCAGCACCCCCAGGTGAAGAAACACTGCTCACTAGCCCATTGCACCCTCTGGCCAGGGATCCCCTTACACTGCACCATGGAGCCACTTACTTTTTGAAGGCCAGAGAGAGTTCCTTCAGCTGCTTCTTCTGCCGGGCTATGGAACTGGAGATCCCATCCTGCAACTTGGTTAGTTCTTCGAGCTTCTGCTTGTATAGCTTATGGGTCTCCTAGCAATGGAAGGGACAGATCAGTGGTGAGCCCAAGTGCCTCAGCATGGAGACCACTTAATGACAAGAGGCTGGGCTGGTGACTTGAGCTGATGAACAGGAGGCAAAACCTTTGAGAACTATTCCCACCTACCCTGCTGACATGCGGCATTATTTTGGTTAGCATACTTGCCCCTAAGTTTGGAGTTAGCACTCACAGCAGATGGGAAACTTATTCATTAAATGTTTGGACACTGAAGAAGAAGGAAAACAAACAAGGAGTCTGATGGCACTTTTAAAGACTAACAAATATATTTGTTGCATGACCTTTTGTGAAAGAAAATCGCACCGTGTCAGATGCTTGAGCAGGAGGGGTTTGCCTGTCTTTTATCTTTCCAAGCCTGACACAGCCTCTGCAAGAATAGGAAAACAAACCCAGGGTCCAGCCTCAAACCCCACCCAAGGCCACAGTGAAGTTTTTGAAGTTCATTCACTGGTGTGGAAGAGAGACCCATCTTGGAATGCAGGGCACTAGGGTAGAGGCAAATTGCTGTAAACGTCCCCAGGCAGTTACAACACCATCTGCCCACTTCGGTCCTGGCTGTCAACAGCACCAAGCCGTAGCTTAAAATCGTCCCCAGCTCTGCAGAACAACTGGAATCGTGCATCTCGGAGCAGCTTCCTTCCCCCAGGCGCTGCCAGTGTGCAAAATATGTTAAATCACTGAATTGGTGGGGCTGGAAAACACCTACTCTGACTAACTGATAAAAAACATCC
This sequence comes from Podocnemis expansa, assembly GCA_007922195.1. NCBI lineage: Eukaryota > Metazoa > Chordata > Testudines > Podocnemididae > Podocnemis > Podocnemis expansa. The sequence continues at coordinate 9,548,132 of ML681971.1, forward strand.
ATGTACTCTGCAGATGTGTAATAGGCTCACAGGACTGACTGCCTACAAATCATGGCCATGGCACTCACAAGTTAGGATCAGCTGATCGCCTTCCTATGAGCCAATGTGAGTGACACAAGAATGGAGTGAGCATTTGGCAAGAGATGCAGTAATTCAAGCAGATGCATCAACCCTCAGCCATCTAGCAAATGCTGTCAGGACCAATGTAAACAGAGCCAGAGGTAACTTTGTGAACCAGGACACCTACAGTCTTCCTGCTGCACAGGGAGGAACTGCACCAGGGAACTCCAAAGGCCTTCACTGACACCTACTGTGGCCCTTGCTGCAATCTCCTACAGGTCACGCATAACCCCTTCCCTCATCTTCAGCAACGGATGCTGTGGATGTAACCACTGCCTTGTTTGTGGGTAGTCATCTGTGGTTGCGGCTGGGGGACAAGTCAAGTCCTGGTCTAACAAAGGGCAGCTCCCCTGCCTTCCGTTGTGCCCACTTATGACAGCTCTGATGTTAGCCCAGCATGTCTCACCAGGGAACAAAAGCACAGCCAGATTGGTGGGAAGGTTCACTGCAATTCCGAGCACGAGGCACTGCATTGAACTCAGTCATGTTGCGGCAGCAGCAGCAAATTTTTTTTCATTGCTATTGGCTAGTAAAAGGGGTAGGATGTTTCCAGGGGTTAGGGCGCCACCTCAGACTTTGGAGACCCACATTCAGTTCCCTGCTAGGCCACAGATACATGCGGCCTTAGGCAAGTCACTTAGTCTTGGTCTGCCTCAGTTCCCCATCTGTAAAGTGGTACGTCCTACATCACGGAGTGCTGAATATTTAAGATTGAGGGTTGCAGCAATGCAGTGATGAGGGTCCTAAGGATCTGAAATAGATAGAACCTTCTATTGAAAGGCAAGAGAAATATGTCATTTCATTTACTACTTGGTAGAGCATAGAGTTCCTCTGGGATACAGAACAGCACCCTGCTAGGAAGCAGCTCCATAGAAAGTTATTCAAGGTCCCGTTAAAGGCACATGGCATGTAACACAACCCAGGATTCTAAACTTGACTCTTTCAACTGACTTGGGTGCAGGCAAGGTCAAAGTCACATTTGAAATGCTAGGTCTTGAGCAAGGAAGCTGTGACATAGCTCTAGTGCTAGGCAGGATGGTAGCAGAAAAAGAGAAGTTGCATGAACAAAACGAGACAGCTTCCCCCCAGACAGTAGGCCCAACAGAACATTCCACTGTTGTAATCCCTCATTACCAGCATGTTAATGAACTCTAGCACCCTGGTGCACAGGATCCACGAAGAGTCGACCATAAAGTATTGCAGACATCTGAGCTTTAGACGGGGCGTGCCAGAGAAACAGAATGTGCTGGACAAGAGGGACTAAAAGCAAAGTTCTTAAACAATGCATTTTCTTTGACTTTAACTAAGCTAAAGGCATCTCACTGTCTTCGCTTTGCTCCACGAATTTTTTAAATAGCTGCATACTGTAGTATCTCAGCCCTCTCAGGTATTAACAGACTTTTCTATTTAACAGCCCTTTGAGGCAAGGAAATTTTATCCCATGCCTACAGCTGGGGAGCCAGTGTCAAGACACCTAGGTAGTCTGCAGCAGAGGTCGACTGAATCCCCAGCCAGTGCTCTGTCCATTATACATTCCCTCCTGTAGATCAGGGAACTGCATACATAATGCAGACTGCCTTTAGGCTGGGATTTTTAAAAAGCAGGACCTGGTGCTCCCAGGTCACTTCACACACTTTGAATCTGGTCTTTCTGTTCTTAGAAAGTTTTGTTCTGGCAAATCCACTAGAGCAGGGATGGACAAAATTGGTTCGCAGCTCTGCACCAGCAATTTTGCTTTTGGTCACCAGAGGGTGTTCCTCTGTTACATTTCTGCAGTGAAGCTAGGCGACAGGCTACCAAAACTGGTTGTCATGGTTACCAGAAACATATATTTGTCAAGGTCTGCACCAGTGTGCCTGATTAGGAATTTCACACGGCTTGTCCCAAGAGGGAAAAAGCCATCAGCATCTAAGAGGAGATGGTGAACAAAGGACGTCCTAGGTATACCCTATACTCCTGGTCAGAAGAACATGAACTGAGGAATCGTCACCCGTAAGGCATGATGCTGGTTGGGTTCCACTCAGATTGACACAGCAACTGCCAAGTACTGTAGACAAGAACCAAGTGAAAAGGAAGAGTTAAAAGGACTCTTTTCAGACAACATACATCACAAAATCCTTTGCAGGACATCATACATGGCAGTACATGTGGTATAGGTCACACCAGAGCAGGGGACAAACACGCTGTAGTGTATTCACTGAACATGTTAAAAAATTCAGTCATGCACCAGTCTAGAACAATAAAAAAATCAAGAGCCGGCATCCTACCACTAAAACAGATGCGATCTTTGAACCTTCCCCAGACAACAGCCTTCTGAAAGACACCTTAAAATGATGCTGTCTCCTTTCCAGCAGCACCCACACAAGTCCTAAATCCCACACAGCACAGCTCAAAAAGACGCAAGGGCTTTCCCAGCCAACAAGATTGCTTACTACCGGTTGTCAAGGATACCAGATAACCAGCATCAGAGAAAGCAGGAGAGACAGGGCAAAGGAAGTGTCAACAGGGATGAGGAAGGCCACAGACATTCCACTGATCATTGACTGACAAGGTGGACGTGTGCAAAACTGACAGCCAGATATGGTTGACTCGGTTACTGAATCACAAGTACAGCAACAATTAAGCCCCCTTGCATCCCACAGATTGGCCCATATTCTGTATGCCAAACACACACTTTTTATTTCCTCTCTTACTGTTCTTCCCCCCCCCCCATCCTTGGCTGAGATCACAGCTGAAATGCATGTTTTGTTTTGACACCAGACTACAAGAGCTACTGCATCAGGATGCACTCAGCAGCCAATGGAGGCAAAGGAAATCCATCACTGGAGCAGCAGCATTATGCTTCCATCAATGGCCACCATTTTTCCTTCCCCTGTATGTTCATAATGTCAAGATAAAAATTTCCTCCCGACCAACCTCTGACTCGTCATTTATATGGCCCCCAGTACAATGGAGCACTGATCCTGACGGGTGACTACTGAGCTAAACCATTAATATTTGTTTTAAAAATAATGAGGATTAGATGCCCAAAACGGCCACTCTTGCAAGTTTGGGCTTTCTGCTTACCTCCAGAGTGAACAACTACAGATTGTTATTCTGAAAAAGCTCTTTGGCAAATTTTTAGCTCTTAAGGCCAGAACCTTCAGAAACACACACACTAACGGAGATCAGAGATGGTCCAGAATCAGCAGTGACTGTGCCACGGGTATTGCAGCCCCGTGGAGCACCAGAGGACCAGATGAATGCCTCCCCAGAGGCAACGCCACATCATAGCAGTGCCCCACGGTCCATGTTGAGTTCCCAATGTGGGCCTGTACGCTGGCGGGCCCTACTACGTAAAGCCACAAATGGGTGCTGTCCTGAATGTGTCTCTGCCCTGTGTGGCTTAACAGTCGTGATCCCTGGAGATGCTGGGGTCCCCTGGGAGATAAGCCGCCTGGGGCGGGGGGGAGTGTAGTTTAGATGATCTTTAAGGTACACATCGCCCGCTGCCCACCTGAGCCTGGCTGGACAACCCTTGGGGCACAGGGAAAGGATGGGCACCTGTTGGGGTGTGGCTGGGGAGTAATAGGGGGCACAAGGGGGACACAGGAGATGAAGTGGGGGGCACACAGGGGCAATGAGGGGCACGGGGGGCATACAGGGGAGAGGAAGTATGGACGCACACAATGGGGGCACCAAGGGGAGAGGAAGTGGGGGGGACACCCAGGGGCAATGGGGGGCACAGGAGGAGTAAAGGCAGGGGACGCAGTGGGGAGGAACTGGGGGGCACAGGGGGAGGAAGTGCAGGGGCACACAGTGAGGGGGAAATGGGGGCTCGCAGGGTCAATGGGGGCCGGAAGTGGCGGGGGGTACACAATGGGGATGAAGTGGGGGGCACACAGGGGCAATGGGGGGCACAAGGGCACCCAGGGGAGAGGCAGGGGGGACACCCCACCCCACCTGTCACAGCCCCGCCCCCGCACCCCCGCGCCCCCAGCTAGGGGAGCCCAGGCGGAGCGCCCGGCCCGGCCCGGCACCTGCACGCGCTGGAAGCCGCCCTGCAGCTCCTCCCAGTCCCGCAGACACTCGCTGACCGAGGCCCGGCGGCTCATGGCGGTTTCCACGCGAGCAGCACAAGCCAGCGACGCCGCCCGGCTCCCAGCGGCCTCCCTCCGGCCGGGGGGGGGGGGGCGGGAGCGCCTCCGGGACCCACCGCGACCAATCGCCGCGGGAGGAGCGGACGGCTCTATCCGACGTCACAACCAATCGGCGCATGGGGGCGGGGCTTTCGAAGCCAGCTGTTCGGCCGGGGGCGGGGCGGCGTCGGCGGGCCGGGAAGCCGGGGGGTGCTCGGTGCCTCGGCACAGCCCTGGCACTGGCTGACTGCGGGGGGCGTTGGGGAGATCCCTGGCGGGGATGCTGGGTTGGGGTCTGGCTGCGAGACTTGAGGGGCCGGCTGGGGTCCCCGGGCTGGCTGGCTGGGGCAGGGATTTCCCAGCACCCTGCCAGTTGTCAGCTAGTAAGAGTGTTCCACCAATTTAGTGAGCGCCCCAATACCCCCCTACCCCCCCCACCCTAATTTCAAGTCCTGGGGAGAACACTGGGCTGGGGGCTTTGGGAGTCTGACTGGGGGATTTGGGGGGCTGACTGGAGTGCGGCAGGGATCCAGGGGCTGGCTGGGGTGCAGAGGAATTTGGGGTTGGCTAGCTGGGGTGAGAAATGGGGGAATTTTCTGTCCTGTTCCTTGGGTTGGGCAGGGAACTTGTCTCCGTGGCCATTTTAGTTCATTCACCATAGCTCTGTGATGGATGGATTCTGCTCAGTGTGGAAAGCAGAGGTGACACAGCACGCGACTGCTGGCCTTTGACGTTCCATCCTGATCCCAGGGGAGATGGCACCTCCATGTGCCCCTAAGATGGGTGCTGGCATAGTGCAGAAGCAGATGGTAAAACACCACAGAAACAACCTCTGGTATATTGGGTTTCCTTCCTCATTCTCCCTGTGAAGTACTAGCCTTACCAGACCCTCCTAACCTTGGGTGATTCCCTGAGACTAAAGCCCAGAGTGCTTTGATGTCCTTAACATAAACAAATATAATAAAAAATCAGGTATCATCCATATAATTCCAGCATCTGAAACCTGAGATTCTGCTCCTCCTCTTTCAAAGGCTGCAATGCAGCAGACAGCTTAGCCTTTGTACCTCCAAATATTACCATCCATAGTCCTTCCTGATTTTTGCCTCAGAGTTGCCCTTACCCACCAACAGATTTACCTTGGATTTACCAGTAATACAATCGGTGAAGCACAGTATTTATCTCTAGGGAAATCTTCCCATTAATTTCAATGTGCTTTGACCCATTCCTTATGCTATGCACATCATCACACTATCTGAAATCCACATCCCTGGGGCATTTAGGTACCTAACTCCTATCGACTGCAAAATCAGCAAAATCACCATCACTTTAAAGGTCACAGGTCAGCTAGATTCCTTTTCTTTTCCTCTGAGGAATTTTGTATTTCTTGCTCCTCATCCACCTTCTCCCCCTTGGCTGTTGTTTTCCTTGTGGCTGTGGTTAGATCCACAATTCCCTGAAGTCTGTGTTCAGCCCTAACACCCAAAATATGTTATTTTGATGTTAGATTTGAGTTGTATTTTTTTTAATGTGAGAAAACTGATCAGATCCCTGTGCAGTGTTTGGGAGGAATGGTTCATTCCTTGCTTATTTTCCTCTTACACACTGGTAACTTCATCAGTTGTTTGCCCTTTCACTGTAGACGAGCAGCTGTCTTCAGCACAGCATGCAGTACTCATTTTTGGAAGTCCTCCTGAAGAGATATTAGAATCAATATGTTTGGAATAAAACTACAAGTAGAAGATTTAGGGCTGGAATTTTCTAAGTCGTCAAAGGGTGTTAGGCATTCAGACCTACCTCCAGGGGGCTCCTTTGAAAATTCAGTCTATACATTTAAAATAGGGCAAATTGCTCTCTTAAAGAATAATAAATACCCTTTATTGAGAGGTGCCACCTAGTGGTTAGTACTTGGGACTGGTTGTCAGGAAGCCTAAGTTGTGGTTGCCCCTTTATATAATATTAGTGCAGAAAATCTTCATTTGATTGCAATTTATATAGTACAGGCCTGCATTCTGGTCATTTGATTGCCACAAAGCATGCACATTTCAGCGTGCAAAAGTAGTTAGTTGTCTAAATTCATTAGCAAGAATGTCAAGGTTGAATAATTCTAGCTCAGAAAAGACACATATTGGAGCTGTAATAATCTGATGAAAACCTCTAGAGAAACTTTTGAAAGTTTGGATCTAGAATGAGGATTCAAAATGAAAGAGAGGGGATAACTATTAGTGTACGGAGCTCAAAATGAGGCCTAAATAACATTTTCTATAAGCTCTTATTTTGCACAGCAAATGTACAGGATTTACAATGTTAAAAAGGAGACAGACAGACTGAGCTTGGCCTTCCTTAAATTTGGCTTAATATAATAGGACTGGACTGGACTGGAGCTTCATCTAGCTAGAACTTCAATGCAAAGAAGTCTGACTATTGCGATATGAGGATGCAAGTAGGAGGCAAGGCTGGAGACCCTATGCCCCAATAAGGAAATCAGTGGCAGAGAGGTAGGGGTTGGGGTGTGTGTGTGAAGGCATAACTTGACTTTGATATTGGGCTGTGCATCTGAGAATGCAGTTATAATGGATGAATTCCTGAGCCATGGACATCCCACATCGCATATTTATCTGCTGAAACTGGAATTTTCTGTGGTAAAGCACCAGTTACCATGCAAAGGTAGAGATTGATGGACTGGTTTTCAGTAGTGCTGCTTACCTGCAGCCCCTACTGGCTTCAATGGGGCATTGCTGGCTAGCCAGTAAGAGTGACAATCAAAACTAAATGATCCAAATCCAGATACCTGTACTCATGCACAACTTCCACTAACAGTTCAGCGATGGTTTGCCTGAGTAAAGTGTTCAAAACTGGACACCAAACAATGCAAATAATAATATGTGAAGATGGAAACCAATCCTAAAAATTCAGGTTATTTTTATTATTTTACTTACAGTAACCAATTCTAGTCAAACCTTACCTAAACAATACAGCCCAATTTAAACTGCAGGACAGATAGAAAGGGTTCTTTGCCAGCTGGATGTTCTGATTGCAGCCTATCAGTAATGTGGTTCAGAGACATCAGTGATCGCCGACCCATAGATTTGGCTTTCCCAGTTTGAGAGCTGTTGCACAAAGCCACGGTTCGGTCTCATGTTTGTTTTGCATTTCTGGACATGTTTCCAAGCCCTCTACAAATACAAGTAAAGAAAGAGGAAAGAGTCAGGAGCTTGCTTACTGTATTGTTCAGGTTACAATTACCTCTAAGTCTTACAATTACTATTATTTTGTGTTTTGATAGCACCTAGGAGCATCAGCCATGAACCAGGACCCTGCTGGGCTAGGTGCTGTACAAACACAGAACAAAAATGAACCAATCTGGTATCTGGATCTATAGAGAAAGAAAAGGACACAGCGAGTTATAAGCTTTTAACCTTCCTTTTTTTTTTCTTTTGTAATATGCATTTAGAACACGGAAAATAAGAAGTAGGCAGCCAGTTTAAACTGAACAAAAGGAAGTATTTCTTCTCACAATGCACAGTCAACCTGAGGAACTCCTTGCCAGAGGATGTTGTGATTGTAACAAGCTTTAAAGAAGAACTAGATAAATTCAGGAAGGATAGGTACATCAATGGCTATTACCAGGACAAGCAGGGATTGCTCTTTGCCAGGGGCTGGTTGCATTGGCCATGCTGGAAGATAGGACACTGGGCTAGACGGACCATTGGTCTGACCTACTATGGTTGTTATTGTCTTATATAAATGTTAGAGCAGCTGTCTGAGGGAAGTATTATTGGGATAAAGAGCCTTTCTACAGTCCATAAAGATCACGGGCATGACTCCAGGCCCAGCTCAATAATGATCAAAATTCATGATCAAGTGATGGCTGTCCAGTTGCTATGAGTGGCTGGAGGTCTCAGTCTAGTCGCCATCAGACAGGCGTCAATTTCACTAAAGCCATGGACTCTGCTTAGTAGCCAGGCTCAGGGTTGGATAGGGACTGAAGTACTTCTTCCCTAGAGGTGGTCTCTGCAACACAGGGCATAATAGTGAACCACGCACATTTAACAGTGTTCCCCTGTGTATTTCAACCTGGGGTTCAGAATTAAGATAGTGTTACTGGGCTTTGGAGGGTTCAGACTTTAAAATGTTCAAGTCTTTTTGTCCTGTGTTTGTACAGCACCTAGCACAATGGTCCATGAAGGGCTCCTTGGGGAACTATTGCAGTACAAATAACAATAAAATGATTGCCTCACCCTCAAAATGTTGCTTGTTTCAAAGCTCTTGGCTTCATGCCAGGTCTCTCTCCTAGGGCAGCCTCAAGTTATGTTTGTTCCCTTAGCCCTCCCCTGTCTTGGGACCCAATTTCAATGCTGCTCTATGGTTGAGTGGGCAGAAAAAGCCTATGAGAAGATGCAAATGTTACCTTCATCTATGGAAAACAAATACATTATGATTCAAACTATAGATTCAAGGTACTTTGATGCCTTAGGTGCTTAGTGCCTTAGAAGACCTACAGTAAAGGCCAAATCCTGAGCTCAATAAAACCAATGGCAAAATGCTCATTGATATTGAAGAGTAAGGATTTGGCCTCATCTCCCAAGCAGAGAGAGGTAAAAACAACACAACACCCCATTGACAATGCTGGCTAGTAAAAGTCACTTTCCACATGACAAGAGCTATCAAGTTTGTATCCCAGCACAGGAATTTCTCCTGACCATTCTCTAACTGCAGTGTGGTAGTTTGGGGAAGGAAAAACAATTGGCCATGTGTTGGTTTTCAAAGTGAAAAATCTGGGCATGTGCTTTTTACATTGAAAGCTAAGTTTGGCTTCTGGGAGTACAAACACAGTTAGGATGGCAGTGAACAGGACTGCTGATCTGGAATGCTCTCTGCTAATGGAGTACCCCCACAGAATGCAGACTGGCCCTGATTTTGAAGCTCAAATTCAGGGCCTTGCAGTGTTACTGAAAGACAATACATACAATGTGTCACAGATGCTGTAGGAAGAAAATGTAATGTAGTTACATTGTGGGGTTAAACTTCTAAACTATACAGTTATTATGTATTGATTGCACTGCACAGCTAGGTCTTCACATGAACCAGTACAACCCTGTAGATAGTTTGGATCCATATCCGGACTTTAGAGTAACCCATTGTCTTTATTATGAGTGAAACTGACACTCTGGTTATGAAATATTCCTGCATTGTGCAACTGAGACATCTTCCGCCCTTCTGCAGCAAGACACTTCAGGCTGCTGCAGGGGTGGACAAAACTGACTCTCAGCTAGATGTCAGCAATTCTACTATTGGTCACCAGAGGGTGCTACTCCATTACATTTCTGCAGTGGAGCTAGGTAACAGGCTGCTAAACTGATTGCCACGGTGACCAGAAACATTGATTTGTCGAGGCCTGGGCTGCTAGTCGGCTTGCAATGTAAAATGCTAGTGGCCTCTTTCTTGTCCAGCTTTTTCAACAGAAAGAGCAGAGAAGCAGCAGCTGCTTATAGCTGGATGGCAGAGGCATTCTTGCTTCTGGCCTAACACTGATCTATAGATCCAGCTATCTCAAAGTGCTAATTACAGCCATCTGGAGGGTGTGGTCATTTCAGGCAATTAGCCCAGCAGAGTTGATATGTGGATGTCCTGCACTCTTCTCAGGCTACACTACACAAGTTGCTGAGTAACGACCCTTTCTCCCGATAAAAATCAGTATTAGAGCACTCAGCAGCGTAATGAGGATTGCTCAAACTTAATGAGACGAAAGGTGAAATGGTGCTTGCAAACCAACAGCCTAACCCTCCAACCTTTACTCCTGAAGAGTAATTCTTAGTCACTTGAGTTGTTCAGTGAGTCTAAGCACACAGTAGTTACTCACAGGCGTAAGGGTTTTGCAAGATCCTATTCTAACTGCTGTTTCTTTTCACACTCATGTCGCCAGACCCCTCAACCCTCACTCAAGCATTCCAAGACATTTGTCCAAGCTGGGTAAAAGATCTAACAAAGAAAAGTGCAAGCATATCCCACTGCTGCAGGCCACAGCAGAGCAAACTTGTCTATTTGAATCTTCCGATAGGAAAGCTGCATGCCCCAGGAATATCTGGGAGCCAATCTGTTTCACTCCAGGCATCCCCAAGGAAAGAGCACTTTGAGGTAGATCTGTTTTTGTTCTGACTTGACAAGACAAAAACGTTGATCACACTAACAGGAAAAGTCAGTTATCAACAGACTTTGACTTTTGCACTGTGGGTGCAGCAGGTTCCAGTATTTATTAGGGCTCAGCGTGGGATGGAGTGATAGTGACAGACTGTTATTGGTCGGTGGCAGCAATCTCATCAAATATTAGTAGGGTAGGTGCACAGGTTTTGGTGCCTGGGCCGAGTATGCTGAGAGTCTCTATTACTCTGCGGGCAAACTCATCTGGCAGTTGCTCTTAGATGTCCATTGCAGGGTGAGAGGCCTCATAGAGCATTGCAAATGTTTACGTGAAATCAGTAAAATGGGCCAAATCCTGGCTCAGCTTCAGGACAGTTTGGATTCAAATACTCCATTTCCAGAAGGAAGGGGGGCTCCACTTCCAAAGACCAAGACTTTTAGGGGGACTCACTTCAAAGACAATGGGGACTGCCATGGAGGTCAGATAGCATTGATACCTGAGTCTGCCCTGAGAAGGCAGAATGAGATAGACCTAATTTTTTAAAGCACTGGGACACCAAGTAAACTGAGTAACATCCTAGAATTTAAGGACAAGTAAACAGTCTAGCACACAGTGAGGTACTTCTCAGCCTTCACCCAATATCTTTCTGAACAGCTGTGGAGCTATGTAATGAGATGTACTGGCCCTTTAAGGTTTAGGAGGCACCCCTTCTAGACTAGCACTACCCTACCCTGTTTCAGAAATAGACAAGTACACAACACCAAGTCACTCTCTGCAGAAAGCAGAAGTGCGGATATACCTTTAAGGGATAATGGGAGGAATGCATGAGGAAGGCCATTACTGCCGTGCTGCTCCGACTTAGACCCAAAGTAGAGAAAACCAGAACTGCTCCAACAGCTATCTGAGCATCTACACAAAGAAAAGCACATTGCAAATTAGAGTCTTGAAAAATCAAAGCCAATGAAAACAAACCTAGAGGCTCTTGACATAGATGATGTCACAGGGCATCGCTCCTCTTCCACCTTCTCCCACAGAAATGGCACAGAACCCAGTGTTTGTGCCCTCACTGTGTGAGCCATCCCAGAAACCATGTAAGTGAATCAGATATCAACTCCTTGTCAGATAGATATAAATGTTTTCTTTGCTATTATAAGAATGGTAGAGTATTGTTTCATGTGGCATAAGTGGACTCTATCTTGAATAATGTACTCCAGTTTGTATTCTTGATGAAACTCGGTTTAGGTATATACACTGTAATTCCATTTAGATTTGTGAAAGAAGTGCATGCATGTGATGGGCCCAAGTCTCCAACGCCAGCCTGTCCTGATAAAATGCGAGTACCACCCTCTGTAGCTGAGGAATGCAGACAAATTCCTGGAAAAGCAAGAGGAAGATCCACTCCAGAAAGAAAAGAATGAAGCATAATCATGACACGATAGAAGTCATCTCTGCAAGTGACTGGTGATCAATGATCACACAGGAGTCCTGAGGCACCATGGCACAGGAAGTCCCACAGACCTACATGAGAGCCAGCAGCCCAGTAAGTCTAAAACATGGATAAAAATATGGACACTTTGGGTCTTGTTCTGCAACAGTCATCTTAGAGCAACAGATTTGTGACCAACAGGACTGACTTCCTTCTTGTGCCCAGCCTAACTGGCCATTAGGGTGGCTCAAGCAACACATAAAAAGGATTGGAAATTATATCAAACCAGCTTGCAGAACTTCTTGGGTAGGAATGTGTGTGTGTGAATGCAACTGCTTTTTGATTCTTACGTTTAAAACAAACCACAGACTATTGGAGTTGGAAGGGACCCCTGGAGGTCACCCTAGTCCAACCACCCACTCAAAGCAAGACCAATCTCAGTTAAATCATCCCAACTGCAGCTTAAAAATCTCCAAGGATGGAGATTCCACCATCTTTCTAAGTAACTCATTCCAGTGCTTCACCACCCTCTTACTAATTTTTTTTCTAGTATCTAGTCTACACCCCTACTCTGCAACTTGAGACCATTGCTCCTAGTTCTTTCACCTACCATCACTGAGAATAGCCTAGCTCCATCCCCTCTGAAACGCCACTTCAGGTAGCTAAAGGCTGCTATTAAATCCCACCTCCTTTTCTGTTTTTCAGACTAACCAAGCCTAGTTCCCTCTGTCATGCTACGCCTGAGAAGGCCAAGCCATCTTGTAAAATACACGACCCAAATCTAACCTTTAAAGACATATTACAGAAAAATACAATGGTAGTGTTACAAGTAGGCTAGGGCCTTTGATATACATGTGTATCATTAGTGGTTTCTTGATATTTGCATATATCCTGTTAGAGATTAGTGAGGTAGATGAACTGCTTCCCTATCTTCACATTATAACAGGTAATTTGACTTCACCCTCCCTCTATGTGCTGTTTCCTAGAGTTTGAATCTTTACAAATGCACTGATTTGCTGTTGTAGTATGACCTGATCCCACGTCTTACACTCCCCTGCATTTATTTTGAACCCATTCTGTAAGTTCTGTTAGTCTTTAAGTGCCACAAGACTCCTTGCTTTTTTTTGCTTCCCTATCTGTGACTATTGTTCTGTTGGAAGGGGTTAAAAAGGGAACATTACTATCTAAATGGATCTTTGATGTACCAATGTAAACTGTCTGTTAATGGTGCTAATGCAGCTAATCACCCATAGTGCACAGGAAGGGAAGGTTTTACTTCAAAAGACAATATACAGTACTAGTCTCCACTTAAGTACCTAGGAACTGTCATCAACGCCCAAGTCAAGAAATGACCTGCAAATGCCCATCTTGCTACAACTATAAAAGGAAGTGGGGAACATAATCCCTTTATCTCACAACTGTCAAAACTTCTCAAGGAAAGTCTGGCTAGCAGGATTGAGATCCCAGCCAGCACTGACCTGGAAAACCACCCTGCTAATTCTCACGGGTGAATTAGAACAAACTCTACACCTTGACTATTTGGTCTCTATTCCTTAAAACTGGATTTCTAACAAATGAAGCTGTGAAACAAGGACTTAAACCCATCTAGGCATTGGATATGCCTAAAACCCACAAACTCCAAATTCTCCAAGGACTTGCTTTCTATGGACTCTAAATCATTTGTATGTATGTGATTCTCTTTGACCCTATAACATCTCATTTTGTTTCTTTTCTTTTTATATTAAACTTTTAGTTTTAGTTACTAAAGGACTGGCTGGCAGCATGATGTTTTGGGTTAAGAGCCAAACTTATACTGTTCTGTGTACTGTGGCTGACTCTTTGAGGTTAGAAGAAATCTTTCTGGATAAAGAACTTGGAGTTTTAAGCAACTTCTCTCTTCACCAGACCTACTGGCTGTACTGGGGACAAGAGACTGAAATGCAGTAACAGGGGCTGAGTATATTTTATGGTGGCTTCTTGATATCCAGTGTGGGGGATCAGAAGCATTGTTCAAGACTGGTTGGGGAGTTTATCTCCAGGTAACTCACCAGTGCTGGGAGAATCTGCTCTCCTTTTCACAGCTTGCCCTGATCTTTGCATGTTCAGGTGGTTATCCCAGGAGGCCCGGGTCACACCCTCATCCTTATATTAAAAACTATTGTCCTTATCTATTGCTGAATTCACTCTCATTGGAACACAGCATTCATTCATTGTCATTCCTTCTGCTGACTGCATGTACAGAATACTGTTTGACTACATGCATCATAGATTCTAGGCCAGATTCTGATGCTCTTACAGTAAGGAATACCAAGGGTTCCTATTGATATAATTGGGTACCGTAGAGTATGGTATTCCTTGAAGTGAGCAAGGACACCAGAGTATAGCCCCCTCCAAGATCTCCCCTCCCTTCTGCAGAAAAGTTAAGCATAAATACACTGAACATCTCCAGTGAGCAGAAGTCCTTGGGACCATGCCTCTTGGCTTTGAAAGACTAGGAGTCTCCACACTCAGTGGAACGGTGTGAACACTTGGTACTTAGCAGTCAGGATCCACTCACCTATGAAGTGACAGATGGTGGGGAAAAAGGAAAATAGATCTGCATCGGGGGAATCTGCCACAGAAATATGAAGGAGTTTTTTGCTTTCTTCTGTGAAACTGAAACGGAAGCACACAGGAAAGATTTTAAAACAGGGCAATAAAGTAGTTTGCCAAATTCTACTTGCCTGAGGCAAATTGGTAATATTTGATTTAAGGTTGCATGAGTAAAAGCTTTTCATTTTCATTATCTTGGTAAGGGAGGGAGGGTGAGTTAGACATTGAGGATGCATTAGGTACATAACTAATAGCTTCATCATCAGTTATCTGCTCTGAACTGAGCTGGTATTTATTAATGTTTAAATGGTAATTAGCTGTTTAAACAATTTTATGCTGATTACTGTTTAAACTGGGGGAAGGGAGCTGCAGCTGGCCTCATATGCATATGCAGAGCTGATGGGGAGCTGCAGCTGGCCTCAGCTCAGTCCCCCCAGAGTGAGAGCTGCCCACATAGGGCCCTAGACATTGAGGAGCAAAGTCCAGCACAGCTCCCCCCTCATGCATTTAATTGTTTAAACATTAAAATGTTCTATTTTTAGAATGTTTAAAAGGATTTGTCTTTAAACTAATTCTTACTTACCTAGTATTTATGTATTAATATGATCCTGTAGTATGTTCTGTGTGGGAACTTGATAATAACAATAACGTAGCTGAAAGCCAATGTTCTTTCATGTCACACATGTTTTGAGAGTTTCCTAAACATGTAATTAACATACATGGACACTGATATATGTAGTTTCTTATTAAGGCATTATGAGACATTTTGTAAGGTATATCTCACTGAGCAAAGGCTGCAAAACAATGAAGAGGAATTTGTAAGATATGCAGATGTTTCAGGTAATGACCAGTGACTTAGAGCTGAGACAAAGCCCAGTTCTCTGAGATGTTTGAGGGTTCTCTGTGGACCTACATACAGAAGAGATGCTTGATTATTAGTAACACTGACTGTGTAACTTTAGCCCAGCGGAAATCTGTATTCTTCCTCACTTGCTTCAGGCTGGCCACATTCTTGAAAAGTGTGACTGGGCTTTGGGCTGTATCAAGCTATGTTTCTAATATAGCTCATACACTGATTTGAGTGGCTAGTCAAGTCTCTGACAGATACAGAGAAAAGAGTAATAGAAGTCTCATGTTAGTTTGTAAGTTATCCTCTTAATGGTTGTTTCAAAATTCAGCATTAGGCTAATTGGGAAGGCTGGTGCTTAATAGTGGACTGCAAAGCTTGGAATCTCACAGCTATTTTGATGTCTAACTTCCTTCAATTTCAATGGGCATAGCTCTGAGGACCTGGGCCCCAGTGCTAAAGAGCCCACATTTGTGCTATATAGTCTCATCTTTCTGTGTTATGGTAGGCTGATGCCATAATGACTCATTGCTTTGCACCCTCTATAGTAGAGAAGTCAGGAGAAAAAGCATCAGATAGTTTTAAGTTTATCCCAGTTCTTCTATTTACCATCCTAGTCTTAGGGACTGAGTCTCTTACAAGGTTTCTAAAGGTCTGCAAACATGCAGCTTCTGCCGTTGCTTGAATGCTCTCCAACCACATCACTGGGCAGTTTTCCACACACACTAACTTCAGTCAAAATCCAGCTGGACCATTTGACTTACAGGGCTGCTATCTCCTCTGAGACGTTGACTTGTGCTTTGATTTTCAGATCCTTCTGGATCTGCTGGTCACAGGCCTGCTTCCAATCTCCCATGTATAACTGAGCAGGCAGTATCTCTACAGGGTATGGCTGAAAGGCATCCAGTTCCTGCAGAAGAGAAACAAAAGGATCTGTACAGTTGAAGGAACTTGGCTGTGTCACTACTTGACATCATCTTAGCTTGGAAAGTTCTTATATCTGAATCCTGAGAAGAAATGAATCTGTGCTAAGTCAGTCTCCCACAGTTCTATCCAACTAGAAATGGAGGATGTTCATTTAATCAAACAGATACTTTGAACAACAGAAGCTATCGCATGACTTAATCAATGAAATTTAGAGGCTCACTGCCAATGTGGCCCTGTCGAAATAAAAAAAAGAATATGTGATAAACTATGTCCTTTTGTGATGTTCCCTTCCCGCAATCTGGACTAGTCTGTGGCTGTGCCACCCCATACTCTACTCTAGGACCTCAACTTACCCTGCTTTGCTGTGTGAACCCCCACTCCCAGATTAGTTCATGCCCAGCCTCCTGCATGTAATCAGACCCTCACCCAGAGGAAGAGTGTTCTCACCAGCCACTCATGGAATGGTTCCCCTAAAGACATGCCCAGGTCCAGATGCAATCTAGCAACCTCTGTCCTGCAAGGCTCAGCGTGCCCCTACTGGGCTATGCAAGCTCATAACCCCAGTCCATCAATGTAACAGAGAAATTGATATGCACCAGCTTTGTTCTCAGTCAGGCCATGCACACTCTCATGCAACATGCACTGCTTCAGATAAAATAAGTTTATTGATCAGCATATGATTTTAAGTGAATATAAGTCAAATCAGTATAACACCAGATAATTCACTCAAGAAGACATCACAGTCAAATCGAAGAAAAGGTCACATTTTCAACCAAGATCACTATTTTAGTCATGTTCAGCATACTTACAGGCTTGGCCACTGATGTGTTTTGGCCAGAGCCTGCTTTCCTTTCTGTGAGTAGGTTTCCAGTTCTTAGAGTAGCTTGGAAGATGGAATTCAGGGGAGGAACCTCATACTGCCCAAAGTGTGTCTTTTTCTTTTCAAACCCCATTGCACCCTTTTCTGCTCAGGTCATTCTTTGTGTTGCGATCTTTCCCTCATTGGGCCAAGGTGCTTAAGTTGCACTGCTCTTTATTCATGCCCCTCTGGGTGTGAAAATACAACTCTGTTGGGGTCATGACGCAACAGAGTTTCATAGCTGTACACATGTACGATGTTGCAGGAAACATGCTACCATAACAATAATGGAGAGTGTGCCATGAGCATTCCAAAAACTCTGTACGTGACACACTTTGCATTAGACCATACGTGGTTACGCTATAAGGGCGAGCAGGAAAAATATGCAGATCACATTCCAAGGGCATACGTGGGGTGCAGCATGTCACACCTTTGTATCATAGGGAGGGACACTAGTATCTCAGGTTAATTAGTGCTTACTAATTATTTGGTCCAAGGCCAAATGAAACCATTTGTCAAACCCAGGCTTGCAGGTGTAGTGTAATTGCATTACACCACTTCACCTCACCTCTCCTAGCACAGCACAAAAAATTCAGAGCATAGCTTAGCAGCCTACCATCTGGGTAACATGAAGGCAAAGGACAAAACTCCACAGCTATGTCAAGAGTGGAAAGGAAGAGAGCTGAATAGTAAATATGCACCAGTGTTCGCCACTGAAGTGCAGGCCTTGCGAGGGTGAAAAAGAAACAGCACTGAAGGATAGGTTAAAGAAGAAAGCATAGGAGAATGCCATATCTGTAACTGCAGGAAGAATTAAGGTAGATGGTGCAGCAGACATCATAAAGAACCAAAAAAGGGCACAAAGACTATTTATTTCTCCTTTCAGTCATCTGTAACCACTTTATTAAGCCGACACATGGCACTGAGCACTGCACAGGCCAGCACCTCATTATATATCTTAAAGGAAAGCCCTGTTTCAGTGGCATGTCACTGCCTTTTTAATTTAAAGCCTTGCCCTAGATGTTAAAGTGGGATGTTCATCTCTCAGTCTAAGCAGACTGCAGAGGGTTAATGTTTGGATAAGAGAACAGGATGTTGCTGAAAGTAATACAAACAAATCGATAGGTGATACTGTTCTCCTTGAGTCAATATTGAAAAAAATGTATCAATGTTTGCTTTGTGGTCTTTTGGGGGAAAGCTGTTCTTAAAGACAAACTGTCAGCTGCAAAAAGAAAAATCCCAAACACAGTATCTCTTATTGTTACAACTCTGCAATATATCTGTAACTGAAAGAGATTGGTTTAATCTAACAGCACAATCTGCTTTGTCAGTTTCCCATGTTATTTGTGTGAGGTTTTCCATGCAATGCTGGGGACAGAAAAATTGACATTTGTGGATGTAAAACAACAAAAAGTAGGTGAGGGACTCAGGGGCAAGGCCAATGCATTGAAATGACTTTTGACTCCTTTTTGAAATTGATTAGATTGACAGCGTCATTTTATTTATGATTACGGAATTTACTGGAATTAGTTGAATGTACCTAGAAAAATGCTGTGTATAGAATGAAAACAAGGAGTCGTGTGGCACTTTAAGACTAACATATTTATTTTTTGCATGAGTTTTCGTGGGAGAAAATCCCACTTCGTCAGAATGAAAGCCTGACTCTTCTGTCCATTCCTCTCACCTGAGGCATCCAGAACATCTTCTGAGTCCTCAGGAAATGGTAGCATGCAGTGAATCGCTCATACCCTCCTTTCAGGATGTGGACTGGGTGGCGAGTGAACTGCTCTAGGACTCTGGCACACTGGATCGCAGCCCCTACCTCAGTGTCTAAAGGCATGGATAACAAAAGCTATTACACGTGGCTGCTACTGAGAAAGAGAAGGGGGAGGGCTGTTTCCAACAAGCTCTGAATCCTTGTGGTGAAATCTTGGCCCTACTAATATAACAGTAGTTAAGCTAACTTTGGCTTTGGTTCGGCCTGGATTTCACTCTGACACCTGAAAGAGCACTCTACAGTTGGTCTCCAGTCACTGCTGCTGCTAGGAAGCCATCAGAGAAGTTTCTAGTCCTGTGAACCATTTGTCCGAAGAACTCCCTTTTTTCTATTGTCACATCTTTTTTTTTTCCTCTCTCTGTGGGGAAAATATTTTTATTCCTCTTGTTCCTTTCATAGTCCAGGTTGTAGCCCTTGACTTAACCTATGGTTTGCTTGCATGCATATATCAATTCTATAGCTCACATATGTATCTTTCTTAATAGGTTTCAGAAATCCTGCTATTTAAGTTATAGAAGATTTTATACTTAGCGTAAGTTCATAAGTTAGCATTTTTATCAACTGATGAAACACAGGGTACCTTACAGGCCTGTATAAGAAATGATACAGCTTGTACGAATGGCAGAGCAGCGTAGCTGGTTTTGTATGCAGACAAGCCCATAGTTAGGTTTCAAGGAAAACTTGATCAAATCTACAAATAGCTGGATTTTAAGAATTCACAAAGTTATTTTTTAACAAGTTAGCAGTTAAAATGTCAACTTTCTTAGCTTCTTCAGTTTCAAACTAATGCTTGAAATGAGATGTGTGTGATCGTATGCTCTTAAACACATCTGTATTTTGCAAAATACTTTGATGCTCCTCTTATAGTCAAGACAATAGGGAGGGGGAGAGCTCGAAACAAAGACAAGGTTTTGCAGTGAGTTCCAATGTCACTGCAGGATCAGGGTTTAAAAAGGTAATGTGCAGTTTGGGGAAAATAATATGTCAATGTTTCCTAATATCTTTAAATTAATGCATGAAGCTCATAGTGCCATGATCTGCATTTTATTCTCTGGATTTCCAGACCTAAGCATTTTCCATGGAACTTCATCAAATCTCTAATCTCTTTAAAGGCAAATCCCATTTTTGTTACAATAATAATGCAATTTTTTTTAATCCCAAGCTTACAAATAAAAAGAAGGAACTCACTTTTTGAACATGAAGAACTGGACTGATACATTGAGATCTCTGAGGCAGCTTTAGTCCCTGAAAAGCAATAAACAAACACACTCAACCCCATCTGAACTGGGAAAAATAGCCTATTTTCCACTTAAATGACTTTGAAAGTGAATGGTTCACAGATTGGAAAGATGAGAACAAGGGAGCTTGAAAGAAATTCTGGATTTATGAAACCCAGAATAGAACTTGTGAAATATTATGATAAACAGAGGCTTACTGATAGTGTAATGTTACCAAAATAGAGCCTGTGAATGTAAGTGTTCTTGTCAAGTTACTTGAAACAGAAATAAGTCGATAAATGTAAATAAGGAATGAAGGCATTCACATGCCAAGGCGGTGGTCTTGATAGAAGAGAAGAAACTAGAACTGAGCTGTGTGTTGTTGTAAAACTCTGTCTCATAAGCTAGTAATCCTACCTTTTTTATCCTCCTCCTTCTCATAATCATTATAATAGGTATCATCCAAAGAGCTGGTTTTGCCATCATACACGACACAATATTTGACACACTCCAGCTCAGCTGATTCAGGTACCAGATATTCTCCCATAGGATTCTAGGAAAAATCATGAAAGAATCTTATTGAGAGGGAGACTGCACTTTTCCTCATAGAGCTATCTTTAGTAATTTCTCCCAAGTTACCACTGTATGTTGTTTTGAAGAAATAAGGTGGAATTCAGAAGTGATGTAAGTTACTTGTCAGCAAGTGTGCCTGGGTCTAAGTGTATGGGAGAGCTAGGATGTGTAAATTACATGCCAAGAACTGCAAGGAAGTGTAACTTAAACTGTTTGTCCTAATTCACTGTTGCCTTGCATCCCATGCAATCTTTTTCACCAGTGTAAAGGGGGAGTAACCAATTCAGAAGGGTAGTGATTTACATCCACACTGCACAGGTGTAAATGCAAAGCAGTGGAGAGTGTGACCTCCTCAGAGTCACCCTTTTGTTTCATCCTATCTTCTGAGCATCAGTTTTCTTTTTTTCAGATCTGTGAATGCATTTTTAATGTCCCCCTTATTTAGGCTACTGTACTTTCACTTCCCCTCTTGTCTACCCCAAACCACATCACCACTTGTGGGATAAATTAAACACTCCTGAATCAGGCAGGGGAGAGATTAGAGCAGTTCCTCATCCTGTTAGGTCAACTCTGTCTCACTTGTAAATGTCAAATCTAGAGTCATCACTGTGTGTGACTCATTAATGATCCAAGGGTTCACTCATGCTGAAACATAGGGATACAAAGTGTTCTCTTTCCATGACAGCAAGGGCTGCTGTGTCTGACCTTCCTGGGAAGCATGTCATGTTTTATTGCTACTTTCTGGCGGAGGGGCAGCTTTAGCTTGCACTGAGCTCCCTGGAGTCTTCCCATCCAGAATAGAAGCTTATGAAAGACAGCATGTATGAATGATAAACCTCCTTGAAACCATATCTTACTTGTAAAACACACAAGGAGTCCTGGGGCATTTTAAAAGACTAACACATTTATTTATTTGTTAATCTTTAACAGTGCCGCAGAACTCATTATTTATTTTGCTGAAACAGACTAACACAGCTACCCCTCTGGAGCTTATCTCACCTGTTTAACCCTTCTTGCTGTAATCACGTGGCTTTCATTGTACTCACGTTCTGTACGGGCATCTGAAAATAACAATGACGACAATATGAATGGCTTACACACTGTGTGCCTTCAAGGCAGAATCCTGCTTGTAATGAAGTCACTGGCAGTTTAGGCACACTGACTTCCATGAGCACAGACCAGAAAGTTCTCTAGATATTGCACAAACTGCTGATAGAAAAACTATAATATTTTGTTCTGAGTCATGAACAACTTCCATCCCCAAGATGTTGTAACTGTGAGGGTCTACTGTATTAACTGCTTTACATAAAAGCACAGTGTCTCACAAAGACCCCTAAGCACTATCTAATCCCATGCATGCTAATGGTTTAAGCAAGACTAAGGGACCCATCTCTTGTCCTGAACATGTACAGTCATTTACACAATTGTAAAGGGCCTGGTTCAATTCCCGGTATAAACATCTTTTCACTGACTTTTGTAGCAGTTGGGTCATACTCAGTCCTAAAGCATGAATGCTTTTACAACAATCTAGCCCCAATGATTTCAAACTAAAGAAATGGCCACAAACTGCAATTAAAAATACATATCAACATTCTCATAAGCTTACCCAGTAAACAGAGATAGTTAGGCTCAGTTAATCTGGAGAGGTTCGTGGACTGGTTCAAGATGTTGTAAAGCTCTGTAGGCTCACAGAGAACCAAACCTGCCATTTTACTGGATGGATAATAATAATTAGAGAGTCAATACATTCTTGAAAACTGAGTTCTTGCAAAGTAACCTATTTAACAAGAATTTACTTTTTATCTGTTGCAACTCATCTGTGAATGAAAACAAGCTTGAGTTTTTAAATTTTTGCCTTTATAAGTCAT
Organism: Podocnemis expansa; assembly: GCA_007922195.1. Taxonomy (NCBI): domain Eukaryota; kingdom Metazoa; phylum Chordata; order Testudines; family Podocnemididae; genus Podocnemis; species Podocnemis expansa. Next base: position 9,570,595 of record ML681971.1, read on the forward strand.
ATTTGCTCCCTGAGAATTGCAAAATTATGCCCTTTAAAATAGAGGTCAGAACTGACTCTAAAAGAAACATAAACATTGAAATATACAAATGAAGTAAAGAACATCCAAATCTGTGCATATCACTGAGCTGTGAAATGAACAAGGAGGGATCCTACTGCTTAGAATCAGAACTTACCTTTCTTAAAATTGTTTTCTTGGGGGAGGAGGGAAAAATCCCTGTTCAGTTAAGGGACTGATGCCTAAGCAGTGCTGAGGCTGACTTCAGGAGCAGTCATAGGAGCTCAGCACTTCACAGGATTAGGGCTGTATACATTAATAGTTTATCACCTAGTAACTTAGAAAGGTGTTTCTCAAATATCTGTTAGTAGCAAACAGAATAGGGAGGCATCATGTGTGCCAGCACTGGGAAACTGCAAAGCCTGAGACTGTCCTCTGATTTGATCCAGCCTTCCCTGCCCTTGGAATTTCTCTCCAGATATTGTTAAAAAAAGACACCACATTCCAATTCCTACAAAGTAAAGCAATGTCCCCGCTGTCAGTGACCAGTCAAAGGGCGCGCTTCCCAAATGCCACACGGAACCTCACCTTTGCAGTTTATATGGGCGTTTGTAGTTGAGCCACCAGTGTCTGTTGCTGTGGCATCAGTTGCCATGGTACCTGTGAGCTAGTTGCCATGACTCCCGTGTGTCATCGGTTGCTATACAAATTTATTTATTGAATAAGCTTGCACGGGAGAATACATTTGTTAGTCTTTAAAAGTGCCACCAGAATCCTTGTTTGTTATGCTGGACCAGACTAACAGGGCTACCTCTTTGACATCAGTTGCCGTGGAGCCCGTGACGTCAGTTGCCATGGCGCCCATGGCTCTCGCAGCTGTGCCCCCGCCCCTGTGGTACCTGTGGCCGCGCTGGCTCCTGCAGGAGCTTCTAAACGCTGGGCCCGCTCCCATCCCCCCTCACCTGCCGGTTGCTATTGGAAGCGACGCTCGCGACCGTCAGCTCTCGCGATGCTTTGATTTGGCGCCTGCGCGCTGAGCGGGCGGGGGCCGCGCGTGAAATCTCGCGCTTGTGGCCGGGGCACTCGAGGCTCTCGCGCGGCCTGAGCTGGGAAGTCTCGCGGGGCTGGGAGAGGAGGCTCGAGCCCAGACGCTCTCGCGGGGACGGCGAAGCTGCGCGCGCTCTCGTTCGCTCCCGCTCAGGGCCGCGTGGAGGTCGTTGGAGTCACCGCCGGGGCCCGCCATGCTGCTCTCCCGCCTCCGCGGCCCCGCCGCCGCGCTCCGCAGGGGGCTCGCCACCTCGGCTCAGGTACCGGCCCGGCCCGCCTCTCTTCCAGGCCTCCCCCCGTTCACAGGGGCTCGGGCCTGCCGCTCCGCCTCGGGTCTGCCCCTGGGCCTCGCCCCGCCTGTCCCCCTGTCCGCTCTCGTCCTGCCTGCCGGGCCGCATAGGGGGTGGAAACGCGGCTGCTCCGCGCCGGAGTCACTCCCTTTTGCCGCTCCGCATTCTGCGCCGGAGTCACGCTCTTTTTCGCTCGGCCGGTTGTAGTCTCCTTGCGCAGCTCAGCGCTCCCCAGAGGCAGGCTGGAGGGGCCCATGTCTTGCGCTGGGCTGAGCGTGGGCCGGTAAAGCTCTCCGAGGCCAGAGAGGGGCACTCCAGCCCGCAGAAGGTGGTTCAGTAAAAGGATTTACCTCATTTCTCTCGGCTCCAGAACCTGGGATCAGCCCTCCTTCAGCAATGCTGCAAACCAGTATTAACTTATTTAATAACAGCGTCCTATGCTAAATGGCCACTGCAAGCAACAAGACAAGCTAGAAGCGGGTTGGAAACGCTGAAATACTTAATAGAGGGGGCTGTAGGGTGTCTTTAGGTGTCCAACAACGTAGAAGTTGACGGTCTTAATCTTGTAGTAGTGGGTCATAAAAGTAACAGGCTGTTCTGCTTTTCCATCCCTCTGGCTGTTCACTTCCAGTCAGGATGGACGTGAGCTTTCCTTGGTGAGATGTGACTAGAGTATTGTCTACCCCAGCACTTATTTATGCTGTTGAAACTTCTGTCACTTATGCGTGTGTGGGGCAGGGGAGCCCTGAGCAATGTCAGCGTTGCCAGCTTAACCACTTTTGTGGACAGCCTCATGTCAGCAGGAGATGGTCTCTCTTTGACGCAGCTACGGCTGCTCGTTTGGAAGGTTTTATTGTGGCTGTGGGAGCACTTTCCTATTGAGGGAATGCAGCTACAGGGCACTTTATGGCCACCCAGCTTTATCAGTGCAGCTTTGTGCCTTTGCAAATTTCAAGTGGGGACTAGCCTTAATAATCAACAAACCTGCCACACCTGAGTAGTAGCAGAGATTAATGGATCTGAGGGCTGTATTAGAATTGGTTATTCTGTTGCTTAGGTTAATTTGTTTAATTTATGCATGAAAATTGGATTCTGGTATGTGGGGAAGGCTAGAGTTCTGCTGCCTTCTATATCAAGTAAATAATTTCTCAATGGAAAATCTTCATTTAAGAGGCCCTTGGCATAATTGCAAGAGATATAAAAGAGGATTAATATTAGAAAATTCAAATATCATACTGAGAGATGAACTCACTGCCTATTAATTTTCTTATGACCTCAAATCTTTTAGATGCCAACATAAATGATTGTGTGGACAGCACTCATTTGGCAAGAGACTTTCCCACCACTTTAGCTACCATGACTCATTTAGGTGATTTTGTTACGTTGATGGGAGACATAATGCAGCTACCCAAGGACTGATACAGCTGTGCTGCTGTAAGTTTTAAATGTAGACTGGCTCTAAGGCTTCTTCCCCTAACTGTGAGTTTACAATGCAGACTTGAGGTTACTTCAGAGCAACATGCTCTATATGGTCATTGCTAGTGTAACCCCCCTGGGGTTTTAAGGAGCGTGGTTCCTTTACATTTTTGCCCTGTGGGAGAGGTTGTGGAGCTGAGGAGGGAGCTGGAGCTGCAGCCAGAGGCCTGGGAAGGAGGAAGAGAGAGGGGCCCTGCCTGAAGTGAGGGAAGACAGAGCGGCTGACCTGGGATGCCAGGCCAGCACCCAAAGGAGGACACTGTGCTGGAGAGAGTCACCCAAGGACAGAGCAGCATCCAGTGACTGGCCATCTGGAGCTGAGGGGCTGTGAGTACAGCACCTGGACTCAGGGGGGAGGTTGTAGTTAGTTAAGTGGGGAGGGGCCGCTCTGGGTTTGCAGAGGGCGGCAGAAGAGGCATCAGAGGATTTTCTTTTGCTGGGAAAGTGCTGGTGCCGAAGACTAGGAGTTGCTGGACTGAACGCTGGACTGGAGCTGTGCTGGGACTCCTGATCTCATGGTGCAGAAGCAGAGCTCACGTCTGCCACCAGCCTGCTCTACTGTTTGGCCTTGCAGGGCTCTGTGTTAGCTGTTACTCTGTGTTATTGCTGCCCCATCTCCCCTGTTGGTTTCCCCTTTGCACCTCTGTAAATAAACCTTCCCTATTCCCATAATCCCTGCGCTATCCCAGTGTGTGTGTGTGTGTGTGGGGGGGGTCACTCTGGGGGTTTGGAACAGATGCCCCTGGGGCAAAGGGGCTCTCCTTGCCGTGTTCCCATGCACACCCTTTCTCTGGTCAGAGCCGCCTGCAAGGCAGACTCAATCTGGCCACGTGGGCGTTAACTAGATTTTTATCTCTTGTGGGGGAGCATTTATGCAGTATGTTACTTCCAATAATATATTGCCAGAGTGAATCTACTAGTGGGTGAATAGTCTCAATTACTACTGTAAAGGGACTGAAAAGGTTAGGTGTCCAATTCCCATTTATTCATAGTGGATTTTGAGCTCCAAACTTCTTCAGCAAAAAATAGCAAGGAGTTGTGTGGCACTTTAAGACTAACAGATTTATTTTTCGCATGAGCTTTCGTGGGAAAAAATCCCATCTGACAAAGTGGGATTTTCTCCCACAAAAGCTCATGTGAAAAATAAATCTGTTAGTCTTAAAGTGCCACATGACTCCTTGCTTTGTTTTGCTGGACTAGACTAACACGGCTATGCCTTTGGAAAGTAACTTCTTCAGGCCTATTTTGAAATCTCAGTTTTAAATATTAGTCATTAAAGGTATATGACTCATGTACTGAATTAGTGCACCATTTTAAAAGGGCATTGATTCCTATGTACTTGGCAAGATACTGATCAACAGAATAAAAGCTCCTCTGTTAAACTTCAACTGCATTTAGTCTTCTTTTGAAAAATGAGGCAATGCAGAAGTGAGAACACAGCTTTAAATAAAATACTAGTTTGTTGATTAAAACATGATCTTATGTGCATATATAGCAGTTCAATGCACAATCACTTAATTAGTCCATCAGGGGTTCATCACACTCAAATGAAAATGACATGCATTCCAAATTAAAATTTATTGGTGTGGTCCATTTCATTCTTACTCATGTGATTGGCTGGTGATGGTTCTGTAGCTCATCTCTACCCTTCCCATGGCAGGGCTCAAACCTTGTTTGTAGGTGGAGATGTTTTAAGATAGAGATTCTCTGACCAAAAAGCCCCAAACAGTTCCAGGTGACTTCAAACTCCCCTAGCCGTCCCCTTTCTTGGACTGAGATCGTTCTTCTTACAGAGCCAGGGAGCTTAATTTTCATTTTTCTTAGCTTGCATTGTCTTTGTTATGAACTGTGCACTTCTTTGCAGTCTACATGTGGAAAGACAGCTCTGCTTGTCTGCCTCCAGTTGAGTTGTATGAAATACAGGGGGACATGTTTCACATAGGTACACACTTCTGATGCTGCAGGGAATACAATACCACAACAATACAGAGTATATCATAACTATTTGAAAAGAAACTTTGCATGGCATATTTGGCATCAAACCATACAATTACACTGCAAAGGTGAATAGAAAAGTCACACAGATCATATCCAAGGGGTACAGGGTGGGAGAGTGCATCCCATCCCATGACAGCCTTAATAAATCATAAGATAGACCATAGTAGATTTTGAATGGCACTTGCTGTGAAGGAAGAAAACTACAAATTGAGAGAGAATTGCTTATTTGAGTACTTTTCCTTCCTTATTCTGAAAAGGATCCAGCTTTGTAGAAACATGAATCTCTCAAATGTTTGTCCTGTGTTTTCAGAGACTTGTTTCAGATATTCCTTTACATATTTGTCTTCTATAAGAGTTTAGTTTTGAATCCAGTTTGTCCACTGTCTGATTCATTAAGAAAACAAAAATGAAACAAATAGAACCCTTTAAAATGATAAGCAAAGTAAGTGTGATGAAGGCTCTGAGGCCATTAGTATCTGCTAGAAACCACCTGTGTCCTTTCTTTCATTTCTCCTCAGAGCCATGCTAAGGTAGCAGTGCTCGGTGCCTCTGGAGGGATTGGCCAGCCTCTTTCCCTTCTACTGAAGAATAGCCCTTTAGTGAGCCACCTCAGCCTATATGATATTGCTCACACCCCGGGCGTTGCAGCTGACCTCAGTCACATCGAGACGAGAGCCGAAGTCAAAGGTACCTCTTAAGTCATTATAAGTTGTCCGAGGCACGTCACTGTGCAGACAGAGGTCCTAGATTGAAATGGTTCTTACATGTGTTCTGTGGTGGGTATTACTAGATGAACTGGGGCACTAGTCATCTTTTATACCATAATTCCTGATAACTTGAAACTAAAAATGGAAATTGCCTGTTTCTCCAAATAACAACAGTATTTAGTTAAATATACCAGCTGCTGCTGAGATGGTCAGAACATCTTTGGCAATATTTTCACTTTTAATCTGGGGGAAAAAAAGCTCTGATTAATATGTAAGTTCTCACCGACTATCCAAATAAATTCAATAAAAACTTGGACATTTGACATTTTGCTATAGCTTTATTTTGACTGATAAACTCAGAACTTTGTAGGAAAAGCTACTTACTAAAGTAGCTCTTTGAGATAGCGTGCATGAATCCGTAGTCCCAGAATGCATCTCTCAAGTGGTGGCTTGGTATAGGCAATTCTCAAAGAAAACTTTTTCCAGATTTTCAGTTGATATACATTCAGTCCTTGGGTTTCCATTCTATTTATAAGTTCTGTTGTTATAAAAGGAGAAAGTTTTGCTTGCTGCTTGATAGGTGGCATGGGGATTTGTTTTGATTCATGGAATATAATTACAGTATAAGCATTTCTTCCAAGGAAAAAGGTGCTTGTACTCTAGATTGTTTGCGTCTCTCTAGTGAATTTCAGCCATTCTCATTCTAAGGGATGTAATGAATATTGAAGAAAGTGAAAGCTGTGTTAACAATAAACATGGATATTTTTAAACATACAGTTTCAGACACTACTAACTTTAATTTGAACCTTCTTTTATTTCATTGGGATAGTGAAATGTTTAGTTACCTGGATCTTCCACTACAGGTTTCCTCGGACCTGAGCAGTTACCAGAATGTCTGAAGGGCTGTGAAGTTGTAGTTATTCCTGCAGGAGTCCCTAGAAAACCAGGTAGATCTTAATCTTATTAAGTGTGCCACTCTAAAATGTTTAGATTATTGTAGTAAGGCATGAAATTCTGCACCATTACTTATACCTTGAGTCTTCAACTCCCTTAGGAGATGATCCTGGGCTTGGAGTACTGGATGGGCTCTGACATTTTGGGTTCTCTTTCTGGTGTGACATTAGACAGCTCAGATAATCTTTCGCTTTCCAGTTCCTCATCTGTAATAGGTAGAGGCACCCCTGCATGGTAGGAAAATGACTGTATTGACTATACGTGTCATTCACATCACAGTTAATGAACATCATAGAAATGTCTGTGAAGGCTTCATGTGAATGTAAGGTTCTATGAACAAAACTTCATTTTATTCTGCTGGTAACAGGAACTAGATACCAGTTGAGAGTATAAAATTAATACGGTACTGACTCTTTATGGTACTGTCAGTTCTGAGGATCTGAGAACTGTACAAATATTAGTGAAGCTTCACAACACCCTTGTTATATATTACCTGAATTTTACAAATTAGTGGAAATTGCTTTTTATTTATTGATGTTTTGATTTTTAATCCTAAAGTCATAGAGAGGATCTTTCCCAAGCTTTGATTTATAAACCCAGATTTCTTGAATCTAAACTTTGTTCTTTAGCTATTGTGTTAGCAACATAACCAGTAATGTGGGAGAACACAAGAATGGCCATACTAGGTCAGACCACTGGTCTGTCTAGCCAAGTATCCTGTCTTCCTACAGTGGCTAGTGCCAGATACTTTACAGGTAGTGACAGAGCAGGACAATTATCAAGAGATCCATCTTGTGTGCAATCCCAGCTTCTGGCAGTCAGAGGTTTAGGATCCCAGAGCACGGGATCTCTTACCATCTTGGCTAATAGTCATGGATGAATCTTTTCCCCATAAATACTTGTGTATAAGCTGATCCATATATAATCTCAACCTTGGCTGTTAACCCTAGGAAACCCGGAGGAAGGGTGGGGTGGGGGAGAGTAAGCATGACCCATGTATATGCCAAGGTTCAAAATCTGCCTGTTGGGGGTGTGTCTGTCTTTCTGTCCCCGTGTATCTGACTGTCCCTCTGTCTGTCTCTCTACTCTGGTGTGTCTGTCCCTCTTTCTCTTCAGTGTGTCTCTCTGTCCCCATGTGTCTGTCTCTTTATCTTGAGTATCTGTCTGTCTCTCTGTCCCCATCTGGCTCTTTTCCCGGGTGTGTGTGTCTGTCTGTCTCCCTCCATGCCAGGACCCAGCAGAGTGCACATGGAGACCATGAGTGCCTGCCCCATGCTCTCCCTGAGTTGTGGGCTGGGACATGGTGGGTTGGCGGGGCACCTTTGCGGAGGACTGCTCCTCTCATGCTGGGCCTGCTCTGTCCCTCTCCAGCTGACCTAGGCTGTCATGCGCCTTCTGAGCTGTGGTGTTGGGAGCCTGTGGGCCAGCTCTGGCAGCATTCTGGGCCTGCTCCCTTCATCTCTGGCTGACCTGGGTTCCTGCGTGCATTCTGAGCTGTGGTGTTGGGAAGCCCCCAGGCCAGCTCTGGCAGCCTGTGACCCCCAACCCCACTCCACTGCTCAGTCCCGCCCACTCCAGCCCCTGGCTGATTCACCCAGGCCAACCCCGGGCCCCCTTACCTGGCTGCTCCTAAAGCCCCCCGCCCTGCCCCGCTGGCCTGTCATGTCCCCCCCGCCTCCGCCACCAGCTTCATTGGAATCCCCCAGCTCCCTTACTTGGCTACTTCAGAGGCCGTGCCATGTGCTGGAGTGCCCGGCATGCTCAGGATGGGAGATTTCAAAACTTCCAGGTACCGTATATACCCCATGCCTTTTTCAGAGGGGGTTTCAAGGTACAAAATTTTCAGCTTTTACACAAGTATATATAGTAAGTCCTTTTTTTAACTCAATTGCACTTCTGACTTTCATTAAGCGGGGTATCCATATTTGACAGTGTATGGGGCACATATTACAATGATAGGGGTCTTTTAAGGACCTGGATGGATAAAATGGGGTTAAAACTCTTCAGTGCCCTCCCTCTGTGCACTGGTCTTTGAATGACAATACCCGACTGGTATTTGTGCACACTGATGTAGTGATAGTCATACATTAGGCTGCTGTCTCAGTCTGGAAGGTAGTCAAGCCCACTTCTGGAGTGAGAAATGTAGACTACTCCTACACTATGGAGAGTAGCAGCAGAGCTACATTTTCATAGCTGTGCTGACATAACCCCATAGTGTGGGCACAGCCTATACCAGGGAAGGGAGCAGTGCTCCAAATAATGGTAGCTGGGTGGCATAGCTGTGTCTATGCTGGTGTTTAGGTCAGCATAGCTATACACACCAGTTAGGGGTTTGAAAAGTCCAGACTCCTTGACTGGTGTAGCTATGCCAACTTGACTTTAAGTGTATACCAGGCCTCAGACTGTTAGTAGCTGAAGCTATTTTTAAGGAGTGACCTTGATACTAGCTTTAGAAGGCATACATTGCTTTCTTGGAAGTTAAACTTCTGTGACTGGAAGTACACAAGAATTTGGTGACCTCTGAGATAACGCGGCTCCTCCAGCATTGTAATTGGGTGAGGTTTGCTCAGACTGTAGTGGACACAACTTGGCTAATTTCTTGAATTATGTTCCCTAGGTATGACCCGTGACGACCTGTTCAATACCAATGCTACCATAGTTGCGAATCTGGCGGCAGCCTGTGCCAAGCACTCTCCAGAAGCTATGATCTGTATCATCGCTAACCCGGTAAACACTAATGTCTGAGAGACCCTGAATGTACAGTGAGGAGAAGCTGAGAGACTGGCGGTCTTAGTTAATGGATAACATTGACAAGCCGAGCATTAATGTAGTGCCATCTTTATTAAGACATGTTCCAGTTGCTTTGTAACTAAAAGCCAATTGGCTAGTCCTAGATTCCCAAGTTTGTTTGTCATGTGAATATGGTCAGTTCTGTAGGTATAAAATGGTATAGTGGCCCTAAACAAATACGCAGTATATTCACGAAACAAACGTTTACACAGGATTTACATGTGTGCCAGTAAATTAATCAGATTACAAGATTTAATTTAATTTGCAGTTTTTCGTATAATGTGAATGAAGTAGTGAATGTCCTGGTGCAGGCTTGATGAAACATTTATTTAGTCCAGGGGTCTCAAACACAAATCATCACAAGTCCTGCTTGAGGGCTAGTGCATTAGCCCAAGGTCCACGCCACTGAAACCTTTATGGATATTTGCAATATTGTTGTATGTAACGATGGTGTCGTTGAGGGCCGCAGGAAATAGCTTTAGGGGCTGCATGCGGCCTGCAGGCCGCCTGTTTGAGACCCCTGATCTAGTCAGTCTGAGTTCTGCTCTTTAATTTACTAATTGACAAAGATTTTGAACAAACTTGTATTTGCTGAATGCAAATTTGATACATCACATCAGGTTTGAATATCGATTTGGGCTGGCTCACTCATAACCAAAGGTGATCCCCCCCCCCCCCCCCCACATTGTTCCATACTGTTTGAATCAAAACAACTTGTTTGGTTTAGAGAAAAAGACTGAATTGATGTTGTGACCTATCCTTCTCTGTATTTATTTATTCACCCAACATGCTATAGCTTCCATTTCATGCATTTGATGAAGTGAGACAACGTTTTTAGTCTTTAAAAGTGCCACAGGACTCCTCATTTTTCTGCATGCGGGTGTGTACACGCATATTTGAATACTACAGCCAGTTTGCTTGTGTAATTGAAAGTTATGAAATGACCTGTCGGCATGTGACATGCTGCACTTCATGAACACCCCTGTGATGTGACCCGTGTGTCATTCACATTCACCCTTACAGTGTAACTGTGTATGGTCTAATGCAAAGTATGTCAGGTATGGTGTTTTTGGAATACTCATGGCATGCTCAGCATTACTGTTATGGTAGCATGTTTCCTGCATGATCATATATGTGTGCAGATGAAACTGTCATGTCCCCAAATGTGTGTCATATGGCTTGTGTAGATGCAAACAGAGATGTGTTTACACACCCAGTGAAGACAGGCATTCAAGAACAATAGTCTAGCTAAGACACTTTTACCTTGGCACAAGAGGGATAAATCACACTCATTGTGAGATGAAGGCAGGAGGGTTGGTTGAGGGAGTTTGGAAAGAAAAAGAGACACCCTTGGTCTGTGTAGGCTCTTCTCCGGATTCCATCTGTGGCGACACTAAGGATGGAAACCTGCCCACTGGAGGTTGGGAGGTGGGGTGAAAATCTGGCTGCAAACCAACAGCTTCTAGGCTTGTAAGTAATCTGGACTGACTGAAGACAGTGACCTTAGTTTAGAATGTGACTTTTCCTTTTATTTGATTGTCACTACCTCCTTGACTGAATGAAGATGAATTCATATAAGTTTGACTTGAATTCACTTAGTCTTACTACAGTCAGTAAACTTAACATTTGTTTTATCTAAAGCAGTGCTTTGTTGAATGAGAATGTGTGTAAAGGCCTGAATGAGAACAAAGCTTATGCATATCAATTTCTTTATTAAATTGACAGACAAGTGGAAATAAGCTTGCAAGGCCCAGTAGGGGCACACTAAGCCTTACAAGAGGGAAGTTCACAGGACTGCATCTGAGACTGGTGGTGGTTGTTGGGGGACTATCCCATGAGTGTGCTCTTCCACTGGTTGAGGGACTGATTACACCCAGCTGGCTGGGCATGATATGACCCAAGAGAGGGGAGTTACACAGCAAGGTAGCATAAGTCAGAGCCCTGGAGTAGAGAATTTGGGTGGCACAGCAGCACAACAGTCCAGACTGCAGAAGGGAAAGGTCACACATAGATGTAAAGATGTTCACTCTACCCTGTTAGAGAGATCTGAGGATTATGTTACTAAATTTTTCTCTAACAAAAACTTATTGTAATGATCATTGTCTTGTTTCTGATGTTTACATGACGAGGATTTGTAAACCTGTTGAAATTTCATAAATAGCTATAAAAAAGGAGTAGTGTGCTAATGCGTGGCTACCTGTTTCTCAATTATAGGTAAACTCTACCATCCCAATAACCTCTGAAGTTTTTAAGAAGCATGGAGTCTATAATCCGAACAGAATCTTTGGTGTTACCACGTTGGACATTGTCAGAGCAAATACTTTTGTGGCTGAACTAAAGGTAGGTTGTAACCTTCCTCCTTCACTAGCTCTGTCAGTATGAACCTTTCTCATTCACATTAGCAATGCTCTGTTATAAATCCTGAGTGACCAGAGCCAGGTTGGTCAGAGATTCCCCAAGAACTAGTGGATGAGGGGATATGACTTGCTATTTCCAATTTCTGGGCTGCTCCAAGGATAGGGTTGTTGTCCTTCAAAATGATGCTGTAGTCAGAACAGAATTTCACAGCTGCTCTCTGAGAGTCAGAGCCACATGTTTCCCATACCAGCAATGTCATTTTTACTCATGTTAGTGCTGGAGTCCAGTGCCACTGTGCAAGATGAGTTGGACTTCCATGCCTCACTGAACAACAAACTAGTTGCAGGATGCCATCTTGTGGGAGAACAGTTCGACTTTCATATAGCAGGTGGAGCTTGCAATGCTGGCATTTCAGTTCAAGTAAAACTTAATGAGAATCAGGTGACTGGGATAATGAATGCAGATTTCTACAATGTGCTCTTAGTTTATTCCAAATGCGACCACACCTTAACCTCTGTTTCAATCGTTCTAGCCCATGTAACGTTACATTACAGATACCTATTTAAATGCCCAGGAGAGAAAAAGAGCACAGTGTCTTTAAAGGTGTCCTGCTTTTAAGAAAAAACACTGAAAAATTGATTGCTAAAGCTGAGAGTTTTTCTGCAGGGCTTAGATCCTGCTCGAGTAAACGTTCCTGTTGTTGGTGGCCATGCTGGGAAGACTATCATTCCTCTGATCTCTCAGGTAGGTGCCAAGATGAGAGAGGATGTCTTTCCAACTGTCTACATGTGCTCATTCACTAGGAAGTGTGTTGTATGATTGGAAATTAAGTCTGCAGACTTCAGATATCCAAAATCTAAATTCCTCTCTGAGTTAAATATTTAAGTATATAAACTTGTGTGGCATTTGAAAGTTAGACCATTTTTCCCAAGGAGCTTTCAGTCTGAAACAAGATGTAGCACGTCTACTCAGGGAAGAGAGCTGGAACAGATTAATAATTGCGTTTCTGTGGTGTATGCTTCACAGCCATAAATGAATTAAGCTGTCTCCACCTCTGAGAACTGTAAGTGAAGCACGGAGGTGAAATGAGCGGCATAGGGTTGTATGAGTATTCTTGGAGCAGAAACGAGGTGAGAACTCTGAGAACTGGGAGTCAGAGGCCTAAAACACAAGCCTTTGAGAAGAGGAAAGGAAGAAATCCTAGAAGTGGGCTGTTGCAGCAATAGGTGATGGTGGGCAAGAGGAGTCCAGAAAGACAGGAAAGGAACAATAAGGAGGGGGGGCTTGTGTTCAGGTATAAGTGAGGAGTTTGATTTTATAGCCCTAGAAGGGAAAGGTCAGGGCTCTTGAGTTTGATGTCCTAAGATGAGCAAACAAGTGAAGGGTGGGGTAGCCAAAATACTGGATAAGGTTACTTAGCAAAAGTTGATCTGGATGGTGATTATGGCAGGATAGAGGCCTTTAAATGTTCCCTATCCTCCTAAGCACCAGCCAAAGACTAGGATATCAGCAGTATGTATTCAGAGGCCTTTCCTGGTTGTAATTCGCTCTGCTGGAGATGTGAAAACCAGCTTTGAGAAGCCACATGCTCACTGCATGTTATCTGGAGAGTCCTTGTGTGGTATAAGAGACCACAGGATGGGTCTGTTGAGTTTTAGTTCTAGTTCTGCTAGTAAGCGGCAGTTTGACGTTGGGCGAGTCACTTGACATAGTCCAGCTTCATTTATAGTCAGAGTATCTCTGACTCTGCAGCTGAATCAGGCTACATGGTGACTCTGTCTCTTATTGCTAAAATGGGATACTTGCCTGCCTGCTTTGTGTGTTGCAGATTAATGTGGGAAGTACTCTGTCTGCGTGCTGATGGAAGTCCTATTGGAGTACAAAAAACACAGTACAGGTGCTTGGGCTTCTAAAGCCTTACAGTGAATATAAAGGCCTCTTGAGATTTACTGATACCTTTCTATTTTAGTGCACACCAAAAGTGGAATTCCCACAGGATCAATTGGAAACACTTACGGGGAGAATTCAGGAAGCTGGTACTGAAGTTGTGAAAGCTAAAGCAGGAGCAGGTTGGTTCTTAGTTGTTTGCCCAGTTCTGAGGGCAAGCAATACTTTTTCATATCCAGACTAGACTGGAAACTACAGGGCAAGGTAACATATTGATATTTGTTACTGACCCTTTGTGGAATGGGTTAGTGCTACCAAAGGCATGCTCAGAAGCAGTTCAGGCCTTAGGGGAGGATTAAACACTAGCATTACATATGGAATTTATTACCGTGCAGCAGCTAATTAAATTAGTCAGACACATACCACTAAAATAGCATGCCGGTGGCCAAAAGCTACTGCTTGAAGTTGCGTTCAAGGCTTTGGTGCATCTCTTCAAAAAGAAAAGATGTACTTGATGTGGTGGGGGGCAGGTACTGACAGTTCTGAAGCATTCAGAATGCACAGTCATAATGTCTTCTGTCCTTGTGGCAGATGTAGCCAGAAATGTGAGACTGAGGTTCAGTTGACAGAAGCTGTAAACAATTTCATTCTATGCTAGTACTAGCTTAACAGTTTGGTGTAAAGATTAAGTAACAAGTGTATTAGTCCATGCCACTAGGATCCCTAATTTTTTTTGTTCTGACTCCTATTTGTACAGGATCTGCCACTTTATCAATGGCATATGCTGGTGCCAGGTTTGTCTTTTCAGTCCTGGATGCAATGAATGGAAAGGAGGGGGTTATTGAATGTTCCTTTGTTAGATCGGAAGAAACAGAGTGCCCATACTTCTCTACACCTTTGCTACTTGGGGTATGTATCTCAGGGGGTGATTTAAATGGCCTATTTTATTGCAGCAAAAGTTTAGTGTAAGAAGTTATACTTGAAATTGGAAAGGTGGTGCAGAATTAGCTTTCATGTCTAATGCAATCCTTTTCAGAAAATATTTTAACACTTTGGGTACTTGATTCAGGCTTCTAATAATCCTATTCTAAATTTTTGGAAAAGCTAGGCAGTAACCTAACTCAAAAGCTATTTTAATTTGTCATTAAAAATTTCAGGGACTACAGAATACTTAAAACATCTGCAATTGCTTTTAAGCTGGAGCTATTTCAGCAGAGCTGCTTATGTGAACAAGTTGGGTATTTTAGTAACTTATTTATTCAAGCAAGTGCTTCCCTTTTCAGTTGATTCCTGTCCTTGATTCATTCTGCTTCTCTGTTGATTGGGCCATGAGATCCTCTAACTTAAATCAGGGTCTCAGCCTGAACAGTTGTTTCTTAGTCACCCTAAGGAGGCTGTAGTGTCTCCATTTATGAAGAGCTTTCAGAACTTCAATAAATGTCCAGTTGTCTGATTATCTTAATCTACTAAAAGTAAATCCTTTACATGTTAATTCATGTGTGACAATCAAAGTTCTACAGGTGTCCTGGAATTGTAATTTGGCTGCCAATACAGGTGCTGGGTTAAGGGTTGCCCTTTGGGCTTTGGGAATGACACAGGAGTGTTTTATAGTATTAATGCACAGTAATGCAACTTATTTTATGTGGACTGTGTAAAGAGAAGCTACTGAGGCAACTGAGAAAGGTAAGGGAGTTGCAGTCCTTGAGGGAAGGAGATCCACATGGACAGTGAAAAGAGTATGATACTCCTGCCAGCCGTGGTGAGTAGACAGAAGGAAAGACTGGAGTGAAATAAGTGGGCTGGGAGGTCCATTATAGGGTGGTGGTCTCTAAACTCTATGGGCTCTACAAAGCTAGAGGGGTAGCTTTGGATCTGTATAGGAAGCCTATGGTGAAAGTGATAGTCTTCCTCCTGCTGAGTAAATTTCAGGTCTTTGGACTAGTGTATGACTTTAGGAAAGCAACAAAACAGGTGAGGGGAAGGGAGGGATGAAGGTGGAAAAGGAGCAATTGGTTTCTCATTGAGGAAGGAGTCAGTCATGAAATTAGCCATGACCTCTCTTTCACCCATCCTGGCCCATGAGTGGGAAATTCATGTAGAAGGCATTGAGATAGTTACTACATTTAATAAACTGCTTTCTGGGAGTCTTCTGCAGATACAAGCTTTAGAGATTTGTGGAGAAGGGAGTTTGTTTTTAGGCTCAAATTCAACCCTCTAACTAGGCCCAGCTCTTAAAGCTGTTTCTCACTAAAGAATTCAGGCATGTATAACCCTAGAACCCTTCTCCTCCTGTCAGAAAAATGGCATTGAGAAGAATCTAGGTATTGGGAAGATCTCTCCTTACGAAGAAAAGATGATAAGTGAAGCCATGTCTGAGCTGAAAGCTTCTATCAAGAAAGGAGAGGAGTTTGTGAAGAGCATGAAGTGAAGAGCGGATGGGGAAGAAGAATCAGAGTTCCCTTAATTTATTAAGGCATCATGTCACTTTAAAAGACTTTGGATGCAAAGCACAAGCTTTGATCAAAGTCAACCTGTATTAGTGTATTATCTGCTCTCAATTTGTCAATTGGCATTCATCAATAAAACAGCCTCCTATTTTTTCCAGGGTACTATGTGAGGAACTGTTCTATGGGCTTTCTGGATTTCTAAAGCTGGAAACATTCAGATGTGGGATGGGGCAACCATGTTTCAAAGGGTGCACTTTTCACTGATGCTGAAATGTGCAGTTGTGCTGTTGCTTACCTCCAAACACTTGTATCTACTTAATATTCACAAATGTGACTTCTGTATCAGGCATCAGATCAGTTATTCCTTTCTGCAAAAAAAGAAACACAGGAACATCTGCAGATGCCAACATTCACCCATAACTTCCTGAGCTACTTTTTTAGTCATATTTAGTCTTTGGTAAATCCTGAGACACTTTTGGAGAAAGTTTGGATGCTTGTTGAGTAAACCATACAGTGTTTGCTTTAAATGAGGCTTAAGAAGGCTAATGAAACTGTTGCAACAAGATACACTTCAGTTAAACTAAAGATGACCTTTTCCATTGCTTTGCAATATTCCCTTCTGTAGCTGCCCTAAAGTTCCTCAGTTCAAATCTGTCCATCACCTCAAGTTTAACCTTCCAGATTCCTTGAGCAGCACCTTTGTAAAACTAGCAAGCCAAGGCTACTGACAACAGTCAATTTTCCTACATCACTCTACCATTCACCACTATTAGTGACAGATGTAGACCTATCCTGTTGTGGCCTCATGTACATAACACAGCAAATGACTTCTGTGCTTACAGCCTTTCCCTCATTTTACACTAAAATGTGTAATTTATAATACTTTTGCTTTCTAGATCAGTGGGTCTCAGCCACTGTGTCAGGACAGATTGTCAGTGGAAAGGGTGGTGTGGAGAGTCAGGGAGGTCGCTGGATTTGGCCAGGGTGGGGGGTGGGATTGGTATGTCCTGTAAGATCACAATATGTACTGAGTGTGTCATGACCTGTGAAAGATTGAGGACCATTGAGCTAGGTGGCACAGTTTTGTCAAGGTTTGCATTCTATTGGCTGGCTGTTCACTGCAGCACTGCCAAGTGCTGAATTAGCTAGTATGCTTTGAGCAAGGTAACAGTAGTGTTGGAAGGTTTATAAAATGAGGGACTTGTCTGGTCAGACTGTCAAATCAATTATTTTTAAAAGAACTTTTGTGGCAGAGGCAAAACTGCCTCAGCAGCTGGAAGCTGGCAGCTTCTGCTAATCATCAGGGCTTAAACTTACGAAGAGACAAAAAATACATCTCAAAGGAAAGACTAGAATTTAATACTTGGAGGAGGATCCAAGTGATTATTAGCATTACTCATTTTATACAAGTTAACTGACTCAACTGAGGCCATGCTGATTAAAGTGGGAAAGCCTACTGTGGAAACCTGCTTTTGTCTCCACTCCTGCTGTTACTGACTTATATTGCCCTCATGCTCAAGTTGTAGACCAGGACTCCATTGTGCTAACTGCTACAACCAACATATAAATTAATAAACAGCTGCCTTCTGTGATCAAAATTAGTAAGGTGCTGTCCTGGCAGTTGAATTAGATGACAGAGGGCTCACCTACATGGAGAATTCACTAGTGTTGCTGTAATGACACTTGGAGATGACAAGCTTAAGTTGTAAAGAAAACATATTCCACGTAAGTACCCACACTGGTGCATGTACTTGTAAAATGATGCCAGTAAACCTTGGGATAGATAAGACCTTAGTGGCAGCAAATATCATGGCACTGGATTGGATGTACCTTCCCTCCTATCTGATGCCTGGTTGCTGCATCAAACTTTTCTTAGCCTCAAGGTGGTAGCTATGGCTGGTGTGGCCTCTCAATGACTGCTTTAGTAATGTGGGTTTCTTGGAAGGAAAGCAAATTAAATGGAGCAAATAGAAATTGGCTCCATTTAAAGCATAACATAAGGATCTTAATTCTTGTTTCTAGGTCTCATTTGCTTTCTTCTGTTGCCTACTCCTTCAGCTTTCCTTGGTAAAATATAAAGCAGGTGTCACCTTTCAGATGATCTTCTCATACTCAAGAGCAAAGGGTGAAAGAGAGCTCTATCAGCTCAGGTAGAACATTATTTTTGCTATGCTGGCTCCTGTTTTTGAGTATCTTCAGTGTATGGGCCCTAAGGTCACAATTAGCTGATCAGCTGTACTAATATTTAGTCTGAGAAGAGGAATCGTTAGGCAGAGACCAGGGGAGAGTCCTTACAAATAATGAAAAAGGAAGTAATTAGTAAATTAACAACAAATGTGCTGTGCAGGGAGCTAGCACTTAAGTCTGTGGAGGGTCCTATTTCTGCTTTTTCTCATTTAGTAATCCATAACTAATAGGTGAGGTGACTTAACTTTAAATTACACCCCTGACAACTTTTATTTCTGTGTTCTTTATTTGATGATGAGCTGAATGGGAGAGTGAACTCAACCCTGCTAAACTTTCAGCCACCCCAGAGCAGATTTGTCATAGCTGTCTAAGGGGAATGGAGGGATGTAGGTTCCCTGGAAGGGAGAAAGGATCAGAGTAGTCTGAGCCTGTTGTAACTCCAAAAGGTGGATTAAACCTACAGGTACTGTACTGTTTGTAGTATAACAACACCCACAGCAGGCCCTCACACTAGGTGCTGCACAGACTAGTGGCTCCTGCCCTTAAAGAGCTTAATCTAAATCTAACTACAGTTAGCTGTTCCAAGGCTCTAATTTTAAGAATTCCTAACCATTACACCTGGATTATCTTGCCTCGTTTTGAAAGATCAAATCTAGGAGATCTAAACTCCATTTCCCTCTGATCTCAACCGGCCCAATATTTTCTTCCCTGCTAATTTTTTTCATAGCTTCCCCTGCCAGCTCTCCCCCCCCCCCCCCATTGTATAGAACTTGATCTTTGTCCCTAGAACAGTTGAGATTAGCTGCCTTGGCCCATCTGGGGATACCAACAAACTGCCATGCATGGGGAGTAGCAGAGAGAGAGGACAAGTGTATCACTGGCAGTTTCTCAGTCAACTCCAGGGGAGGCTACAGTACTATTTTTGGCCCCAAAGGGCAGTTGTATAGATTTACATTTTAGTAACACTGCCAGGTCTGCTCCCATGATTCCAAGATGGCATGGGCTGGTAATGTGTACTGTTACAGGTTCTTGTGTGTTGTGCCCATCATGGTATCTGTGGGCTTGTTGTGAGATCCTGTGTCCACAGGAGAGCCAGAATGCAAAGGTAATTGTGCTCTGGGATAAGAATGCACAGGTCTCTATAATAGTATTAGAGGTAGGTAAAATGTAAAATAAGCTCTGCAGCTGGTTTTTCTCTATTTCTGTTAGGGCCAGTTTTAATAGAATTGGGATATCCTTCAGGGTTAACCCTTGACTGAATCTTCCCTCTTGGCCTGTATCAGGCTCTGAGGTGGCTTGCTCCACCAGATAAGTACACAAAGTAAGTTGAATGTTCAAAGACATCTTCCTAATAAGAGAAATTGATCAGAGGAAGCTGATGTTTAATATAAAGAAATGCAGAAGTTAGCCTGTGGTAATTAATAACAGACTGGGTCACTCTGAGAGAAGAACCTTACCGAGGAAGCAGCTGCAAGGAGAGATTTATGAATAATTAAAAGATGGCCCATGGAGCCTGATGCGATTGCAAAAGACAACAGGTTCATATCTTGACTATATTTGCAAGGGCATCTTTTGCTAGACAGTGTTCCACAAAGGACTGCTGCTCCAACGTGGCATTTCCCATGTCCTAATCCCATGGCTTTTGAGGGGACTATAGCTAGAATGGAATGCTCAGCTCTCTTTAAAAGACATACCAAGTGATTAGGCAATAGCAAACGCAGGCCCAGAGACTATAACACTCCAGAAAAGAGTAAATGAATTGATGCATTTCAGTTGCAATACTTTGCTTGAGGGGCAATGTGAGGATGCTTATAGTTAAATAAAGAACTAGACACTTCATAAATCGGGGAAAGTGGCTTAAAGCTTGAGAGGGATAAACTGAACTTGCATAGTAGAAAAAATGGCCTGACAAAAGGACAGTTGGGGAGCGGAGTGGTTTGTGGCGTGCACTGATGACAGCTCAGACAAATGGGTTAGTTGATCAGATGGTATGGTAAGTGGCTGGACTTGACTGGAGAGATCCTTGCTGTAACAGAACCTGGTAATGCTGGTTAAGATTTGAACAGGGACTTTGTTTCCACCTGGAGCCTGCTAAGCCATCAGCAAAGGTGATTTGCTGAAAAGGTGGCTGCCCCTCAGACCTGCTCATATCTGAGCTGGTATCAACTCTAAGGGGAAATGCTGACATGTGCCCCCTTTCAGTGGGCTGCTCAATCCAAGGCTATGGTGCCCCTTGGTTCTGGAGTGACCACTGCTTTTCCTTTCATTTCCAAAAGCGAAATCCTCTTGCTACTGCTCAGGGTAAGTAAATGGAGGTGCTTAGAAGCTATTCCAAGCAGGCAATGCCATTTCACAAATAGAGGGTGGTTTATACCCAGTCTTTGCACTCATGGGAAACAGAGAGTCAGCAAAGACTGATTGCATAGGAAATGAAGTCAAAAGAAGCATAAAGCAGCTAGCAGTTTCCGTCATGGTTAAGCAGACCTCAGTTGCCTCGCTTCTCTGTGTTGTAAGAATTACCTCCCAGTGACATGCCTCCTGTGAGATGCGTTTCCTCCTCCTGCTAAAGGCAGTCCTGTGATTTACCCACAGGGTCATATTGTTCCAGAGAAGTTGCAACACACCCTGGCTTTCATAGCAGCAGAAGCATCCTTTTTACAGACAGCCTTGGGTGAGACATGGGTAGTTTCCTCCAGTCTGTCAATATTTAAGAATGTATGATTAGTAAAAACTCCTTGATGCAGATCTGCAACAACTTGTGCTCAGATCACAGAGGCTTTCACCCTGGGCAGTGCAGAACTCTTGTATTTGTTCCATCGTCTTTCTTTGGCCTTTTGGTTAAGATAATGAAGTACGCAGGGTCTGGGTTCAATGGTAGGCTCTTTCACTGACTTCCTGTGAGGCTTGAGATGAATTGCTTAGTAGACTGGGTTGGATTTTTTTCCTTCCCACTGACAATGTTGAACTTTTGCTGAAAAACTGAAAACTAAATTAGTTCAGTTCTGAAATGCCATGGTGGTGCCTCATGGTAGCTGTAGTTCAGGGATGTCACATGCTTACTCTCTTCCATAGGCCAGGTTGTCTGGTCACACAGCACCTCCCATGATGCCCCACAGTCTCATCTCTTGGTAGTTGTGCTGCTGAGGTGTATCATGGGAGATGAATGCCATCTGGGGAGCATATACCATAGTGGAGAAGGACCACATAAGGCATCTAAACTACAATTCTTCTTAAGTACCTGAGCTGAAACTCACATGAGGCATTGCATCAGCATTGCAGAATCTAAACAATTCTGCTCTTCAATGGAAAATTGAAATAGTTTGCAGAAAGCAGATGCTTTTCATGAAAAATTTCAGTTTGCTGAAAACCCAGCTATCCATCGAAAAATGATTCCAATGGAAAGTTTTTGACTAGCCCTATTGCTTAGTTGGTCACTGCCTCAGTTTTCTTCTCCTTAAAATGGGGACAGTATATCCACCTCACAGGGGGAGTTGTGAGAATAAATGCCTTTATAGTCCTTGAGGAACTCATACTGTAGTCATAGGGGTCATATTCATAGCTCCCAGGACCAGATAAGACCATTGTAATTATCCAGTCTGACATCTTGTATAACTCAGGCCAGAGAATTTCCCCAGAATAGTTTGTAGAACAAACCTTTTAGAAAAATATCCCATCTTGATTTAAAAAAATTTTTGGTGATGGAGAATCCACTATAACCCTTGGAAAACTGATAATTACTCTCATTACTAAAAATTTATGTCTGATTTCCCATCTGAATTTGTGTAGCTTCAGCTTCCAGCCATTGGATCGTGCTATACCTTTCTTTGCTAATTTCAAGGGCTCATTATTAAATATTTATTTCCCATATAGTTAGTTATGGACAGTAAACAAATCACACCTTAACTGTCTCTGTTAAGCTAAATTGATTGGCTGTCACTGTAAGGCATGTTTTCTATTTCTGTCCACTCTTTTGGCTCATCTCTGAACCCTGTCCAGTTTATCAACAACATCCTTCATGATTTGTGGGCATGATAGCTGGACGCAGAATTCCAATCACTGTTCCAAATACAGAGATAAATTAATCTCTGTGTTCCTACGTGGCTATGTTCACACACAAAGTGCTTGTTTTGAAACAAGACGTTTCGAAATGACGTTTTGAAATAATGTGTTATTTTGAAACACCTTATTTCGAAAGACAAAAAAGTGTCTTCGAAATAAGGGAAACGAAATAGCATGTCCACAGTGCAGACCCCGGCGGAGTGAGAGGAGCCCGACGGGGTTGTTTCGAAACAGAAGGAGGTTTAAGCCGTTTCGAAACACGGCTCCCATTTCGAAAGAAGGGAACCCCTTGTTTCGAAATGGGAGTATGTCATGTGGACATGCTGTTTCTTATTTCGAAACAACCTCTGTTGTTTCGAAATAAGAAGCCTGTGTGAACGCACCCCATGAGATTCCCCTGTCCATGCATCCAAGGATCACATTAATGTGGCACTGGGAGTTTGTGTTCATCTGCTTATCAACCACCACTCACTTATCTTTGTTAGCCACTGCTTCCCCTGTACAGTTCCCCATCCTGTAAGTATGGCCAACGTCCATTCTTCCTAAACATGTACCTTTACATTTAGTCATGTGGTTTGCTTGAGCCCAGATTGCTCTGTATCTGCGCCTTGTCCTTTTCATTATTTACCAAACCCCTGTTTTTTGCATCATTTGAAAACTTTATCAGTCATGATTTTACGTTTTTTTCCAGGTCATTAATAAGAAAAAAATAAGTAGCATAGGACCAAGAAGCAATCATTAGAAGACCCCACTCAGAACACATCCGTTCAATGCTGATTCCCTGTTTACACTCACATACAAACCTAGCGAGATTAATCAAGAGCATATCTTACATCTCTTTCTGTTAAGTGGCATTTTGTATCATTAAAGCTTTGGACACTCCCTTTCATCAATCAGCCCTTAGCACATAGATGAAGATGAGTTCTTTGCACTCTGTGCACAGCTCAACTATGATGTGTGGGTGTCAGAATTGTTGGAGTTGCACATTAAGAACAATAAATGCAGATATCCTCCCACTGGTCACTTTCATGCAGTTGGCTCAGCATAATAAAGCAAAAGAGAGAAGAAATTAGGGAAATAAAGCCACATGCAGATCCTCATACAGGGCTAGATTGTGAATACAATCTGCCTTGGTTGGGGGCAGCAAACAACTGCACTGTCTCATGGTGATAACTCAGCATCACTATTTCATCCCTAATTTCACCTCTTCTCCGTGGCAAAAGCAAACAGCTATTTCCCTTTGTTTGGTGCAGTCTATTCCTCACTTCATGTCTGCTCAGCACTTTGAGGAAGAAAGCAGAGAATCAACTAGAAGGGAACTTGAGAGGTCATCTCATCCAGTTCCCTGCAAGCTCATCTAAAGCAGAGGTGGGCAAACTGCTCATGGCCTGCCTGAGTCTTTCATCCAGCTTGCCAACTGCACCTGGCTGGTGGCCCAGAAGATAGGGCAGTTGCTCCCCCCTCCCTGCTCCACTCCTTCCTCCCACAGGCCCAGCAGCACCCTGCCAGAGTGCAGTGGCCACTCTGTTCAGGGCTTAGGAGTGTCCTGGCGTGAGTATAGTGATGGCTTCTGCTATCTGTCAGGGCCCAGCACATCCAGTTTTCCCCTCCCAGCTCCATCTCTTCCCCCTGTGGTACCAAAAAAAGTGTGGTGGGAAGGGGGGAACAAACAGTGGGGAAAAAAAAATAGTTGAAAAATAAGTGAAAAAAATCCCCCTGCTCAGCTTCTGCTCTTCCCCCAACAGTGCAGAAAAAAATGCAATAAAAGAGAACAGTGCAATAAAGAGCATAGAACAATGAAAAAAAGAGACTGCATTAAACAGTGGACAATGCAAAATGCAAAAAGTGGAAAAAACTGCAAAAAGTGTACAGAGCAAAGAATTGCAAAAACAGTGAGCAGTGCAAAAAAACTGCCAAAAAAATTGGACAATACAAAAAAGTGGACAGTGAATAGGTTTTATTTTTATCCATATTTATGGTTATCTATTTATGTTTGTTTATGCATACATTAGCTGTAATAGGGTGGCAGGGGGTGGAAGAAGAGGCACGGCTGGGAGTGGTGGCCTCTACCCTTCCAAGTCCCACCCCTTCCTTGCCACCTTCCACCTCATGTGTCCCTCATACCGAAAAGTTTGCCCACCCTAATTTAAACCATCCCTGACAGGTGTCTGTTCAACTTGCTCTTAAAACCCTCCAGTGATGGAGATTCCACAGTCTCCCTAGTCAGTTTATTCCAGTGCTAAACTACCGTGACAGGAAATTTTTTCTACTGCCCAAGCTAAACCTCCTTTGATGCAATTTAACCCCACTTCCTCTTGTCCTGTTTTCAGATGTTACCGAGAACAATTTTTCTCCATCTTACTTGTAATAACCTTTTAGGTACTTGAAAACTGCTCTCTTTCTTACTTCAAACTAAACAATTTGTTTCTTTTAATCTTCTCTTATAAGTCTGGTTTTCTGGATCTTTAATCATTTCTGATGTTCTTCTCTGGACTTTCTCTGGTTTGTCCACATCTTTCCTCAAATGTGGCATCCAGAACTTGACACAATACTTCAGCTGAGGGCTTCTCAGCATAGAACAGATTGGAAGAATTACTTCTCCTGTCTTGCTAACAACACTTTTGCTAATACATCCCAGAGTGGTGTTTCCTTTTCTTTGCAATAGTGTTACACTGTCGATTCATATTTAGCTTGCGATCAACTGTGGCCCCCAGATCCGTTTCCACAGTACTCCTTGCTAGGCCATCACTGCCCATTTTGTATGTTTGCAGTTGATTACTGCTCCCTAAGAGGAGTACTTTGCATTTGTCCTTATCGAATTTCATCCTGTTTACTTCAGACTGTTTTTCCAGTTCATCCAGATCAGTTTGAATTTTAATCCTCTCCTTTAAAACATTTGTAACCCCTCCTAGCTTGGTATCACCTGCAACCTCTCTAAGCCATTCTCTAAATCATTAATGAAGGTACCGAACAGAAGTGGATTCAGAACTGATTTCTGCAGGATGCTACTCCATATATCCATCCAAATTGATTGTGAGCCATTGATAGCTCCTCTCCAGGAAAGGAGCTCTCTACCTTATGGCTATGTCTACACTAGAGGGCTCAGTTAAGTTGACTTAACAAGGTCAACTTAAAGTCAACTTTATTAAGTAGACGTAGAGAGTCCACATTTTTTAACTTGACTTTGGAAGTCAACTTAAAACAGGGTAGCCACTTAAGTCAACTTAATAAAGTCAACTTAAGCAGCCACATTTTGTTAAGTTGACTTAATGATTGTCTACTTTAAAAGCAAGAATTATTAAGTTGACTTAAGCAAGCACTTAAGTTGACTTAATAAATGCCAAATGTGGCCATGGAGTTGCTTAAGTTGAATTAAGGGAGTTTAACTTGACTTAAGCCTCTAGTCTAGACATACTCAATGCTAGCTCCCTCTAATGGCTGTGGTAAGGTTCCGTTCTCATCTTGTCTCCTGGGTGACCAGGCAAATCATTTTGTCATTTCCTCTTCCAGCTTGTGTCCATCTTGTCCATTTAGACTGTAAACTCTTCAGGGCAGAATATGACTGTCTTGAGCCCTTAGGTGCTTCCTGCTGTCATATACATAATGAAAGTGGCTTCACTGTAGTAGTTCTCTGGGCATTACCATCCTTGAAAAGTCTCCTGCACTTGAAGAAGGCCAGCAAGAGCTGGGTGCCAAACTCCATGGAGTACTTAAATCTTTCCTTTCGTCTCTTCCTAGGAGCTTTTGTTCTGCTGCAGCAAGCTGTTCCTTCTTACACCCCAAAGGGAGCAAGAGCTCGAGTAACCAGGAGATGGCAACAGTGGCTTGCTTCTTTGATATTGCTTTTCTGCAAACAGCAGGAGCATTTGAGCCCAGGAACAATCGATGGCATTTGATGGAAGAATAAAGGAGCGGGAGGGGACAGGCTGGCATTTGACTGCAGTGTGAGCGTTGGCAGAACTGGCTGGGTTCACAGCTCCCAAATAGGGGATAAGACTCCTGGGCCTTTGATGGCAAAAAAGGGCTTTACAAGGGTTGCAAAATGTCACTGCAGGAGGAATGGAATTGATAACCCCTTGTTGCAGATGTTAGCGCAAAGGTATTCCCATTCAGTTGTATGCCCTTTCCTTTAATGGTGCTTGTAAGTTAGAGCGGGCTTTATCACTGGTCATGTTTCAGTGGTTCCTGCTTTATTTGCCACATTCAACTGGTTCCTTGTGTGATACTGGAGCAAAATCCCTCCCAGAGTCAGTAGTAGGGACACCTACTTTGTATATAGCTCTTTTCATTAGCAGATCTCAAAGCGCATTGCAAAGGAGGTCAGTATAGTCAGCCTGTTTTACATCTGGGGAAATGGGCAGTGAGCAGTGACGGGACTTACCCAAGGTCACCCCGCAGCTGTGTGCCAGAGTCACTTGACTACAGTTAGGCTGCGGATGCACTAAAGGCTCAGACTGTCATGCTGAAGAATAGTTTCTCATCTCTTTGTACTCTGCAGGCTGCTGATAGACCTCTGGTGTTTCTTAGCTTGGATTATGAACAAGGAGTCTGGTGGCACATTTAAGACTAATAAATTTATTTATCACATGAGCTTTCATGGGAGAAGATCTCACTTCATCAGATGCTTGTAAGTTTCCCATCTTTAAATGCCTGACAAAGTGGGATTTTCTCCCATGAGAGCTCATGTGATAAATATCTGTTAGTCTTTAAAAGTGCCACAGGACTACTTGTTTGTTTTACTGGACTAGACTAACATGGCTTCCCCTTCACAACTTATCTTGGATTGTAAACTTTTTGGGCAGGGACTTTTTGTTCTGTGTTCATACAGCAACCAGCACTCTGGGAATCCATGACTGCGGTTCCTATGTGCTACTATAATAAAATAATAAATGGTGGTAACAGCCAGGAATAAAACCTAGGTCTCTGCGTAGTGCCTACCCACTAAACTCCACTGCCTTCTCAGTTGTAACCATCCAAATCTGTGCCCATAAAGAGAGTCTGGACCATAAGCATCCATTTCTAATGGGCCAAATGCTACTATTTCTGTTAGCTGTATTGCATGGAGCGCAAGTCAGGGGGAGAATCTGCCCCAATATTATTTATATTACTGTGAAGTCAAGAGGCTACAGCTGAGATAAGCCCCCAAGGTGCTGGGGGCTATACAAAGCCATGGTAAGAGATAGTCTCTGCAGTCCAACTAGAGAAGGCCAAAGGTGGGAGAGAGGGAAGATCATTATCCCCATGCTGCAAAAGGGAAATTGCACTGCGAAGAAACTCAGTAACTTGCCCATGGTCACACAAGGCAGAGCCAGGCCTTAAACATGTCTCCAGTGCCTTCACTACAAAACTATCTTTCTCTAAGACCTAGTGTTTCTTAAGGCTTCATGCACATAGCAGTGGGGGCCTAGGTGCTCAAAGCTGGGCCAGTCAATTCTGGGGGAACACATCAACTTAAGCACTAATAGCTCATATTATGGTCTGTGTAAGGGGTGTCCAAACTTTTTCGATGAGGGGCCACATTTGAATTCTTTTCTCACTAGGGGCCCAGTGAGCAAAGCTTTTTACATTCCTAGCCCTGCACAGCTGACACAAGTGCATGTGGTGGCTCTGGTGGCCAGATAAGACCCCTTGGCAGGCCTGATTCTGGGCTGCAAGTTGGACAAGCCTGCTGGCATTGTAGATGGTATCTTAGACTCTTTCACTGCTCCTTTTCTTGGGGAAACACAAGTTTCCTTGTTGCATAGGCAGCTGCTGCCATGTTCGTGTTGAAAAGCCACCTGAAACAGAGGAGTCACATACACTGTGCTCTTTTTCATGGAGATCTTACTTATGTTCTTTCTTGGGCAGTTGTTCTCTCAGTTTAAAATAAAGGGCAGTGGTGCTGACACCTTGTGCTTTCTCTTTATGAATAGCAAAGCCCAGCATTGCTTAGCATTTTGTCAACTTCAGACAAACACAGTTGTATAGTGACATTGGGTAGTCCAAGATCCTATGAGGCTGAAACGTCAATGCTACAAGTTCCAGGCTTTGCAGCTGTGCATGTGCTGAACTATGGCAGGTAGAGTGATTACAAAGGAAACATGTGAGCTGTGAGAGGTACTGGAATCTCAAGGAGAAGTGAATTCTCATTTCAAGTGGCTGGTGTCCTTGCACTCCAGGTCACCTTTCAGGGATGCAGGGGGAAGGAAGATGGTAGAGGAGAGAGCCTGCAATGTCAGGGAGAGAGTTTCACATGTAGAGAGAGGAAGAGAAGCCATCTAACCTGCAGTTTCTATAGTGCAGGGGCATTGTTTGTCAATTTCCTTTGGGCTGCTCCACAGTGTCAATTCACTGCCTTATTCACCGTTCATGATTTACTAAATCCCTGGAGCTCCTGCTTCCCTCCTGGGCTCTTTCAAGGCAGATTTGGAGCACAGTGATGAGACAGCCGGCTCTGTTTGCATTTCCAGTGAAACCTGTTAATAAAGGACACCAAAGGGACTGCTCTTTTCCTGGGTGCTAGAACAGATGGCTGCATAATACTGTGCAATTAATTCACAGTCATGCCTGCAGGGGCTGAGATTTTACTGACTGTTAGGAGAGGTTTCTGCAGTTAGCAGGTGACTGTTAACAAAAGCTTCCTGTGTTTGTGCCTTTCTCTAGCACCCACCATCTGGGAATCTCCAGGTCCTTGACAGATATTAGTGTCCCCAAAGAGGGGTAGGGAAGAGAGCTGACCAAAGCCACACAAGGAGTTTGTTGCAGTGCTGGGGGTAGACACTCTGAGGAATATACGGAGACAGGCTGAGAGAGTGGCAATATCAAAACAGAGCTTGCTCATTGGTAGTTACTGGTTCTCACACAAATTGCGAAAGGGGCGATAAGAACTGGTCCTGGAGCTGGTGTTAGCATAGAATCACCTGCAGCTTGGGGTTCTGCTGTCCACTGGCCAGAGCCAGAAGGGAATTAAGGCAAGAATTGAAGTGCAGATTTCCAGCTCTTTTAAGTCTGCTTTTGGCCAGCATGAATTGCAGGTTGGCTCAGTTGGACTGAGAGACTTGGTGGAGTCCCAACTGTGGCACCGGTGGAGAATTTTCCAGCACACAGCTTCTTCCATTTAAAAATGCAGATTTGTCAAAACCGAAACTTTTTGCAAAAGGGGCTAGGTTTGACAAAACTTTTGCCAGTCAGGTTTCTCAGTGGGGGTGTGTGCGGGTGCATGGGAATAGCACAGCACTGTGTACATGTTAAAATAGCTTAGGTGCTACCAGACTGATGTGAGTGATTCAAACTCTTCAGCCTCTCCTGTTGGAGATGTTTCATCCATTGGGCAAGCAAGGGACTCCATAGCCCAGTAATTAGATCATCTGACAAGGAGACCTAGGTTCAAGCCCTTCTGACTCAGGAGAAGTAGGAAGTATTAACTTGCCCTAACCACAGGGTAATTGGCTCCTTGGGTGGGGGCTCTCTCTCTGGGTACATCTACACTGTGTGTTTAAGTTGACTTAAGGGTCCTTAAGTCGACTTAAACAAAGCTCTGTCTACATTGCAGGGTAATAAAGTAGACTTTAGCATCAGGTAAAGTCAACTTTATTACTTCCGCTTATAAAGACGACTTTACAGTTAAGTCGACTTTATTAAGTCGACTTAAGGCAATGTGGAGCTACTAAGTCGACTTAATAAAGTCTACTTAAAGTTGACTTTAGGTAGACTTTGTTAAGTCAACTTAATAAAGTCAACTTTGCTTTTATAGTGTAGACATACCCTCTCTTTGTGGGTTTTTTTTTTCTTTGTGGAAAACTTTGAATGCTCTTGGTTTCATCTTGATGCAGAATGGGGAAAATGTGTGAAAAAATCTCAAAAAATGTTTGTCAGATGGGGAACACATTCCCCACCTAGCTGACATGACAGGGAAATAGCAACTGGAACAGAATCTACACATTCTGAGTCTCCTGTGGGAATGTGTCATATAAAAAATACCCTCCTGTTTGGGACGCTGAATCTCTGCAGTCCCTGAAACCTCACCTGCAAGTGGGGAAGAGCGAGTGCTCTGCGATTTCACAGTCCTAGGTAATGGAGCTGCTCAGTGGGTCACTAACCATCCTGGGGCTCAGGAGATGGCTGTGACTGATAGGCAGTCAGTTTTCACCCCAATAGTTGTCTCTGTGCCTCTTTCACAGCTCTTAATAGATGTTTTCAGGGCAACCCCACTTCCTCATTACTGCTGTCTCAGGAGGACCTTTTCAATTAGCCATTTAGAGTTTCCTGGGGAAAAAAATCCTCTTATTTCTGAATTCCCTCTAAATTATTCAATGTGCTTATTTAGGCTAAACACAGATGCTGTGGGGCGGGGGGTGGACTGTGCAAAGGTTCCCTGTCACTCCACTTTACATAAATCCCTCAATTCTAGAGGTTATTATTTATTACAGTAGCAGAGCCCAGCCCCAGGAAACTTTCAGTCCAATTAGACAAGGCAGATGCAGGGTGGAGGTGGAACAGGAACATAGAGTGACTTGACCAAGGTCCCCCTACAGGCCAGTGGGAGCCCGAGTCTCGTTGTTCCCATCCAGTGCCCTAGGCACTAGGACATGTTGCCTCTACTGGCTGTTGCACCCCTGAATCTGTTAACCCATTTGGGAGCAAGACAGCCTAGTTATAATATTGGTCTCATGGCTGTAACTCAAGAGTGTCTCCACTACAGGCAATGGTGAGAGGAGCATCAGGCTGCAAACCCTACAGCCTTGGGGACTGGAGGGGGCTCGTGTGTCTGAGTTATGTAGGTACTCCTGAAGCACCTAGGCTGGATACTAAGGCCTGTCTTTTCAGAAGGGCTCAGCACCCCTTGTGGGAGCCAGGCTCTCAAACTGCGCAGCCTGTTGGGTGCTGTTGAGCTTGTTTGGAAATCTAGCCTCCAGTGTCCCCATGGGAGTATCTGGGATCTGAGCACATTGAAAATTCAGCCTTTAGTTAGGTGCCTAAACAGGAGCTGAGCCTTTTGGAGAATGCGGCTTTGATTGTGTATGCCAAGTGCTTGAAAACCTGGCCCGAAGGCCCTGATGCAAAATGCCTGGAAGTCAATGGAAGCCTTTACACGGTCACAGTTCAGGTCATGATTGACTTGTTGCACACATAATGTACAAGGGAGAAATCAAACCCAGATGATCCATCTCACCTCCCTGCCTTAGCCACAGAGCCACCACTCCCCTGTTTTGCTGTCTTCCAATTGTAAGGCAGGCTTAGAAGCTGTTCATAACAGCTTCTGAAGGGGGGTAACTAATCTGCATGGGTTATGTATTATCATGAACACAAAGAGCACAATTAGGTATTACCATACTGGGTGCAGGGCATAGTGGGTAATGGTATTTGGGGTTAATCTGATCACAAATCTGTCCATATCTGTAATTCTACTGAAGGGAAATATAAAATACTGTCTTTTTGTGAATTGCTACTCTGTGTTTGTTTCAAATCTGCCTGGGTTAGTTAAAGGGTAAAAGTTACACTTAGTTAAAAAGACATTTGCAGGAAAGGCGACCACATGCTTCAGCCTGAAAGAAGTGGAAGGCTGGGGGGTGGCAGTGGCAGTGGCAGTGGCAGTGGCAGTGGCAGTGGCAGTGGCAGTGGCAG
>ML681971.1:9602404-9716396 GCA_007922195.1 Podocnemis expansa
GGCAGTGGCAGTGGCAGTGGCAGTGGCAGTGGCAGTGGCAGTGGCAGAATGTTTGAGGCATTTAGCCTCCCTCTCTTCCCCAGTATCAAATGATAGATCTGGCTGGGCTTCTTAGAGAACTGTTCTTTGTTATGGAAGTAGCTGTTTGCAGCTACTTGAGATTTAAGAGCTGAAATCACTGAGCTGAAATCATTAGAGGGAGAGAACCTCCCTCTTTCTGTGCTGATATCATTGAAGAGGAGCAGTGATGGAGTGACCAGTGGGTGGAGCTGGTGGACAGTGGGTGGAGCCAGTGGATGGTGAGAGCAGCCGGCGGCGAACTGGGCTCCACAAGTGACCGGTGGGCAGAGCCAGCGGACAGTGAGAGTGGCTAGCAGCAAGCTGGGTGGTGTGAGTGACTGGTGGCCAGAGCCAGTGGACAGCAGATGAAGCAAAGGAATTGTACTAGAGGATGAAGTGAGTGACCAGTGGTGGGTATTGGCTGACAGTTGGCACGAAAGACGTTCCCTATGTACCCTAGGGTGGGTCAGGAGCCTGTTTAGCAGTGATTCTCCAGATCAGTGCTGATTTTGCTAATGGGTTTACATTTGCTGTTATGATATGTGGGATCATTTTGGAAGGTTTTGCCTTAAGTATTGTATGTTCTGTTATTCGGTGTGGGTTGTTGGGAACTTCGCTCTGTACTGATTTTCTAGATTAGTGCTGATTTCTATCATTTGGCCTTTTGCATTCTGTTTTACTACTATTAAAAGTTCTGTTTACTACACTCAGACTCATGCTTGTGAGTGGGGAAGCCTTACCCCTTTGGGGTGCCCTGGAAACAGTGCAGGATTCCCCAGAAATCTGGGTGGGGGTTCGAGCCAGCTCGTGGTGTTACATTATTGGGAAACCCCTAGATATAGAACCTGGCCCTTGTTCTCCCAGCCTGCTCTGGCAGAAGGGTTACACAAGCATCTGTCAAACTTCTCCATTGGTTCTTTTGTTCCACAGGAGCAACTGGAGGAATGATTCATAGCTCAGGCAGACTTACATGCGCTAGTGCCTAAAAATAGCAATGTGGCCGTGCCACTATGGCTAGCGTTTGAAGTAGCCACCAGAGTCCAATCCCACCTGACCCTGGGGATGTACTGAGGTGATTAACCTGAGTACACACAAGCCCCGTTACTATTTGTAGACATTGGCGTGAACAGGGGTAGCACATGTACCTCTGCCCAGGCTGGGAATGACCTCTCCTAGCTGCTGTGAAGATGTGTCTTCCTTTTAGCCACACTCCCCATCCCCATTCCCCAGCCTCACTGACAGCACCAAGGTGGGTCTGCCTGCCTGAGCGCTCCAGTGTGGGACGTTGCTTGGCTTCTCTTTCATTTTTGACATTCCTGCTCTCTCTTTACCATCTCCTCGTGCTAATATGAGGTCGCTGAGCAGCAGGATGTCAGAGCTGGGCTTTGATCAACAGAATGAGTCCCTTCCCCCTCTAACACCGCATGCGTTAGTTTCAATAGCTATTGTTTCCAGCCTCCCTTTCTGGTGTCTCTTGAAGCTCTTGGAGCTTTTGAATTCCAGTTTAAATCTTCTCAATTAGGCCCTATACTGATGCCTTCCCCACTTGGGTTTCCTTTAATTATTTATTGTATTTTTCTTTCTCTCTGTAGCCTCAGTTTCTTTCAAGTGATTATTTTCTTCCATTTCCCTTCAGCTGTGAGTCTCCCAGCTTTGCTGCAATTAATGCTCTTTCTCCTGAGTTGTTTTTATCTCACTCTGCCTTTTGCTCTCTGCAAGATCTCTCTGTTCATGTAGCAAGCACAGCTGGACTTTTCACATAGCTTCTGTGGCCTGCTTCATAGTTCTTTCTTGGGATCCTCTTTGTTTTCCCACCCCAGACAGTTTTTCTTCTTGGTCTTTTTGGTTTCTTCATGGCTTTTTCCTTCATCTATACTGCACTAATGGAGCATCTATTTTATTCTAATCTACTGAGGTTGTTATGCTACTTACAGATCAATGTTTGCTCTTCACCTATCCTTTCTGTTCTGAATTCTTGCACTCACAGGGAACTGAGCTAAAGTCAAGTAACTTTTCTCCTGAACCTACCACCTACCTCGAATTGCTAATGTGTGGCAGATTGTCCGTCACTGGCAATTTTTAACCTCAAATTGGATTTTTTAAAAAGATATTCTCTAGTTCAAAAGGAATTATTTTGGGGAAGATTTTTGGTCTGTTTTATGCCAGGCCTCAGGGTTGAGAATCACAGTGGTCCCTTCTGGCCTTGGAAATCAATGAATCTAGCAACACCAGTGGATTCGTTCTCAGCAAAACAATGTGTTTACTTTGGACCCTGTCCCTTTTCTTGGCTATCCCAGTCAGGTAGTGCTCACACTACAGAGGGACAGAAAATGGGTTTTTCTTCCTGGAAAAATTTAGACCAAAATGAAAGTGTTTTGATTTTGGTCAAAATTCTCAGTGGAAAATGTTGACCATTTATTGCAAAAAGAAAGGGGCAGCTCCACTGGCTAATCTAGTGGGGGTTCAAGTCTAGGAGGTGGCTACATAACTTCACTACCGCTGAGATATTTATTTGAGGTCAAAGAGATTTACCTTGGCTCAATTCTACAATGTCATGGGCTTTTATTCATACATACCTCTGTAGAGTTCTACAATAATTGTGCTGAACACTGAGAATCACCATTCTACTGTCCTTATTCATGATGGAAAAAAGGCAACCCTGTACAGAGGTTGCTTACTCTTACATCCTCTGAATAAGCTTTATAAGCGGGACTTAAGGAGAAGACTTGTGCTATCCCACAGTGATTTCAGCAGGATCATTTACAGGGTAAGACGTGGTCAACCCTGTAAGGGCACAGATAGATAATAAATTGCATTTATCTTTAAAGTATATGTTAGTTAATGTTGTGTATAAGTCTTTCAGTGTCATAAGTAAAATAAGTAACCCTGTGTAATAGACATTATAACCAGTGTCCAGCAAGACTCCATATTGTCAGATTGGAACTCCTGGTTAAACATTGTACTCTATTTTGTGTACTTGATGAAACCTGGTTTAGGCGTATGCTGTGTATGTTCATTTAAATGTATGAACAGGGTGTGTGAATGAAGGGTGTGTGTGTAAAGAGACCAGTCTCAACTGCCAACCTGTGCTGATGAAGCTCAAGTACCATCTAACTGGCTGAACAATGCTGACATTAAAGCAAAGAGAAGGAGCCATCCCAGAAAGAAAAGAACAAAATACAATCAAGCCTGCAAGTGACTGGTGACCGATGATCTCAGAGGAACCCTGAGGCAACATGACGCAGCAAATCTCATAGACTTACATCAGGGCCAGCAAGTATGAAAGATGGGTAAGAACATGAAAACTTTGGGTCTCATTCTGCAACTGTCATCTTGGAGCATCAGATTCGCGACCAACAGAGGCTTGGCTCCCTCCTTGTGCCCAGCCTAGTTGACCATTAGGCTGGCTCAAGCAAACATGAAGGGACTGGCAATTACATCACACCAGCTTGCAGAACTTCTTGTGTGTGTTTTGTATGTGTGTGTGTGTGTCTGCTTTTTGCTATCCTTACTTATGTACAATAAATGTGGCATATTGTCTTGTCCCCCTAAATAAGATTCTGCTAGTCTTTCCTTTGGGTGCTCTTTTGGTATAATAACCCCAGGAGTGCAACACTAAAACGGATGTTGAAAAATTGGTAAGGATGTAAGAGAGAGTCACAGAAATGATTCAGCAAAACAAACAAGGAGTCCTGTGGCATTTATTGCATGAGCTTTCGTGGGAGAAAAATCCTGCTTTGTCATGCAATAAATAAATTTGTTAATCTTTACGTGTCACAGTACTCTTTGTTTGTTTTGCTGAACTAGACTAACATGGCTACCCCTTTAGCAATGATTCAGAGGCTGAAGAAAATGCTTTCTGGTGAGCGACTTGAAGTGCTCCATTCTGTATAGCTTATCAAAAAGAAGGCTGTGCAGTAACTTAATGACAGTGTATAAATAACTGCACAGGGAGAAAATACTGGGTAATTAATGGTTCTTTAATCTAGAGAGAAAAGGAAGAAAAGAACCAATGACTGGAAGCTGCAGTCAGATAAATTCAACTTAGAAATTAGGCACAGATATTCAACAGTGAGGGTGATTAACCAAAGGGAGGTGATAGAAAGGGAGGAGCCTCCATTAAATCAAGACAAGAACTTTCTGGACAAGATGATTCAGCTAAACACAAGTTATTGGCTCAATACTGGTGACTTGGTGAAATGCTAGCTGGGAGGTTGTATTAGATTATTCTGGCTTTAAAATCTATGAATGCCTGTGTATTTATGTTGGCGTTGGTCCTCCTTTGAGCAGGAAGTTGGATTAGCTGACCTCCTGAGTTCCCTTCCTACCCTCAATGTCTATTATTTTCTGAGTATAGTGGCGAAGTGCTCCTAGTGTGGACACAGCTGTTGAGTTCAGGAGTATGTGTTTTTCCTGCAAGAACAAACACAGACAAGATAGCTTTTCTGACATCCTGTTGAGCAAACCAAGCTACATGGGTAAAAACACAATTTTCCTAGGAGAGGAACAGCTCCACTTTTGTACAGTGCCTTGAGTAATGGGGTCCAGATCCATGACCCAGGTACCATCACAATACAAATAATAAATATATTAGGGGCTTTTATCAGCACAGCTGTGTCAGTCACAGCCCACACCTCCTCACACCCCAACTCACTAAGCTATGGTGGGGGAAATCTGTAGTGTAGGTCAGGCCTAAAATAATCCTCATTCTACTTATTTTGACTGGATATGTACCATGATCACAGGGGCCAGATATCTGAGTGCCCCACAATCCCTCTGGTATTTATCCTCACAATGCCTCTGTGAAGCAGGGAAGTGCTGTTCTCTCTTTGGTACAGAAGGGGAAGCTGAGGCACAGAAATTATGTGACTTCCCTAGGTCACCACAGTAAGCCAAAAGTCTAAGCTAAAGCCCAGTGTCTCTTCAGCCTTGCCTACACCCAAAGGTGGCACCACTTGAACTATCCCAGTGTAGTTAATGTGGTTCAATTCCCTTGTGTCAGCAGTTTCGTACCAGGACATAGATGTTTATCCCAGTATGAGAGAGACAAGGTGGGTGAGGAAATAGCTTTCCCTGGACCAACATTTCTTGGTGGACCGGACAAGCTTTTGAGCTTTTCTTATCCCAGTATACCTGTTCGCTTGTAGGAAGAGGAATAAGCTGTATGAATAACAGACACCTTGAGGGAAGTACAACTGCAACCACATTGGGGGTTGGATGGCCATACAGTAAATAATAATAACACCAACCAATCCAGTTAAACTTGGACAAAACTGGTGTGTAGTCCAAGCCGTAAATCCTGCACTAACCACTAGACAATGCGGCCCTCCCATTATTTTATGTGAACACAATAGGTATCCCTTTACATCTGACCAAAGTGTATGTTTGAGTACATTGACTCAGAGTGCTGCACAGCACTCCAGCCTAATAACACTTTGTGCTAAAGTTGGGTATTTCCCCAGAGACGCAGCCTGTGGAGCTGCCGCAGTGAAAAGAGGACCAGGCACTGTAATATTCAAGGTGCACCTGGGTGGAAAAGCTGGCAAGCCAATTTCTCATTTGCTTGGGAAGGCCGCCTGATCAATTATTCAATGCTGCAACCATGCCAGGTGGCTATAAAAAGATAACTGTCGAGCACAGGGCAAGGTGCCCACCCTGGGGACACCAGCTCTCTGTCTGTCTGGGCTCACTTTCTCCAGATTAGGTCTCTTCTGCTTCTGAAATTCACACAGGAAAGGAATGATCCATGAAGCAATTTCTTCCCATGAGAGGGCTCTACTCCCGCTCCATGGAAGACATAGATGTCAATGACAACAATATGGGAAAAGAGAGCAAGAGATGTTTGCAGAGAGGCAGGGTGCAGTGTAAAAGAGAGCAAGAGGCAGTGAAACACAGCTTGGCTCGCTCTGGAGCTGCTCCTCAGCCTAATTTTGCTGAATGAAAGCCAACAAAATTGTGTGTGTCCTGGGACCAATCACGCTGGCAGAGGAAGTATTAAGAGAAATCAGAGAGCAATTAGCACACTTAGGTGCATCTGAAGGGGGGGGGGGGCTCTCCCCCGCCCCCTTTACGGCTCAGATTGGGCTCAGGCAGAGCTGAAGGATTGAATTAAGGCTGTGTCCCTGCTGAGGGAAGTAGGGTCACTGATAAAGGAAGGACTTGAGGGCAGTACAAGAGAAGAGGAGGGAGAATAGGTTTTGCCATCTTCTTCTGAGACAGGAGCTCTCCCTGGAAAAAGACTGAATGAGATGTGAGGAAAGGACTGGAGTGGAGCAAGTTGCTATGCTGGACCTTGCCGAAAAAGCTAGATGTTGTCGAGGCCGCTGGTGTTAGAGGGCAAAGGTAGACAGTCCTTAAGAGGGGCAGACAAGGTGCCAGGCCTCCAGCAAGAAAGTCCTGGGAGGCACTGCTTGGTGCCAGAACAGGAAAGAAATCTGCAGAGCTGGGGCTGGGGTGAAGAGCCTGGGTCAGACAGCTGTGGGAATGTGACATGGCTGAGTGATGAGAGGAAAAAGCCCAGGCTGGAGTGGCTGTCAGGGGGATACCGAAGGAGAGATGTGACCACGCCAGCCATGAGAGGACATACCAGCCCGTGAGTCACTCTCCCACATGCTTATTGACATTTGGCTAGATTCTCCAGTGGTGTAAATCTGCTTCGCTCCACTGAGTTCAGTGAGCCGATGGCACCAATGGCAGCGTAGCTTGGCTGATTGAAGCCAGCTGGAGATTTGGGCTGATGCATTCTGGTTTGTCTTTGCTGGGTTAGCTAGCTATAAATATCCTCCAGATGTGACAGGCCTGATCCAGTGGCATGCAGAGCCCTGAAGTTCAATGCCAGTTGGAGATATTCAGCCTTGTGTGCCTGATGCTTCATTCACTCACGTCTGACTGTGATCATACCAGCATAGCTCCGTGGCCTCACTCCTGATTCTTACCAAAGTGAGCATGCGGAAAGGCAGCCCCTATCCCTTGCGGTTTGTCCTCAGGGGCTGTGAATGCATGCTGGGTTTCT
Organism: Podocnemis expansa; assembly: GCA_007922195.1. NCBI lineage: Eukaryota > Metazoa > Chordata > Testudines > Podocnemididae > Podocnemis > Podocnemis expansa. Next base: position 9,609,477 of record ML681971.1, read on the forward strand.
TGCTTCAGAAACTAGAGTGGGAAGGACTTTCAAGCACATTTTTGATTCACTGCTAGGAAAATTCTTCACTAGCATGCATCACCTGCCATCTCGGTGGGCTAAAGGAACCTGAGATGGCACTCCTAATCCTTTTCTTGTTAGGGTTCTGCTTTCTTGCCCTTTCTCCATTGCCTCATCTTAGTGCATCTCTAGACCTAATAATGAGCATGAACGTAATGAGAACAGCAGGGCTTTAGCAACGTGAGCTGCTGCCAACATCCTGGAATGTGCAGAGCGGGCAGTAAAATTTTCCCATGATGCACCACAGCCATAGGACTAGAGCAGCCATGTTTTGGGGAGGGGGGTGCTACTATGAGAGAGAGTTACTTACTTTGACTCATGTCTGTGCACTGCCATGTGGATGCCAGAGACCTAGCTTTGAGCACAGATTAGAAAGGTCTTAATGTAGGGTTAAGATACAATATAGATGCTCAAGCCCTAACACAGGTCAGTGGACTGGAGTCCCACTAACCCTGGGACCCAGTGCGGCATAAACAAAGCCTAACAGTCAATAGTAGGCATGTCTACATTTAAACTGCTACAGCAACAACATGGTACTTTGGTGTAGACACTAAATCAGTGATGGGAGATGTTCTCACGCTGGCGTAGCTAGTCCACCTCCCAAGAGGAGGTAGCTAGGTCAGTGGAACAATTGTTCAATCAACCTAGCACTGTCTAGACCAGTGGTTCTCAACAACTGTGTTGGGACATATGACTGTGTGGCCCTACACCAGTAAGCGTGTTGTGAAGAACCAGGGAGATAGCTGGATCCAGCTTGGGAAGGGTGGACTGGTGTGTCCAGTAGTGTCTTCATACACCATCAAGCATGTCACAACTTGCAAAAGGTTGAGAACCACTGGTCTAGACAGAGGCTTGGGTCAGTTGAACTGCATTGCTCAGGAATGTGGATTTTTCCTACTCTGAGTGGTGTAGCTGGGTTGATTTTTCAGTGTAGGCCAGCCCTTACAGTCAATGTCCAGAAGACTACTTACTCTGTTGGGTGCATGAAGAAAGGGATGCTCAGTAGCTCATTTCACAATCATACCATAATGTTGGGTTTCTTCCAAATCCATTTAATCCCTTAGCTTCTCTTTGGCCCTTTGAGTCCTGTAAATGCTAAGCCATTGATCCCCCCTGCAGCCCTAAGATGCAGGGACATCAACTCACACCCACTATGTTTCTTCTGTGGACATTGATCAAGCAATGTCTTGTGGAGATTCCAGGCCATTGAGCAGGAAGTTGCAAAAGGATGGCCTGTAACAAAGCAGGAACTAGTGACGGAGCTCGGCACTCAAACTCCTTTTTCCTGTGCACCAAGAATCGAACCTTAGCTGCTGTTTCCTTTGATTATCACAAAGCCACCTCAAAGCATCCCTGTGGGGTAACTGTTCCTCTAGCACAGCTTGAATGGTGGGTTACTTACCAGTAACCATCCTCCTTTGAGATGGGCTGCTCAGATTCATTCAGAAATAGGTGTCTCCATGCCAGAATGCCGGATTGGTCAGAACTTTTTGCCCTAGCCTGTCAGAAGAGGGCAGGCGGCCACCCCCCCATGCCACCCCGTGGCTATATATGTGGCTGCTGTCTGACCCCTCCCCAGTTCCTAAGAGTCACCAACTCCAAAAGCAGGGAGGGGGGAAGGGCTCTGAAAGAATTCAAGCAGCCCATCTCGAGGAAGGATTGTTACTGGTAGGTAACCCATTGTTCTTCTTCGCGCTGCTTGGGTACATTCAGAAATAGGTGACTACTAGCCATGCCGATGGATGGCATGTGGAGTTGGCTCTTCCACCTTCAGCACGGCATAACTCCAACATGGGTATTTGTCCAACAAGCAGGGTCCTGGAGGGGTCTAGGAGGTCGACCCAAGGACCGTCGCCCCGGCAAGGATAAGCGGGGATTGCAGGACTTAACCCAGTGGAGAAAGTAGGCTCAGTTTATCCTAGCACCTATGGTGGCGCTTAAGCAGGAAGGCCTGAAGTCACCTTACTTATGAATGAGCTATGAATGCATCATGGTTAAAGTCAAGGAATACGACTCTAACCACTCTGCCTAAAGGCATATTGGCAGAGGTGGGATAAAATCAGAAGATTAGAGTTCTGGCAGTAACATGTGTTAACGGACCTCCTGTAAGGGAATTCAGGAGGCAGTAGGGTTGTCAGGCTGGCATTGGTGGATACCGACACTGCCATTACCTGTGGAGGGAAGGTAGACTGTTTCCCTTGGTCTGGCAGTATGGGACACTTCTGTGCCATAAGCCCGATAGTTAGAGAAATCTGTGGCATTTGATGTCCCATAGAAGAAGTGTGCTACCAGCAGGTAGGGTAGGGACTAGTAGGGCTACTTCGTCCTAAGTTGAGGGAGGAAGGACGAATGGCCAGACTTGGCAGCCAATGACCTCGAAGAACACACTACAAATGAAGGACCGGGTCGCCATGGGGAAAGGCAGGTGTCCGGCCACCAGCTGACCCCATACAGGGCAGACCAGGAGAAGAAGTTCCTGTGAGCCTGATAAGTATATCCCAGGCCTATGAGAGCCTATCAATGGCCCTGTGGTGGTCCCCATTGAATAAACCTGCATGTATCGATAACGTGTCGACATGAGGGAGTCGTATTATCGGCATTTCCCTTGTCTTTTCCTTTTTTTTTGGCTGACAATTGGCCGATAGAGTATAGGTGGCGAGGAGCTGATTGCGATAAGCGATGCCCAGGGGAGGGCACATAAGTACGAGTCCTGAGTCTCAAGTCCCGTGGCCTACAGGACTAGGCTCACATTGGCCTACGTGACTTCGTAGCACTGGGAAGAGTCCATCCGTGTGGACCCCGTTTTGAGCTTGGTGATGCACAGAGGCGTGTGTTAGGATTGGGGCACCGGAAGGAAGGGCCCCTAGGAGCAACCGGGACATAGGGGGGATAGAAACAGCATCTACTGAGGGAGCGGAGCAGGTTCGCCACCCCGAAGGTGCACATCCTGCAGCCTCCTTTAAGACACTTCTGGTTTATCTGAAGCACCTTCTACGAATGTGCTATTGCTATTAGAACTTATCCTAAGAGTGGATTCTGTCGGGAATGGCTAGCTGCCAAATTCCCAGTTGATGCTTGGGATGTCGGCTGGTGTAATAAGAGGTCTGTCAGCGAGAAAGACCCTGAGTGGTCAATTAGGCCTAAGCGTAATGCCCAGTCGCAACTGTGGTGGCTAGAAAGCCCTTGGAGTGTGATGAGGAGAGGGAGCTACACTCGTGGGATGTCCGAGCGGGGTTGTCCTGGAACTAGACTGGAGTGACCCTGGTGTTATGACCATCCTAGGGAGGAAGCTATGAAGGGGGCCCTGCTGGGTAGACTCTGGAAGGGGGTTGATGACCAAGGTCAGACTCGTACCCTGCCTGACTCAGGGTACCCAGCCCAGGTCTTGGACCCCTTACTCTGAGGGTAAAGACCTCTTGGCTACTCAGTGGACTGTGCCAGTAGCATCAACTGCGAGTTGATGAAGAAAGGCAGAGGAATGAGTGTCTTCATCTCTGGGCGAGTGGTAAAAAGGTGGAAGAAAACATCGGTATTATTATGTCATCTCCACTAAAGGCTGTGGCCCAATAGAGGTGACACCCATCCACTTTGTCAAAGGAAAGGAGATGCCCAGGTTTGGGTGGGGAAGGTAGGCAGAAGGTGGGGCTGGGGTCTAATTGGAGAGATCCCTCACCAAGTCGATTGCCAGACTGTGAATCAGCTGGTAATAACGAGCGGTAGGGATTTATCTCTGGTATGGAGACTACAAGTGAGTTATCAAGGGCCTGGATCGCTGGCCAGGCTCTAGTCTGCGAGTCTGGTACTTGGCAGGCAGGAGCAGTATGCCTGGTCTATGGGGTCAAAAGGGGTATGATATCCTGGGTTAGAGGCATATACTTTAAGGCGTTGATGAGGACAATCAGGTGTGAGCTATGTTAGGCACAGGTAATTACATTTGATAATTGTTAGTCAGGGCAGCATATGAAAGGGAAGGGAAGACTCCTTCTGCACCTTGCCTTTTAGGGCAGGGGCCCTCTATGAGAGGGAAACAAGCAACAACAAGGGCTCTTCAACCATCCAATTGGGGAGTGAGGGGGGGGGGCCTTCCGCACGGAGAAGCTTGCGGAAGTGACGCTCCCCGGTGTGGGGATGGATGCAGTAAGCAGAAAGGCCCGTTTGGTTCGGAACGGGAATCGATGGGGGTAGCACGCTCTGATGATTGGAGTGTGTATCGTGAACCTTTGAGTGTCCCGAAGGGTGAGGAGGTGCTGCCCAAGGGGGGTGTTATGTGGGGGCGCTATAGCTCCCTAAGAGTAAAACCGTTCTTTAAAGGATGATTAGAGGGTCAAGCCCCTTCGGGGGTACATTAGGGGGAGTATGGGCAGGAGTGGAACCTTCATCCTACTCGGAGGAGGCGGAGAGGCTACTTAACCTCTGAGTCATCTGCCCACTTTTAAAGAGGGAGGACTGCTCGCAGGTTGCACCTTTGGTGCCCGTAAAGTAGGGGGCTGCTAATTGGCTAGCTATTTGGCAGCGGGGAAATCAGACAACCACCCTTCATTCAGGCCTCTATTTCTTGAGACACTGCACTCCATGGCAAGGTTTCGGTGGTTGACAGCAAAGCTGTGATTATCATCAAAGCTGCTGAATAACCAAATGGAATCTCCCTGGAATTGAACGAGGAGGGATCTTGCCGGGATGGTCCCCTAGGTGCGTTTTGAACTGAAGTTGTGGTGGTGGGGATTAAATCCTCACCAGTAACTACTGAGGAAAGGGAGGGGCAGGTTGCCATGGGCCCTATGGGGCCGTAGGGCATGGGAGAGGCCCCTTCAAAAGAAGGCCAAGGTATTTTAGCTCTCCCCGGGGGTTGTGAGCAGTATCCCAGGCGGCCGAGGTTTCTGGGGGAAAGAGGGCATTGCCCCCGAAGGGGAGATCAAGGGCCAACTCTTGAAAGGCTGGGGACACTCTGGCCTCCCGTAGCCAGGCCGCGCAGCACAGGGTTACCATGGAGGCCACAGTGCAGGGCGCCATATCCACCGCATCCCATGATGACAAGAGGAGGTCTGGGAGGATATTTTACCCTCCTACAAGAAGGCATCGTACTCTTCCTTGGCCTCTGGTGGGAGTAAATGTCTAAATCTGTTTAATGCCTCCCACACATCCAACATGTACCTGCTGGTTAGGGCCTGGTTGTTCACGACCCGCAACTGGAAGGCCGAGGAGGAGTATAGCTTCCTACTCAGTAACTCCAACTCCCTTGTGTCCCTCGATGTTGGGAGGGGATCGCGGGAGGTCTGTCCCGGCCCTAAGGCCGCTTCCACCACCACGCAAGGTGGGATTGGGTGGTGGGCAAGTGAGGGAACTCTGACCCCAGGACCCTGTACTTGCGACCAGCCATATCTGAACCCGGGGAGATGGAACCAGTGGGAGGAGGCCAGGTCCCAGACACTCAGGTGAAGGGGAACCGTGATTGGTTCCGCCAGGGAGAACACTAGGCTGAATAAAGCATCGGAAGGCACCTCAGAGGATTGGCCTCCATACCCATGTGGGCTGAGACACGGCACAGGAGATCAAAATGTGACGACAAGTCACCCGTGTAGGAAGATGGTACTGGGTTTAAGGCTGTCTCCGGTGCTGGGGTGGTATTGGCATGGTCACAGAGGCCTCGTGCGGTGACCATTCTTGCGGGCGGTACCGGAAGGGCGATGGTGCCAAGACTCAGCGGCGAGGCTTGCCCCGGGCTGGAATAGGGGGAAGCATCTCAGGACCCATGAGGCGGTACTGGAGACAGCAGGGTGATATGCTGCCATGGGGATGGCTCCATGATCCTGGGGCCCAAGGGGGTGACGGGCTCTATAGCTTCAGAGCCCGGGGTCTGTGGCAGGGAAGGAGAGCCGTGCTGCTTGTGTTGGGCCCAGGCCTTTGATGTGAAGACCCCGGCTTGCCCCTTCTGACTGGTACTGGGGAGGGAGGTGTAGGCAGCAGGAGAAGCTCCCTGGTAGCCTCCACTACCTCCGTGGTCATTGAGATCGGCACTGACCCCAATCAGCCCCGGGGAGAGCCCCATGCCGAAGGCACAGGGCTGTGTTGGCACCATGGTACCGGCGTTATGAGATCTTGGGGGCAGCCCCGTGTCAAAGACACAGGGCTATGATAATGCCGTGGTGTTGGGGTTGAGTGTGACCAGTCCCAGGATGAGCCCTGTCTCGGAGACGCCGGGCTGTATCGGCACCAGGGTACCGAGGTCAGTACCTAGTTTGTCCTGCGGCCCCTATCGGCGTGGTGCCGCGCGGGTTCCAGTGCTTAACTGGCACGCAATGCAGCAAGAGGTTCCAAAGCCTCAGGAGAGGCATGCCAAGCCTGCTCGGAGGCCAGGGCATGGTGCTCTTGCTCCCTGTCCTTGATTGTCCTCGGCTTGAAGGACAGACAGATGGAGCATGCGGTGACCAAGTGGCTTTCGCCCAGGCACCAGAGGCACTTCTTGTGGGGGTCATCCCGCAGGAAGGCCTTGCTGCATTCGGTGCAGGGTTTGAACCCCGGCATGGCGGACAGTGGACTAACGCGGTGTTCCGGCCTGAGAGGGGAGACTGTCTTCGGTGGAACTAAATCCACAAACAAGTGCTCCCTGTTGGGTGAAAATTTATAAATCAGACGAAGGACAGGCTGCTTGCGAAGCGCAAGGAGTGGGCAGTTCCACAACCGACGCAAAGGTGGAAGAAATGAAACTGGGGATGGGTCGGGCGGTGGCCACATATATAGCCACGGGGTGGTGTGGGGGGGGCGGTGGCAGCTTGCCCTCTTCTGACAGGCTAGGGCAAAAAGTTCTGACCAATCCAGTGCTCCAGCACGGAGACACCTATTTCTGAATGTACCCAAGCAGCGCTCAAAGAAGGAGGATAGGATCTAAAAGGGTCTCGCCACTGCCCATATCTCTTCAACCTTGTTGCTGAAATAAGCTGAATGGAGATCTAGTGACTAAAGGCCCAAACATTTACTCCCCCATGGCATCATCTCCATTTTGACTTCAAGGTATTATTTGGGTCTGAATTAATCCATATCCAACATTAGATGGCAGGGGCATGTGACATTCCCACATACTACAGACACAATTACTATACTGATTATGTGCATAGAGGCAATTGGGATTAGAACACCTACACCTCGAAAATCCCAAACTTCTAACATCTGAGCTAAAGGGAACCTCCTCTGACAGGTGTGAATAGTAGGCCCATTAACCATTCTGGGTGGGGGAAGAAGCAGCATCCTTTGCTTAACAGGCCAAGGCAGTAGTTTACATGGAGTGGTTTATGTTTCTATGGCAATACGCATGCTGTCCACACTCAGTAAATGGTAATACAAGATGACTTTTCCTTATTGGCTGGCTCACAAGGCACAGAGAGGCTGAGACAGACTAAGAGTGGTAGCAAATACCTTTGTGATAAATGAACCTGAGTCTCTGCAGTTGAGCATTGTCTGGATTGGCCAAAAAGCTAAGGGCTTGAAGAATAAGCTCTCTAACTCTGACAAATCACCAGGCTTTGGAAACAGCAGAGACACAGGAGGAAGGCAAGGCAATCAAGAAATGAAGGAGCAGTGAAGGCTACAGTGGTTTCCCCTGAGACTGATGTAAGACCTCAAGAAAAATTGGCTTCACTAGAATCAGGAAGTTCCATGAATTCCCCTCCAGAGATCCACACCATGGTGGGTAGTGAATTTCTAATCCAAGAAAAGAGGACATTGTTGGACCTCCAGCCTATTGCAGACCCTAAATACAGCCTCCAGAGAGGGAATCATAGAATCATAGGGTTGGAATGGACCTAATGAGGTCATCTAGTCCAACCCCCTGTGAAAAAGCAGGACTACTCCCACTAAATCATCCCAGCCAGGGTTTTGTCTAACCTGGCCTTAAATATCTCCAAAGATGGTGATTCTACCACCCCCCTAGGTAACCCATTCCAATATTTCACCACCCTCCTAGTAAGACAGTTTTTCCTAATATCCAACCTTGACCTCCCCAGCTGTAACTTGAAACCATTGCTCCTTGTTCTGTCCTCTGTTACTACTGAGAACAGCTGAGCTCCCTCCTCCTTGGAGCATCCCTTCAGGTAGTTGAAGGTTGCTATCAAATCCCCCCTCAGTCTTCTCTTCTGCAGGCTAAATAAGCCTAGTTCCTTCAGTCTCTTCATAAGTCTTGTGCTCTAGCCCCTTGATCATTTTTGTTGCCCTCTGCTGGACTCTTTCTAATTTGTCCATGTCCTTTTTGTAGTGGGGTGCCCAAAACTGGACATTTTTGTATCTGAAACAGATGCCTGTGTACAGCCAAATTCTACTTGTGTTATGCTGGGGCAATCCCACTGGAGTCAAGGGCATTGTACCAGTAAGGCACTTGGATCCAGGAGCTCTGAGCTCAATCCCTGTGACCCTGGGCAAGTCGCTGTCTTTCTGGCTTCAGTTCCCTAGGTGTAAAGGGAGGTAACATCTCACTGTGTTTGCGCAGTGTCTAGCATAGCCAGGCTCTGATCTCAGTTGCAAACTGTAGTGTCTTCCTTCCTCTGCCACTGTCTCAGTCCATGACTGTGGGCAAGTGATCTAGACCCTGCCTAGCATATCCTGCTGACAGAGCTGCTGCCCTGGCTTGTCCCTCTCCTGTGCTCATTGTAAATGACTCTTACTGACATTAATCTGCGGGGGGCGTAAACCAGAAATGGCAATGCAAGGTTGAAATGCAAACATATCCTTCTCGTTTACAACTTGGAACCCAAACCTGATACACACTCATAGTTTAGCAAATCATGGCTTTCCCTTTGGTATCCTTGTGGAGAAGTGGGAACCCTCCGCTAGGTTAATAAGGGGGGACACAGGTGATAACCCTCTTTCTTTTCTATTCAGGTGATGGAACACAGGTGGGTGATATGAGGTAGAGCCGCTAGGGGGAAGGGGGTAGTGTTTAGGGAGGCTGTACCTGGGACCCCCCCTCCCCCGCTGGTCACACTGGATTCAGCTGGTTGGACCAGGGGGCGGAAAGGTGGGCAGAATGAGGAGGGGAACAAAGGACCAAGGGGAAGGAGGGTAGGAGGGAAATGGGGGGTCCAAGAGACAGGACCCTGCCCTGGGCTGTAGCCCTAATCCCCTGGGGGTTTCACTTCTGGTTGTTCTGATGATGCTGATACCAACTGTCCTTGCTGCTGTATGAACTGGTTTGCTAATAAACCCTCTGATTGCCACACTGGCTGAGAGTCACTGCTGATTGGGATGGCTGGGACCCTCCTGGAGGGAGGAAACCCCCTCCAAGGGAGACCAGACAGAGCAAGGATCGGACCCTCTGAGCCTGGAGTTGGGAGCTGGCTGCACGGAGCGTGGAAACCCGGGTGCTGGATGGGAGGAGACTCCACCGTAGCAGAGTCCTGACTGGCTGTGGACAGAGGGGATCCAAGAGGCTTTTCTGGGGTCTCCGTCACAATCCTGTATGATATTTATTGTAATTCTGTAATATTGGTGTTAGTAATAGTATAAATGGTCCTTTCTAGTGCAGACCACATCACATCTTATTGCAGGGTGGCTGGATTAAAAGGGAGTTAAAAGCAAAGAATCCCATGGTGGTTTTTGCTGGCATGGAAATCCAGCTGTTGTTGGGTTCCCAAGGGCATTAGCTCAGTAAGGTGCGTGATTCCGATCAACACCCTTATTATTGTAACACACTGTCTCTCACGCTTTCATCAGCTGTTTGTTACAGCAGCAATGTCGTTGCATAGGGCCAGCTCCAAATATTGAGGCCCCCCTGTTAGAAGATGAGCTTAAAAATCACAAGGGTTTTTTAAATAACAAATTTGGAGTTTACAATGCTATGGGTCCTTCCCTCATTGCTGTGTTTTTGCATGGTAGTCAATTGCGCTCTTGTCTCTGCACCTAGCCATGGAATTGCAAAAGCCGTGGAAGCCCCAGAAAGCAATGCACCCTGGCAAGCAATTGGGGCATGGGGTTGGGGCTGGTATTGACATGGCTGGCCTAGTCTTGATCCCACATGCCCTGACATGATTTCATTGATGTGGATGTCTGCCTCTTCAAGAGCATGTTTAGAACCTGGGTGCACTGGCGACTTTTACCCACCCTACAGTTCTGCCCCCGTCTCCTCAATCCACCCCTACATTCAGATTAAAGATAAGCCATAGGTAAGACAATGGCAGGGGCTATGTTTCTGTTTCCTGCCAGCCTCTCTGTCTTGTAAAGTGGTCTGTGAGCCAGGTCCTGCCTGCAAGCTCTGGGAGAATGTCCTTTTAGCTTAGGCAGTTTATTTCTAGGTCCAAAGTTTTCCCAGGGTCAATCTCCACCCATAATCCAACCAGCAGCATCTCTGCACCTGTGGTGAAAAATAACTCCAGCCCTGTTCTTCCTCCCCTGTCCTTCAGCTCCCCACCCCTTCCTTAGAGCCTGTGCTGATACTGTCAGATCAAACCCAAGGGAATGGGAGACACTGGGACAAGGACTGTGCTGTTCAAACTTCAGTCTGATTGTGAGCTTCTTGGCTGCCCCAGGTGTTCCCCTGCTGCATCTCCATCCAGGATGCTGGTGCCTCTTGAGCACTTCTTATCTGTCACTGGGCAGAGGGAGAGCAGTCCCTCAGAACTGAACACAAATCTTTATCCTGTAAAGCTGGCAGGGAACAGTAGGTGCAGGAGATGGCCCTCCCTTCATTAACGTCACCTCAGGATGAGTGAGGCAACATGGCATTCTGGCACAAGATTGTCTGCAAGAGCTGGGCAAGGCTTGGCCTATCTGCCTGTGTAGGCTTGGCATGTGTGCCTGCCTACACTGGAGCCACACTTTCTTCTGGTTTTGGGTCAAGGGGAATCCCACCCTGCCAGGGTCAGCCAAGTCCATCTCACACTGCGAATGGTGCTGCAAATAAAACCCATACAAACAACTTGCTGGCTTGCTGTTTCCTCATGCACTGGCTCTATGGGAAACCTCTTCCTTCCATGCTTCTTCAGCACAAGAGTGATCCATGCATGCCCTGCAAGATAACAAGGGCCACACATATTGTAACATGGGTCCTTCTCTGTGATTGAGTCCTTGTGGCCTAGAAGGATATTTGCAGAGCCCAAAGGCATCACCTCTCCTTGCCAGCCACCTCTAGACTGGCCAGGTTTTTCCTCTTTCCTAACTGGGATCTTTAGTTTGAACCAGCTGTAAAGAGTGAGAACTTTCTTAACACAGACTGGCAGGTTTTTGCCCACATGAAGCTGCAGTCTCCCTTAGCTTGTAATGATTTTCCATCTCTTTAATTTCAGAGTAAGGGAGACAACAACAGTAAAATGTGTATGAGAGAGAGCATGCTCTCTGTGTCTCCTCTCTAACATGCTACATTTACCTCCTCACAAAACGGCAGCTACCTTCTGCAAACAGCAAACTCGAAGATGTTAAGAAGTGCTGTGTAAAGAGGAGAAAATAAGAGTTATATGCAACATGCAAATGTTGCTGAGCATCTTTATTCCCATAAAAGTAAACTCTTTCCACTCAATCTTTTGTGGCAGATATTCATAAAAGTAACTGGCCATAGCTCTGACTGCAAAAGGCTGATGTCCATTTGACCATCTCGGGGCTCTGGTCCATTCATGTTAGGCTCTGTTTCTTGTTTCATTTTAATTTCAGTCTAACTGTGGGGCCTGGCAGTGTCGCCGTAAATGCCCATTCCTCTGAGGCCCATGTGACAAAGTGAAGCAGAAGGGTGGTGGCTCCTCTGAAATTCCTGATACCCGCGGATTTATTCTGATCCTTACCACTGTGCAAATGGATTTCCCCTCCCCCTGCTACCTCCACTCCCTTGGTATAATTATGCTTTTAGCTGTCAGTCACAAATTGGGAACACAAACCCTTTGTCTCTCCGATCGAGAACCTGGCAAGTGTGGAAAGAAATAAGCAATGGGAGGCAGAGAGAATTAAATGAGCTACAGAGACTTTGTAAGGGATGCAAAGCAAAGCAGCCTGCGCACGTTTCAATCCCAGATGTTTTAGAAACTTGTCATACAGTCACAGCCCAAACTCCTTGTTGCATTGTGTTAGTGTGATTGATAGCAACTGGGCAGTGGAAGGAGGCACTAAGGAGTTGCTGGCTTTGGTTGATGTTTGCTGCTAGGTGGGTAACCTGCTAAGAAATGCTGACCACTTCCTGCTTGGTTCTCTCTAGTCCATTAGCTTCACTTTGCAGTGACTGGCTGGTTCCTAGAATCACAATATCAGTGGTGTTTGCTACCCAACTGTCCTAGATCTAGGATCACCACCTCCAAGAGGCAGAAAACCCAAACATGGCCTGATGTAGGTGGGGGTGGCTGGTTGAAAGCCTCTTTGTGGCTTGCCAGACTTCCCATGTGTCCTTCCACCCATTCCCACCCCAGGAGTCCCTGCCCCATTCTCCTTCCTGTGGGCTGTCCCACTGCCTGGGGTCTGGTGCTAAGAGTTTCTGCTAACACACTTTGGAAGGTTGAGGTTCCAGCATTCAAAGCAGGAAGCCTGGTGCTGCACCAGCTGTGGTCGCAGGCATGGGATGTGCATCCCCCAGCTACAAGATCACTGCATGGACACTGCTATGAGTATGGATTACAAAGTGAATGGTGGTCCCAAACGGAGGAGGCACATCTTCACCTGTGGCTGGCAAAGCACTACAAAAAGCGGGCCAGGTGGCAACCTCAGGAGTCATCCTTATCCGTCCAGAAAGTGCTGGGGTGGAGGGTCCTCTCTGGGTACGTCTGCACCAGTTGCTCTCAACCTTTTCAGATGACTGCATCCCTTTCAGGAGTCTGATTTGCCTTGCATACCCCCATGGTTCACCTCATTTAAAAACCACTTGCTTACACAATCAGACATAAAAAGACAAGTGTCACAGCACACTATTACAGAAACATGGCTTGCTTTCTCACTTTTACTGGATAATTATGAAAAAGAATCCATTGGAACATAAATATTGTACTTACATTACATCTGGTACATAAAGTAGTAGAAATGAGTCATTGTCCGTATGAAATCTTAGTTTGTAGTGACTTGGTAAGGTTTTTCTTTTTTTATGGAGCCCATGGTAAAACTAAACAAATAGTGTTTGCCTAGAATTGATGTATCCCCTAGAAGACCTCTGTGTGCGTTATATGGTGACCAAAGAACAAGTGTGAATAGGGATGAGGGTAATAGGCACATATCTAAGAAAAAGCCCTGAATATTGGGGACTGTCCCTAACAACCAGGTCATCTGGTCACCCTACCCCAGGTTAAGAGCCACCAGTCTGCACTGCAGCTGGGGGGCGTTGTAATTTTCAGCTCATCAATGTACCTCTGTTAGCCCTGAGGGAGCTAATTCTCTCAATCTCAGTGTAGACACATCTGCATGCAATCTTGTTTGAGATGCCTCCATTTATGTTCCAATAGAATTATTGTATAATTGCATGGTAAAAACGAGACAAGAAGCCATTTTTCAGTGACTGTGTGCTGTGACAATATTGTGATTTTACGTCTGGTTTTGTAAGCAAGTAGTTTTTTAAATGAGCTGAGATGGGGGATGTGGAAGATGATTCAAGCCATCATCGGCGTAGAGGCCTTTTGCCTTCCCTTGGCTTGCATCCCTTCTGTCTAACACCAACTGAACAGGGCAGTATTTTGTCTTTTCCAAGAAGTAACCTTCCTGGCAGCACCAGGCTGTCACCTTGGGAGCAGGAAGACCCACTCTTCCAAGGCATCAGAGTCCTTTCTGGAAATGACAATGATAAATAAAAATTCCTGAGGAGAGAGTGCTGGGTGTGGATTATTAATTCCACCCCCAGTAGCTTCCTAGTGTGTTTTAGGCCTCTCTCCATTCATCTTGGCTTATCTTACTCACAGTGTAACCTTCCCTTCTGAGACTCCCTCCACAGCTGTAGCTTAAGCTCTTCTCTCTATTGCACTCTATTTTTATGGGCATTGATCTCTTTTTATATTCTGCATGATTGTGGATGGAAAATGGGTGCTGGGCAAAGAGGAGGTTCAGCCCCTTCCCACTAGTGTTAACACTGAAACCAGCCCAAGCAGTCATTGAGCCCTTTCATTTGGCCCCTGTCCAAATGCCACAGAAAACTGGACACTCAAGTGCTTGGAGGGGATATCCTGCGGCAGAAGGATCACTGGTAATCATGCCAACTCAGTGTAGTTCTCCCACCATGGTTTTCACATCAAATCTGCTGGTTCTGCAGGCTGCAGTAAGATGCTTTCTCTTGGCAGAGTCTCTGCAGCACCAGTTCAAGCAAGTAACTGCTGGGGGAATGATTCCAAGCTGTCCTCCTTCAACTCAGTGCCTCGCCAGCCGCTGCTCTGGTAAAGTGGAGGGATCTGAGAGCAGCTGGTGCTTGGGTGATGAATAAGGCAGAATAAGGACCCCTGTGGTGCTGAGGGGAGCACAGCCTGGCTTTTGTCAGGGAGCTGTTAAGCTGCTCTGACTGAGATGGCGTGTGCCGTGAACCAAAATGCGGCAGCAAGAGGGAGGCCAGTGTCAGAGTCTTGCGTCTGAGCTCTGCCACTTCAAAAGAAGAGCAGGATCCCACTGTCTGCTGCTTTCCACGCCCCTGTGCTGTTGGCAGCTAATCCACAGCCAGAAGCTGGAACAGATATAGGACAGTTTTTGTATGCACAGAACTGGAATGAATCTATAATTTGCTCGGCACTGCAGTGTCTGCGTGTGCCCAGCCAGGTTACCATAGCGCAGGGGGATGTCCAGGCTCTGGAGGGGTTGGAAGGAGATGGGGAGGCTGGGGCAGGGGACAGAAGGTGTAGAAGCCTAGAGTGGATGGCAGCAGAGACACTGGGAGTCTAAAGACAATACTGCTCAGGGATCCAGGTGTGCGTACTTGCCAGCAGGGAACCGAGGCTGGATTGGCTACAGTATAAATATCCAAATCAAACGCCCATTAAATCCAACCAAGCATCCCTCAGTGACTTCATGCATGCTTGAATGGATTAGATCTGAGAGGGCAATTTAACCCATACAGCAAAACCAGATTATCTTGCCTGGACATGGGGCCTCAGCCTGCTCACACAGAAGTGAATAGGTGTTCTCCCTGAGTGAAATCTGCAGTTTCTGTTCCACATCCAGCAAATTCTTTCACATGCAGCCAGAGAAAGCACTCTCCCAAGTCCCATTTGATTCCTAAAATGATACTCAACCAACCCTTTCCAGTTTTCTTCAACTGTGCAGCCCTGGCATATCATGCTGCTATGTTCTGTTTCGTGGCATCTTCCCAGCATGTAATAATTAAGCTCCATTTAACAATCAGGCTGGATTTTACTAGGAGCAATTCCTTTGTTTGGGTTTCCCCCCATTCTATAGCAGGAAGATCAGCATGAAGCAAACTGCAGAAGCAAAGGTCAGAGGCCAAATCGGTGTTTAGCTTGACCATCGTCTCTTTCTGAAAAAATGTCACATTAGGACAAGGCCATGGCACATGTGATAAGTATGCACGGTTGTCCTTGCACTTCTAACATCTGGAATTATTACACATGTTAAGTTTGAGCGCTTTGGCAGGGAGCCAGCAGAGCCCTAATTGTCTTTGGTTAGTCCCAAGCCTAGCAAGGATCTTGTAAGAGCTCTTCAAATTCAAATCCATCATTCAGCAGGGCTGTCGAGGGGTAGGACACATTCGCCAGCCGTTCGCCCACTTGACCCTGGGAGAAGAGAATAGGAAACTACCTTAGCTGGGTACCATGCGCCATGCACGTGGCTTCGGAAGGAGTTCTGAGGAGTAGGAAAGGACAGAGCTGCCTTCACGTGGAAGACTCAGTCCAGCAGTAGTTGGAGGGACAGGGTCTGTGTTTGGTCTCTGCACACCGTTGTCTAAGGCAGGAGTTCTCAGCCCTTATGGAGGATCATGACTAGGGTCACAGGAGTCACTAGATCCTGGCTAGATGGGAGGAGGCCCCAATAAGGAGCAGGTTGTAAAGCATTTTTCTCACCATTGTCTGCACTGGAGAAATGGGCCATTCTACTTACTATGTGCACATCTGCAAGCAGGCCTGCTGATTGGGTGGGGCAAGTAGATGGATTGCATAGGGGCCAGTGACTTAAAGGGGCCCAAGTGGAAGGGAGGTTAGATCAGTATCCATCTCTCCTCCATACCCCTGCCTTCCCCTGGTGCCTCCACCACGCATACTCTCCCCTGAGCTGAGATTATTTATTATGCATCATGCAGGTTCCTGGGCGGCTGAGTAGACCGTATCTGCTACTCAACTTCCTGGGTGCATCAGCAATCTCCCTGGGGAGCCCAAGGGTCTGGGAAGCTGAGTAGCAGATACCATAGCCTCAGCTGTCCTGGAACCTGCATGACACATAATACATAAGTATAAACTTCAGCTGAATCCCACTTGGACCTGAACCATCTGTTTCCAGGGGGGGCCACTGATTGATCTGCCCTACAGCTCAGAACTACTATGGGTGGGTCTGTCTGTAAAGCACCTTGTAGACACATGCAAGTCGACACCTGCTGTGAGTGACACCATCTGTGTTAGGCTTGCTTCCAACCAGGCCGTGAGTGCCAGCCTGGATGGAGACCAGCAGCGATGGTGCAGGCTGTCCTCCAGCTACTACAGCAGACATGTGGCTGGACTGTGCTCTACATGCTTCTGCCCAAGGGCCAGTTTGTTCAGCAGCTGCTTACCTATGCACATGGTGCTACACGTGACATGCAGCCCAGTTCTTAGCTACTTCTGCCATGTGCCATTGAACAGCCTCGCCAGCCTGTCTCAAAGGAAGCATTAGCTACAGGCTGACAGCTGGCCAGAGACTGCCATTTGGACTGGGGAACACTTTAAACCCAAGTCTGAAATGTTGCTTGGCCCAGAAAGGAGTTGATGTTAACATCAGTAAAACATGGTTTTAGAAGATTCCCTCTTCTGTCAAGAGAGAGACCAACTTTTTCTGCTTTTCTTCTTAGAAAGCTGGGGTTACTCCATGTTTCTGATCCCTTCAGGAAACAGTGATTTGAACTTAGTCTCAGCAGGGAAGTTGCAGCCTTGGTGACACAGAGAAGGCTTGCCTGTACATTTGGAAAACATTGATCCAGTGCACTTTGAAGTCAGTGGGCACCTTTCCATTAAAATTCATCCAGGGAGCTGCACCCATCAAGGAGAAGAGAAATAAAATGCACCTGAACAACAACCTCCATGAGGCACTGCAGCAGCATTTCTGAATCGAAATATTTTGCTTTGGGGCCATTCAGCTTTTTGGTGAGAAGTCCCCAATTTCCACGGAAAGCAGGCATTGCTGTGAAAAATAGTGTTTAAATGAAAACCCTTTTAATTTAGCCAGGAAGAGTTTGGACAGAAAATTTCCAAGCAGCCCAAATGCTGAGCTTAGTGAGAGCTTTGCTCAGGTGTCAGAGTGGCAGCTGTTTTAAATCTGGCCCAGGTGTGGGGGCCGAGCCCTCAAAGTTGGGCCCTGAGAGGTTATTGTTCAGTGCGGTGCAGTCCATCTTCATCTTTCATTACCAGCTCCAGAAAGACACACAGCAGCTGGTGTACAATCATAGGAATCATGTGGCGCCACTGCTGTAACTCTGGGATGATCAACCCAAAGGCTTCCACAGATAGCAGTGTTTTAGAACAGGAGGGTCTTGCTTTTCCCTCTCTGCTGACAAAGAAGTTCCTTAAATAGCAAGAGGAAAATAAGAGATGGAGAAATGAATGGACAGAGAGCTAAAGATGTCCTGTTGCCTGGGGAGTCTATTCAGGAAGTGTCAGTTACTTATTGTGCCTAATCTGGGGATTTAATTTCGCAAGATCTTTAAGACTATTCA
This sequence comes from Podocnemis expansa, assembly GCA_007922195.1. Classification (NCBI taxonomy): domain Eukaryota; kingdom Metazoa; phylum Chordata; order Testudines; family Podocnemididae; genus Podocnemis; species Podocnemis expansa. The sequence continues at coordinate 9,627,316 of ML681971.1, forward strand.
CTTGATTTGTCCCGAAGATATTTGTAATTTATAAACCACCAGTCTGCAAAAGGAAGATCTAAATCACTCCGCAGAAACCAAGTATTTTTGTTCTTTGAGCCCTTGTATCCCAGGAGTTAGTGGAAGACAGTGTGGTGCAGGGGTTACAGACCTGGACTAGCCATCCATATGATTCGAGTCTCCTCTAGCTGTGTGAATTAGGTAAATCATCTTCCCTTCCTGGAACAGACTTGACAAAGAGGTCTCTTCCCTTCTAGGCATCTAAATAAGGGCCAGATTTTCAAGTGTGTCCAGAGGACAGGTCCAGAGTATTGGATGCTGAGTTTTTTAGAAAATCTGACTACACTTGGGCTGACAGTTCTGGCCTCTGGGTCTCAGTTTCTTTGTAAATGGTGGATATCTGATGTTTTCTCACCTCTGCAGAGTGGACAGTCAGCTGCAAATGAGATACTCTGCTAAACATACTGAGGATTATTCTTTGATATTGGCAACCTTTAAGTGTTTTCAGACTGACATGCAGGCTGGAGTCTATGCAAGAAAGTGTGTGTGACTTCGTGCTTTCCCACTGAACCCTTGGGTCCAGGAAGAGGTGGCACATAGGCAGCCCCAAGAATGATTTCAGACTGCCCCTGTGCAGTGTGGACAGTGCTAATACCAGCTCATAGCTCAGATGCATCTGGACTTTCTCAGCCCTTCATTATTTGCTAAAACTATTCCTTTAGGAGCCAGTTAATGCCAGCTCTGGTGGTGCTCTTTGTGGCGATGGGAACTGGACTAAATCCCGCCAGTGTCTATGGCAGCAATTCCTGCATCAAGCCCATAGCTTCTGACTGGGCTAGACTGTGATTTCAGAAAGACATTCAACCTGGACATAAAGACTCCCAGTTGCTGGTGACTCCATCACATCCATTGGTGATCTGTTCCAGCTGTGGATTACCTTGACAATTACCAATAGACATCTTATTTCCAGTTGGAAAGTGGCTGATCCATTCCTTATATCTTTGGGCTAGTTATCATGTGGTGACAAGTGTTTGCTGAACTTGGAGCGAAATTCCTCCTGCTTGGAGCATTGGGTGCCTCCAAAGCTGGGACTACTATGAGTCTGGCTTAGTATGTTTGGCCAGTCAAAGCTCCATTCTTCGGCTGTTCAGTGATACTCCGTGTGCTGTCATTTGGGCTCCCCTCTCTTTGGATTGAGCACACCTCATTAAGGACTCCATTTATTAAGTGCTGACTCTTATTTTACTCTGGTTCTTTCCTCCAACTGGTAGGAATGGCTCATCTCTTTGTCAGAGTTATTTTCATCTCCACTGTGTCTGTGATGGTTGGATACAGACCCTGTGATCCAAGCTGCTTTTTAGCCCAGCTAAAGATTAGCCCAGTTACCAAAGATTCCTCATCCCTCTTGTTTTTAAATATAAAGTAAAACCAAAAACCCCTCAAATCAACAAAAAGCCTACCTTTTATTTGGCATTGAATGCTCCAGGAGTCTGGCTGTTGATAGGACGCTGTATGTAGTAGAGCTACTCATGCAGATTTTGAAAGAGCTTTGAAGCAGAGAGTGACTCTTTTTGTTGTTATGTGTTTTGTACAGTGCCTAGCGCAGAGGTCCTGAAATGTACCTGGACCTCCTGGGCCCTACAGCAATATAGATAATAAATCGTAAGCAGGGTGAAATAATAATCTGACTGAAATGGAACAGAGACACTGCTTTGCTGGCTGTTTGGTTTGCAGATTGAATGATCATGTCTACTGCCCACACCTGCCTGGATGCAGGGAACCCCATGTCCACACGGACCCTGGGCATTTGCTCGGGTGCTTGTGTGATGAGTTTCAATTGCTACATCCTTCCCCACACTTGCATTGTGTCACATCAGAGAGGTTGGTGAGCTGTGCCCAGGCATGCTTTGTTTCAGGAATGTTGAAGCATTTTCTGACTCTGCCATGCAGAAATCACAGGCTCCCCATCAGTGTGCATATGTGTCCACATGCAAGTGTGAGAGATGAATGCAAACCCATCTGAACTCAACTGCCCACTTCAGATCATTGCTGCAGTCAACATTTTGAATGGAGCAGCTTTCTCCTGGAAATTTCTTTTGGATCCCAAGGGTTCCAACCCCTTGTAGCTGTTAAAAATCCTGTTGAGCAGTTGGAATGGGTTTGTTAGTCTTAAAGTCTTGGCTCTGCGCCAGTTGGTTAATAATGCTCTCTTGGCCTAGATTCCAGTCACCATTTCCACTGGATGTGATATTGTGCCTTGCTTAGAGTCCTGTGTGCGCTGTTGTTGTTCAGTGTTAAACAGCTGATGTGTCCCTGCCCAGAACTGGCTGCACTTCAGTGGTGAATGATTGGTGCTATGGTTGCTAAATTTCTTTATGATCCTTTGGGATAAAAGGCACGATAGAAATTTATTCAAAATTCTAACTCAGGGATGGGGAGGGGAGAGGAAAGAGCTTTTAGCCAGGGCTGAAGGCTCTCTGGCTAAATTTTAAAGAGATAGTAACACAGCACCAGCACATTTTCCCCCACCTCCAAGCAGATGGGCATCCAATGATTATCAGTTCAAACAGGATACACACCTCCCTCACTCCAAAAGCCATGGTGAAGAAATAACTATGTATTCTACTCTGAAAATCAAGATAGTGTGATGTCAGTTGACGTCGACCAAGCACTGGCTGTAACTCAGGGCTTCCTTTGCCTCATGGCCACATTGCAATTTCAGATCGAGTTGGTTAAGCTGATGAAAAGGACAATACAGATACTCTAAGGTGTTGACACAGAGTTTTGTTCTGATTTAACTCAATCCATATAAGAAACTGACAATTAAATCAGGGAAACCCGCTACTTTGGGGGCAGATATAGTGATAGACACATATTGACAGCAGTAGGACTTGTCCCCACAGATTTACAGAGGCAAGCTCAAATCTTATGAACTCATTTATTATTTATTTAATTACCTAGATTTAAATAACCATGAAATACACACAGATGAAAAGGTGTCACTGCTAATTAGATTCACCATTGTGTAGGATGACCATCCAGCAGCAAAAATACTTGGTGCTGATATGGCTTGCCATGTGCTTTACAGAGGAATTTAGGATCATTCCTCACAGTGACCAGATGGGGGAAACTGAGGCACAGGGCTGTGGCGTGACAGGCTCAAGTTCACCTACAAGGCCAGTGCCAGTGCTGGAAATAAAACCCTGGAGTCCTAGTCTGAGGTGTATCCACTGCCTCCCTAGATAAATAGATTGTGAGCTCTTTGGAATCTGGAGATTTTTGTTCTGTGCTTAAGTCTGTGGTCTGTAATTATTACACAAATAATTACAGATACATATCAATTTAGCCAGCCAACAAATCAAAACAGCCCCTTTCCATCTCCCAAACCATGCCTTAAACTCACAGAGATACCCTGCCAAATAAAAAGACTGAGCCACCCACAGGCAGGCAAAGCCCATAGCCATGCTTGTGGGCTGCTTATTGCAGTCTGTATTTCCCTTCTGGCTTACCTTTTGTCATTCTGCATTGAGTGGGGGGAAGAACATGGCTGAGTGAAGGGGAGGTAGGAGTTTTCCTACAGTTGAACACACGACTATTGCTCCTCTTCCACTAGCTCTGTGTGGCCTTGTTCAGCTCCCTGCTGTCCCAGTGACCTGCTTCAGCTGTGATTTGAGTTTTTCATGTGGACATGCTCCCAAGAGGTTTGAAAAAACAGGATCTATGGACATAAAATTCAAGGAAGGGAAAGAAAGGAAATGAAGCATCTCTGTTGGAGATCTTCAGTGATCTGAAATGCGTAAAAGAGTCTTTCAGAAAGTGGAAACAAGGTCTAAAAAGAGAGGCTTGGCATTGGGTGTGTGGGAAGTGGTTTCTTTGTAAGGGGGATAGTTCATTCAGGAGATCAGGCTTCTGGACTGAGAGAACAGGAGATGAGGTCCCTGGAGGGAGTCAGATTTCACCTAAAAGCTGAGGTAGAGTATGGACCAGTGCTCAACTTTCATAGACGATCTCACGCAGCCTCCCTTTGTCCACTGTGTGCCTCCTGAATGCACCAGAGGCCACTTTACCTGCCGTCTTCTCCATGCAACTTGCAGATGCACCTAAATTATTTGCACTTCTCTGCTAAGAAAAGAGAGTGTTTTTGATAGCTGGTTGGAAACTTTTTATGGAAAAGGTTGTACAAGAAAAATACAGTTAGCCGAAATCAAAATGTTTTTAAAAAGTCTCAGTTTCAAAGACTCTTTGTCATGAACTCCCCCCCTCCCCTGCAGCATTTTGTTAAGGATGAAATGTCCCATTTTGATTTTTTCATTTCAACCTGATTTTTTGCAGTGACACTCATTGCTTTATCTATTCAAGGTCAACATCAGAACAACATGTTTCCATTTCACTGAAATGAAGTGTTCTGATCGACACAAAGCAGGCTTTTTTGTTTTGTTATTTTAAACTTAGTTTCATGGAAAACTTTTATTCCCCTCCCCCAGCTGAAACAGAAAATCTCATTCCTGCCTCTCTCTTGTGACTTTCCCCCAGATACAACCTTTCAGGGTTAGTTTTGGACACTTTACAGCCTCTGGATAGTCCTTAAAATCCGTGGGTTACTCACCAGTAACCGTCCTTCTTTGAGATGGTCTGCTTGGATCCATTCAGTAATAGGTGTCTCCGTGCTGGAGCGCCAGATTGGTCGGAAAACTTTTGTCCCAGCCTGTCAGGAGAGGGTAGGCGGCCTCCGCCCCCTCGTGCCACCCGCAGCTATATATACGGCCACCTCCCGACCCCTCCTCAGTTCCTCGGAGTCACCAGTTCCAGTTGCGGGGATGGAGGGGAGGGACCTGAATGGATCCAAGCAGCCCATCTCGAAGAAGGACGGTTACTGGTGAGTAACCCACCGTTCTTCTTCGGGCGCTGCTCGGATGCATTCAGTAATAGGTGACTACTAGCCATGCTGATGGATGGCAGGTCGAGTTGGGTCTTCTGCCTTCAGCGCAGTGAAAAAAACACCCCAGGTGGGAAGAGGCCCAGCGAGCAAGACTCTAACCAGAGCTTGGAGGTGAACTAGGCTCCTGGCGTGGTGCAGAAGAATCAATAACTGTGGGCCAACCCAAAGTTAGGGTTAGGTCCAACCCCGCCGAGGCAGATGTGTGAGGACAGGACAGACCAAGGTCACCATGGCGAAGATGAAGACCGCAACATGACAACACAGGGTTGCGTTTGGCTGCTATACTTAAGTGGTATAGCACAAGGAGTGAGACCAGAGGATAAGTATCTGGTCATAAGACTGTCCAGTGTGAGCTGTAAGGAGATGCTGGAGTCCAGCAGGTACGGGATTAGCCGTAGTGTCCGTAGCCCACAAAGGAAGAAGGGAAAAATATCCCATGAACAGACCACATCAGGCCCGATCCAGGAGCCAAAGGGTCACGGCCTAGCCATGACGGCTGTGGACTACGCAGACAGTCACCGGAGGAATAAAGCTTATCCCCTGCTCTGGCCACGACCAGCCCCTGAGGGGGCCTTGGCTAAATTGTGTAGATGCATTGGGAAAAGGGAGAGGGGAACCCCAGGTTCAAATGAGAAGGGTCTGAGGAAGGCATTTCGAACCAGTACCCAAAAACTGAAGGCAAGAGAGGTGTGGTGAGTGGCGCATGGCATGGCATGTCAGCCAGAGAACCCTAAGCTAGTGTGCAAGCGCACACTTCCAGTGGTGTATGGAACCAAAAACCAAGGCTGTTTAGGGGTTTTTTTTGTTTTTTTTTTGAAGGGGTCCTCCAGGACACTAGCACCCACAAGGCAGCATGGTGGCCTTAGGTGGTGCTGATGGTTTGGCACCTATAAGTGCCTCAGTAACGTATGAGCTCATGGAGACAGCCCGTCGTTTGGCCTGTAATCCTGTGGGGTTCCAGCATCACAAGGATTGCCCAAATGACAGGGGTATATGAAGAAGGAAAGAAGGGGAGGCGGGGAACAATGCAAACTGCTGCTTGGCCATGCCATCGGGGTGGCCAAAAGCTTGTAGAGATCCAGTAGTAGGAATATGATCTCGTGTGCCTACGTCACCGTTGGTGAAGAACCATGCTGCAGCTACATTGCACCTACATGTGTAGCAGGGACAAGGCAGGTAGAGACAGAACTGCCCCCAAAGTACGGTTGCCATAGGAAGGATGAGTCACCTTCTGAGCACATAAGAAGTGGAGTTGCTCGCAAAGTGTCAAATGCAGCACTACCACGGTACTCTGTGTTTAGAGAACCGACGTGTAGGGTTATTTCCAGCCGGATGAAGTAATGGTCGTGGTAAGGCCATCACCAAGCTCACATGGGGGTGGCTTATGGTTCAAACGTAGATCCCCAAGGCAGCAGGCTGGTGCGCGCCTAAGGGGCAGAGCCCTCTGCCGGGACACGTGCGACTGAAGGGCAGGGAGCTGGGGTGGGCAGGCATAAGCAACTCGGTGGAGAGGCTTCCATGCCCGGATTGCAGTATTGCACTGGCTATGTAGGGGGCTGATGCCACAGAAAACGCGGGCTCTGATGCAGGAGGCCCAGGATAAGTACTCCCACTACTGTTCGTTGCCAAAGATAAATGCAACGTTGACTCCGACCCCTTAAGTTCCCTGATCCGGAAAGTTCCACATCAGGTAGCCTAGGTCTCTGCTTAGAGAGTGAAAAAGGGGGAAAGGAGGGGAGTATGCGAGAAGGGCTTACCCTGCTTCTGGTAGGGTGGGCCCAAGGCGAGGACTCCCAGGATAGGGTGGCCAAGGTTGCCCGCAAGGGAAAGGGGCTGTTGCAAAGCCTCAGATTCTGCTAGAAGGGGAGGATATAGGGTGACAGGAGTTGGACCGCCCTGTCTTGGCCTTCCCTGGAGGCTAATGATGTGACACGCGTCCTGCTTGGCAGTTGGGGTAGTGGAGGTTCCCGTCTAACACAGATGTGCCAAAAGCCTCAGTGGAGCTGGCCTAGCCAGCGTGTCAATGGTATGCTAGTGAGGGGAGGGGTTCCCTCCCCGACCCAGGAATGACCATGCATCCTACCTGCTGTAGGGTCTTTGGGTGAGCAGGAGTGGATCTGTGTCCTTAGAACGCTCTGTCTGCACGTGTTGGAACCTTGCAGCAGTGGCTGGGGCTACTACAAGACGCACTTCTTGTTCCTGTCAAGACCTGTCCTGTCACTTACCAGTGTAGGGGTTGTCAGTCAAAGGGTACCTGGAAGAGGGGCGGGAGGGGTGGATCTACCATAAATGCTGGAGTAACATCTAGGATGAATAGGAGTGGACCTCAGTATAGATGTACCAACGGGCAGAGGGCTTGGTTGACGTGGCACGTGTTCCCCCGAGGTTAGGGAGAGTACATGGCCAGAATTAGTGTGCCCGAGTTCACAGTATCAGGAGAGGATGAAAGGGTCCCAATAAATCCCAATCCCTCCAAGAGGAAGGAAAGGACACCAACTGCCCACTCCGAGGGTGCACTGGAGTCTTATTGCATCCCAGCTAGCTAGAGAATGGGCCGGCACCTTCCTTGCAGGTGCACTGAAGTGTTACTACATCCCGGATGTCTTGAGAGTGGGTGGGCGGCCAAATGGGCCAGCACCTTCCTTACAGGTGAGAGCATGGGGATGTCTCAGCACCATAGCAACAGGATGCCGGGGTGGGAGGGGAAGGTTCATTTGTATCCCCATGGTGATAAGAGAAGCAGCATTGGAGGGGAAAGATGTTGCCCCAAGAGGTTTATGGGGGGGAAGGGGCCCAGGAGGGAGGAGGCCAAAGTATTTAGCCTCACCTCTGGGGTCCCATGCGGTGCCCACCACCGATAGGGTTTCTGGAGGGAACAGGGCATCCCCTCCAAAAGGCAGGTCAAGGACCCCCTGTTGTGCAGTAGGGAGCACCCTAGCCTTCCTGAGCCAGGCTACTCGGTGGATAGTTACCACCGAGGCCATAGCACAAGCGGCTGTATCCACCATGTCACGGGCCAAGAGGAGGAGGTCCTGGGAGATTATCTGACCTTCCTCTAGCCTCTGGTGGGAGCAAGCGTCGGAATTTCGTGACTGACTCCCACATGTCCAGCAAATATCTGCTGGTCAGGGCTTGGTTATTTGCCACTCGTAGCTGGAAGGCTGAGGAGGAGTAGATTTTACAGCCCAAGAGGTCTAGTTCCCTAGCTTCCCTGGAAGACGGGAGGGGGTCACTAGGGGGCTCGCCTGGGCCTAGTGCCATTTGCACCATGTCCCTTGGGGGAACTGGGTGATCGGTGAGGGAAGGGAAGTCTGACTCAGGGACCCGGTACTTAACACTCGCCGTGTCCGAAACTAGGGCAATAGAGCTTGGACTCTGCCACTGGGAGGATGTGAGGTCCCAGACACTCAGGTGGAGTGGGACTGTCAGGGATTCTGCCAAGGCAAAGGCCGGCCCGAAGAGGGTGTCCGGAGGGGGACCAAAGGGTTGCACCTCCATCCCTAAATGGGCCGTAGCTCTGCGCAGCAAATCAAAGTGTGCTGATAGGTTCCCCGTATAGGAGCCCGGTCCCAGGGACAGAGTGGTACTGGGAGCTCTTCAAGAGGGAGAGGGAGTCTCCCAAGGGGACCATTCCTGTGGGTGGAAGTGGAACGGCGATGGTGCCGAAGTGCAGCACCGAGGTTACTTGGAGCCCCTTGACAGCCCCTCCTCCGGGCTGAGAGCGGGGGAAGGAGTGCGAGACTCCAGGGGTGGTACCGGTGACAGCAAGGTGATATGTTGCAGTGGGGATGGTGATATGTTGCAGTGGGGATGGTGCTACAGTACCGGGGCCCAATGGAGTGGAAGACGGAGGGCTGTATGGTGAGGGAGAGCGACGCCCACAGTGGACCCAGACCTCAGAAGTGAAGTCCGGCTTGCCCCTTCTATCTGGGATTGGGGCAGGTGGTGTGGGGAGCAGGAGGAGGACTCAAGCGGCCTTCAATGCTTCAGGAGTTGTCGGCACGAGGAGTGACTCTGAGCGGGGCCGTGGTGAGTCCTTGCCTGGGGAAGGGGGACTGCCCGGTTGGGAGGGCTCGCGCTCTGTCAGTACCAGGGTGTAACAAGTCTGCGGTACCGAGGGTGATTGTGGCTGGTGCCGGGGTGAGCTTGGCACTGGCGACGCCGGACTGTACCGGCCAATGGCGCTGGAGACGCAACTGATCAGCACTGGGGTGGTCTGGGTGCCGGTGGTACTGGACTATGCTGGGGTGCTGGGGGCAACCTTGAATGGTGCCAAGGTGCCTTGGTGCCGGGTTGGTGACAAGGTGCCAGAGTCGGCACCGAGGTAGTGCAGCGGTGGCCACCAGTGGTATGGGACTGTGGTGGCTCCGGTGCCGAGCTGGGTCTCAGGACTGGGCGGGAACCCAAAGCCTCAGGTGGAGAGTGCCAAGCCTGCTCTGAGGTTAGGGCACGGTGCCATTGTTCCCTCTTCTTGATGGTCCTAGGTTTAAAGGAGAGACATAGGGAACAGGCTGAGACCAGGTGGTCTGTGCCTAGGCACCGTAGGCACTTCCTATGGGGATTGTTCTGGGGGAAGGCCTTGCCACACTCGGAGCAGGGTTTGAACCCTGGCATATCCAGCGGTGAACGATGTTCCAGCCCGACAATGGAAAGCTCCTGCAGTGGAACTATGTCCACGAAGAGTTGCTCCCAGTCGGGCGAAAAGCTCGTGAAAGGACAGGCTGCTTGCCTTTGCAAGGAGTGGACTTTCCAGATCTGAGGCGGAAGAAATGAAACTGAGGAGGGGTCGGGAGGCGGCCTTATATATAGCTGCAGGTGGCACGAGGGGTGGAGGCTGCCTACCCTCTCCTGACAGGCTGGGACAAAAGTTTTCCGACCAATCCAGCGCTCTGGCACGGAGACACCTATTACTGAATGCATCCGAGCAGCGCTTGAAGAAGAACAAGTGTTATAAACCTTTTCTAGGCTAGGTCTCTCCTTATCTGGTAGCACCCTCTGATCTAGCCCAGATCCACCCAGGACCCTCCTCCTCTTTACCAATATGCAGAGGGCAATTTGTGAATACGATAACTTTGGAAGGCCGCTGGTGAGATGTATCTGGAGAACCCTATTTGCAAAAGTCCTATTAATACCTGGGATGCAATTGACAGCAAAGCTCCCTAACTGGAAGGGGAGAGGTTTAAAGCAGGCGCTGACATTTCCTGTCTTGGGAAGGACCAGTTTAATCCCAGATCCTTACAGTGAGGCTGGCAGATGTCTTGGGGGCCCCTGACTGAGCAGACAGAATGATTTTTAATATTGGTCCATGGGAGATGTGGCCTTCAGAGAGCAGCTGGAGCCACATCCAACCAGGGCTTCTTGGCTTGTGTCTCAGCAGGACCCCTGCACTAGTGTGTGTGTTGGGATGGAAGAGATCTGAAATCCAAAAGGTCAATTTTTACAAAACTGGTTGATGGGCAACAAAATGGCCAATGAAATTCAAAGTAATGGACATTGGAAAACATACTCCCAACTATACATACAAACTGATGGGGTCTAAATTAACCATCACCACTCAAGAAAAATCTTAGAGTCATTGTGTATAGGTTTCTTAAAACATCCACTCCGTGTGCAGCAGTCAAAAAGAAGCTAACAGACTGTTGGGAACTGTTAGGAAAGGGATAGATAATAAGGCAGAAAATATCATAGTTCCTCCTTAGAAATCCAGAATACTCCCACATCTTGAATACTTCATGCAGATCTGGTCGCTCCATCTCAGACAAGATATATTAGAATTGGAAAAAGTACAGAAAAGGGCAACAAAAATGATCAGGGGTATGGAACAGCTTCCATCTGAGGAGAGATTAATAAGACTGGGACTTTTCAACTTAGAAAAGAGACAGCTAAAGGGGGATATGATAGAGGTCTATAAAATCATGACTGGTGCAGATAAAAGTAAATAAGGAAGTGTTATTTACTTCTCAGAACACAAGAAGTAGGGGATTACTAAATGAAATTGATAGGCAACAGGCTTAAGACAGACAAAAAGAAATATTTCTTCACACAATTCACAGTCAACTTGTGGAACTTCTTGCCAGAGGATGTTATGAAGGTCACAACTATAATGGAATTTTAAAAAGAGCTTGATAAGTTTGTGTAGGTTAGGTCCATCAATGGCTGTTAGTCAGGATAGGCAGAGATAGGGTTACCAGATGTCAGGCAAAAAGAGGACATGTCCTCCCTTTTACTGTCATGTCGTCCATCCAGCAGGCATTTTAAAAATATCTGATTTTGTCTGGCTTTTTACTTACAGGGGTTAAAGTATGCTGGAACGCCCTGGAACACCCTATTTTTAGGGGGAAGCATTCCAGGGCCCCTAAAAACAGAAGAATATTACATTAATGCTACATTTTCTCCATGTGTCCTCCAGGACGTCACTGCCCTGGGGAAGCACCTGGGGCACCAGCCCAGGCCACGCCCCTGGCCAGGGATGGGGCTGGGAGTGGCCACGAGCGGCTGAGCCCCAGATCCCCAGCTGGGGATGGGGCTGCCGCCACCGCGGGCAGCTGGGCCCTGGATCCTCCACTGGGGACGGGGCTGTGGCGGCTGCGGGTGCCTGGGTCCCGGATCTCTGGCCCAATCAGGCCGGAGACCTGGAGAGGCAGGGGCCCCACCAGGACCTGGGGCACTGGCGCTGGGAGTCGGGGCATGGGCCCCATGTGCCTGGTGCCAGTGATGCCCCTGGTGTCCTCCATTGTCCTCCTTTTTGTACTTCCCTGTCCTCCTTTCCATGCTTTGGTATCTGGTAACCCTAGGCAGAGATTGCTGTTTGCTGAAAGCTGGGAGTGGATGATGGGATGGGTCACTCAGTGATTATCTGTTCTGTTCATTCCCTCTGAAGCACATGGCACCAGCCGTTTGTCATATTCTATGATTCTAAGATACTGGGCTGGATGGATTGGTGGTCTGAACCAGTATGGCCATCGTTCAGTCTTAAGTTATAGTGCTGAATTGCCTCTGTCTTCTTTGACAGTGGAACTGTGTTATGCATTGTTATTAACAAATGATTCAATGTTGCAGCAGAAGATGGCATGATCCACTGGTTTATGTGCTGCACTGAGACCCAGCAGTCTTGGATTCTAGCCTGTGTTCCGCTGCAACCTTTGGTAAGTCATTTTGCCGATTCCCAATGCATAAACACCGATTACGGGCACCCTGCCTGGAGCAAGGCCTGGCTCTATGGACCCCATGGGGGGTGCCCTAAGCAGATTTCTGGAGATGGGGCTGGGCTGAGGCTGCCTGTAAATCTCTGTTATCCACCTGGTGCACACTCACATCTGGGCCAGGGCTGGCTCCAGCCGGTCAGGTGAGGTGGCGGGCTGGGAGGGAGTAAGGGATTGGGGAGGCTTCTGGGGCAGTGGGGCTGGCAGCAAAATCCATGGGGGCAAAAGTCAAGGATGTGGGGCTCCCCCACAAGCAGGGTAGGAATGGCCTAGGCTGGGGTTTGCTAATGGGCACCAAGTAATTAATGCCAACAAATGCCACAAGTTCTTCACTGCACACAAGTGGTCAGGAGCTCACCTTCCTGTCTCCTCCAGAAGGCAGTTCCACGTACTATGAAGCAAAGAAAGATGTTTTTCTGCCACTGTAGCTCTCCTCCTGGAGCAGGGCTCCACAGTGCCTTAGTCGGTGGTAATTGATCTGACTCTGGCCTCTTGAACCGCCAGCACAGGCCGGGGAGAGACAGCACACATTTCAATTACACGGCGGAGCGAGGGCCAGGCTGAGTTTCCCAGGCAGCGCAATCACACAGCATTTTAATCTCACTTGGCTGTACCCACCGGCCTGCCAGCTTGCCCCCATCAGCCTTGCCACCTCAATCAATTCTCAGTCAGCAGAGAGCACCTGGCAGAGTTCTGGGCAAGGCAATGGCAGATGACACAGTGGGGCAGGCCTGGGGGAGGTCATAGCTGTGTAGGTGTGTGCTCTGGGTTTGGAGGCAGTGTTTTTGAGGCCCTGTAGCTTCATTGGTTTGTATGCATATGTGGGGCTATGTCTGGCTCGTCTGTGCTTACACACGAGTGTGTCTGCTGTGCATGCAGGTCTTTGTGTCCACCAGGGTATGTAGCCTGCTGGCTGTTTGGGTTGGATGGACAAGATGCAAGATCCCCTCGGAAGGTGGCTCCCCCTTGCAGCCAGCATGGCCACAAAAAGTGGGTGCTGCCAGGAAGGGGCATGAGGCAGGACCCTCGGCATCCATGCCCAATGCAGTCAGCATCATTGAGCATCTAGTGTCTCTGGGGTCCATGGTGCTGTCCAACAAGGAGACGTATCTAGAACTGCCCAGTAAAGATCAAAGGGAAAGTGGGGCAGGCAGTGGCGGGGCATCATGAGGCTCTTGGTCAGCCAGGGTGTGGAGCCCACACTACTGTGTTTCATGGAGATCTCACACAGGTAACAAAAATGTCTAGATAAGATGTTGGGGGTGGTCTCTAAGCAAGGGCTTTGGGATAGTGCACTAGATAGGAGTCAGGAGATCTGAGTTTTATTTCTGACTCTGACACTAGTCTGTTGGGTGATCTTGGGCAAGTCTCTGGCCCTCTGTTCCCCCTCTCTCCTCATATCTACTTAGATCATCAGTTTTTTAGGGAAGGGGCTGTTTTGCGCTCTATACAACATCAAGCACGCTGGGGTGCTGGTCTCAGCTGACATCTCCTGGTGTGATCAGAAAAATAAAGGCCTTGGCACAGCTCCATCAGTACATCAATACATTCCTTCCACCACCAGGAATCCTTCTGTCTGAGCTTCCATTTGGATTTTTCTCCCCTCTAGCAACCCTTCATCAAGAACAATAGCAATAAAGAGATGAGCCTGAAATTAACATGTGTCCAGTGCTGAGGGACTGAGGCGGATGCACCTCGGTGCAGTCAGTTCTCCGCCTTAGCAGCTTGAGGGCTGACCTTAGGCTTTATACGCCCTGCTGTTGACACACAAGGCATTTAAAGCAGGTCACTGGCGAGCACTGCACTGGCTAATCAGGGAGGTGAAATGCAGGTCTTTTCATCGAGGGCGGCTGTGCTTGTAGGTAGTGTTCCCTCTAATTTTTCACAGGCTGTATGCATAAAAAATCTTTTTGTGTGTGCAAAAAATTTCTTTGTATGCACTAACTAATATTAGCACTATTTAATTTTTTTGTGCATGCTTTATTTTGTTGTGTGCACTGGTTTCACAACCTGTGTGCATGCGTACACGTGCACAGCTAAGAGGGAACAGTGCTTGTAGGACAGGCAGGTTGTGGGCTGTTCCCAAGACCTGCTCTGGTAGTGACTGTGAGACCCAGTGTGAAGCAGGGAAATTGTCATGACACTGTTGTGAGAGAGGTAGGAGCGACTCTCTAGGAAGAGGGAACTGGCTAAGGGAGAAAAGAAAGGCCTGGCTAAGGGAGAAAGCTCAGGTTTGGGTCATGCTATTCTTGAGTTACTGATAAAGTCAAACCCTGGATGTAGGGTGAGTTTGAGGGCTCACTCAGGTCTGTCTTCACCGCAGAGTTAACTCAGGTTCTGACTCTAGTGTTGGCCAATACCCCTCCTCACCACAGACTCAAACCCTTGTGGTGGTGCTTTATACCCAGGCCAGCTGGTCTCTCCTGGGCCACAGGCCAAAATACCAGTGAAGCTTTCACTTGAGCTGGTAACCTGCCCACTTTGCAGGCTACACACTTGAATGCAGATAGTCCTCCAGTGCCACAATTCACCCTGAAGACAGATGAGTTGTCCATCTGTTCACTAGGGAAGAATCACCTTACTGTAGCACTAGAGCCACAGGATATGCCCCAGAAATCCTAGTGACAGACAGACCTGGGAGATTGAAGGTCCAGTGAGGACACTATAGCTTGGGTCAGGCTTCAGACATGAGCCATATTCTTTGTGCCTGTGTGTCCAACCCAGGATAGAGTTGGGCCTCAGCACAATCACAGGTTGTAGTGGAGGATCTTTTTTATCAAAGAGATCAAAACTTGAAGCAACGGCATTGCTGTCTCCTGGTACATGGGGCACATGCCTGCCTCTCCTGGCCAGGAATCCGGGCTGGGCCACCCACGGCGGCCTCTGCCTTGCCCATCCCTGTCCCTGGCCGGGGATCTGGGGCAGGCTGGCAGCAGGGCCCCAAGACCAGATTGTGCCCAGGGCAACGAATCAGTCCCAGGGGGCTGGGTTGGCCAAGGGGGTGGAGCAAGTCTTTTCCAGGGCAGTGGTGCTCTTGACTTGAAGGCCTACTTATTAGTAAAGAGCCCATACTACTTTTTATAAAATTGAGTTGCTGACCCTAGTGTCCTTCTGGTCCTACTCCAGCTGGGGCATCTCTGCTTTATTCTTCTACAGTTGCTAAGAACGAAGCTGGTCTTGTCCACCCACACTTTACGAAGCTCTATGGGATCATCAATGATCCATCAACGTTCAGCTTTGTTATGGGTCATGTTCTGACCTTGGATGAGACCTGTGTGCTGGCTCTCAGCTTCAGTTGTGCTACATACACCACCATGTGCAGACTGACCATGCTCTATTATCACCTCACAGCACAGTAAAGCATCAGAAGGGTGAATTGAATAGGATTGTCAGTCTGTCCCATAATATCCTCATATGGACTTCCAGGTTAATGCAACAGCATCATCCTCAATCAGTATAATTTGTGAGTGAAAATGTTTTCCTGAAAGATGACGTTTCAAAGATGGGGACTGTTGCATCTTTGCTCATTAAGAACACAAGGAAACCACAAAGGCATAGATTTGTTCCAAATAACCACGTTAGCTAACTGCATACCAGGCCTACTGACATACAAACCTTTTGGAGGGACACTATCTAATTTCTAGGTGCTGCTTTGCTCTTAAACAAGTTCCCATATGTGGAATGGGGAACTGAGAGCAGTTCAGTAGTTGGGCCTTACGGTGCAAAAGCAGGAGGCTGTGCTCACAACCTATCTGACACACATGCTATTATAGAGACCAGAAAGAGCAGTGGAAGACAAACTTCCCAGAAATGGAAATAGAGCTTGGGAAGGACACACTCAAAGGACGACAGTTGATATCATCCAACTATACTCTGCTATGTTAACCCTTTCTTGCCATTTGCTGCAAATGTTGGTTTTCTTGGCTGGCATGTGGCCTGAATGAAATGCAGGGGGGAACTGGCCATTAGCGAGTGCTGAGCTTTGCAGTTTCTGGGGCTAATTTAGATTAACGCCCCATTATTTTGGCCTGTTGCAGTGGCTCACCACAGTTTTTATTTATAGTAATGAAATGTTTTAGACATTGGAGGATCAATAAAGGCTTCCAGATGGCTGCTGATTTTGCCTTCCCCATTATTAGCAGTAAGTCAGAACACTCTGTTGTGTTTGCTTTGGAGATGTGGTTTCTTTCTTTGTACCTGACTTGCCCTCTGTACTCAATCTTGCCATTGGTACCAATGTTACAGGTAGAGCCTGGCAGAGAACAGATTGTTTTGAGTCATTGACACTTCCAAAAAATTGGGAAAACAATTTCATTTCAGGTCAAACCGAAAATGATTTGGGGGATACATTTTTGGCAAATTGGAAGATTGAATAAACACTAGTTCAGGCAAAATGCAACATTTCTCTTTGATTTCAGAGCTTTTTAATTTAAATACGAAGGAGATTTTGAAATGTAAAAGTCCTTTTTGAATGGAAATGTGCAAACAGTCTGGTGAAACTGACATGGATTTGCGAAATGTTTTAGTGTTGCCAATGCTTTTTACCCAATGCTAAATACAGGGATTGCTAGAAACTGGAAGCAAAATCTGAAAATTCTATTCTGTTCTATATAGGATCATATGCTGCCCTCATTACTGTACTATCTGAACCTTTCAGTCGATCCTAAACAATATAACTTATGCTTTTAACCCAAAATTATTATTATATTTGTATTATCAGAGTAGCTATGAGGCCCTGTCATGGACCCTTGCTATGCCAGGTGCTGTACAAATGCAGACCAAGGAGACAAAACTTGTTCCAAAGAGCTCATAATCTTAGTGATACTCAGACCTCAGTGATTCAGGTGTCAAATCAGTGATAAACATTACCCAAAAGAGCCACAGTCATATGAATTAATTGCTTCATATATTAGGGTTAGGGTTAGGGATCAGGAGCAGGATAGGTGACTGGCTAGTGTAGTGGTCAAGAGCGATGCCCTTTGATGGGGAAGGCTGGGGTTCAAATCCCAGTGGGTACCTATCTACCTTTCCAGTAGGGGTTCTTGGGCAAAAGACCCCCTAACACCTCACTTGCCTACCTTGAATATGAGAGTGACATGAAGTAGGAGAGTCATGCTGGCTTGGATGTTGCCTGGATTAATGAGGTCCATGCCAGATGTTGGGGAACCAGGACAACCTGATGATAAGTGGGCTACTGGAACAAACCACACATGGATGAGACAAGAGAACCTGGAATTGATGGAATGCTACTACAACAGTAGACCTAATGAGAGGGGATATATGAAACATATGAGGGAACTATGGATGGACAAAAGACCTACATCCACACTAACTGAGAAACAGCTAGTTACCCAACGCTTCAACATAGTAAAGAGGAAGCTGCTCTCATAACTTGAGAGAGACCACCTCCACATTACATCCTGGACTCAAGAAGAAGACCTGGAAGAACAACTAGATGTGCAGCCAACACCTGAAGCTGGAACTTCACTGCCACCCCCTCCATTACAGAGCACAGCAGCTGATGTGAGGCATAAGATCATGGATAAACTAGCTCCAGTCAACCCTCAAGACCGATTACCAAGGCTCGTTGGAGAAGTACCATCAGATAGTATGCTAGAAGATGCCAGTTGAGCCCTAATGAAAATTCCTACTACCACCATAACTCAAACCAATGAACTGGTATATGCTACAGCCTCTGTAATCCTGGAGATGCTTGGCTACATGATCAAGAACAGCAGTACATAGGCCCCCTGGAAAATGAGGTTGGAGGATAAGATCAAGGCAACTCGGAGAGAAGTTAGTCAGCTGGTGGAACTACAGAAGGGTGTAGAGATTAAGGATAAGACTCGGCTACTGAAAAAATACAAGGGCCTGACTCCAGCTGAAGCCCTAGAGACTGCTAAACAAAGGCTCACAGCACTGGCTACCAGGCTAAGGAGATACACTAGAGAAGCAGAGGCCAAAAAGATAAATGCCCTGTTCTCCAAAGAACCATCCAAGCTGTACTCCCAACAGCAGAGCCACCAACAGCAGAAACTGAACAGTACTGGAAGAACATATGGGAGAAAGAGAAGATTCATAACACCAATGCAAAGTAGCTGCAGGACCTGAGAACAGACCACAGCAATCTCCCAGAACAGGAACCAGTCACCATCACAGTATCAGACATCCAACAGCGGGTCAAGAATATGAAGAGCTGGACAGCACCTGGACCAGACATGATCCACACCTACTGGCTAAAGAAACTAACAGCAGTGCATGAACGCCTAGCAGCACAGATGAACCAGCTGCTAGCAGCAGGCTCCCACCCAGACTGGCTAACACAAGGAAGGACAGTGCTGATCATGAAAGACCCCCCACAAGGGAACAGCACCGTCCAACTACCGGTCAATAACCTGCCTCCCCACAATATGGAAAGTCCTATCAGCCATCATAGCTGCCAAGCTACAGGACGATATCGGCCAGTACATGAGCACAGCTCAGAAGGGCATTGGGAACAACACCAGAGGCTCAAAACACCAGTTGTTCATAGACAGAGCAGTCGCCCAAGACTCAAGGTCTAGACAGACCAATCTGAGCACAGCCTGGATTGACTACAGGAAAGCCTACAACTCAATGCCGCACACATGGATCTGTGAATGTCTGGCGCTATACAAAGTCAACAGGACACTAAGGACCTTCCTCAAGAACTCAATGGGACTGTGGAAGACAACACTGGAAGTCAACTCAAGACAGCTTGCATAAGTGGCCATCAAGTGCGGCATATACCAAGGTGATGTGCTGTCCCCACTGCTGTTCTGCATTGGCTTGAACCCCCTCAGCCAGATAATCATAAGGACTGGATACAGATACAAGTTCAAGAGTGGAACTACCATTAGCCACCTCCTCTACATGGATAACATCAAGCTATATGCTAAGAATGAACGAGACATTGACTCGCTAATCCACCTGACACAGATCTACAGTGAGGATATTGGGATGTGATTCGGACTGGAGAAGTGTGGCCGGATGGTAGTAAAGAGAGGGAAGGTAGTCAAGACTGATGGGGTGGAACGACCAGCAGGCCACATAGCAGACATACAGACCAGCTACAAGTACCTTGGCATCCCACAGTCACATGGGAACCACGATGAGGAAGCTAGGAAGACAGCAACATCCAAGTACCACCAAAGGATAAGACAGGTCCTGAAGAGCCAGCTCAATGGGAAGAACAAGATCCATGCCATCAACAGGTATCAGATACCCTGCCGGTATAGTGAGCTGGCCAAAGGAGGACATGGAGGCTGCCGATGTGAAGACCCAGAAGCTCCTCACAATGTACGGAGGTTTCCACCCCAAATCCAACACCCAGAGACTGTACACCAGCCAGAAAGAAGGCGGGCTGGGTTTGGTGAGTGTCAAAGCCACTGTCCTGGACGAAACCCAGAGCATCCAGGAGTACATCAGTAAGATGGCACCCAAAGATGAGCTGGTGAGAGAATGCCTGAGGCAGCAGCAGCAGACATGGGAGGAAGATCAAGCAGAAGTGCCATGGCAAGACAAGACCCTGCATGGGATGTACCATCGACAGATAGCTGAGGTGGCTGACATTGGGAAATCCTACCAGTGGCTGGAAAGGGCTGGACTAAAAGACAGCACTGAGGCACTGATCATAGCAGCACAAGAACAGGCACTGAGCACCAGATCCATTGAAGCAGGGGTCTACCACACTAGACAGGACCCAAGGTGCAGACTGTGCAGAGAGGCCTCAGAGACAGTCCAACACATAGTGGCAGGATGTAAGATGCAGGCAGGAACAGCATACACTGAACGGCACAACCAAGTAGCTGGCATTGTGTACAGGAATATCTGCACAGTGTATGGGCTAGATCCTGCCAAGACCAGATGGGAGATCCCACAAAAGGTCGTGGAGAATAACAGGGCTAAGATTCTGTGGGACTTCCAGATCCAGACGGACAGGCAGGTACTGGCCAACCAACCAGACATTGTGGTAATAGACAAGGACCAGAAGACAGCGGTGGTGATAGATGTAGCAGTGCCAAGTGACAGCAACATCAGGAAGAAGGAGTATGAGAAGCTGGAGAAGTACGAGGGCCTGAAAGTAAAGGCCAAAGTGGTTCCAGTGGTGGTAGGAGCACTTGGGGCTGTGACTCCTAAGCTGGGAGAGTGGCTCCAACAGATCCCAGGAACAACATCAGAGCTCTCTGTCCAGAAGAGTGCAGTGCTAGGAACAGCTAAGATACTGCGCAGAACCCTCAAACTCCCAGGCCTCTGGTAGAGGACCCGAGGTTGAGGAAGACACATACCACCCATAGGGGTGAGAGGGGAATTTTTAAAAAAATTTTATATACATATATATAAAAAACTTAGATTGGTTAATAATTAATAGATTGGTTAACAAATTGATTAATAATTAATAGTTAAATAAATTAATTATAATCATAAAAGCGTACTCTATAAACAAACATATAATTACTAATCTAATTATCTTTATTAATTATTGTAATCAATTATAGATTGGTTAATAATTAAATCACTCTGTTAATATTATTTGCTGCAAAGAGTGGAAGAGACACATTAAAGAGCCAATTATGGACTCAATCTGAGTCTCACTGATCTAAGACAAAAGGCAACAGATGGAGGCAGACAGGCAGACAGACAGACCCATGAGACCACACAAGGAAACAAAGAGGCCTCAGGATAGGCCAGGAGCTCAACATCAAGTTTATATTTTATTGGCCTCTCAGTGAAGTTGAGTTTTAAGGAGGGATAAGGATGATGGAAAGAATTTTCCACAGGATTCCTACATTCCCCACACAAAGCTGTGGACCATTTGCCCTTTTTGATAGCTGAAAATGACTAACAGCAAAAAGGGCAAATCAAGGAGCTAGGGTACTAGATTGTTTACAGGAAAGGAAGAAGTCACACAGTACTTTGTTTCCCCTCATGGAGGACTTTTTTCTTTTTCCTATTGAGTCTTTGTCCCACATTGTGCTCCAGAGCTGGGCCTTGGTGGGCTGAGAGGTACAAAAAAGAGAAGCCCTGCACTGAAAAATTTACATTCTAAGCAGAAAAAAAATGGAGAAATGGAGGGATTATTTCAGTTTTACCAAAAGGGAAACAGAGGCACCGAAAATGAAGGGGCTGCCCCAAGATCATAGCAGGAGTCTGTAGCAGAGCCAGGCACTGGCTCCAGATTTTCTGAGTCTCATACTCATGCTTTAGCTACAGGACCATCCTTTTCCTTGCATAGATACTGCTAACCTATGTGGACAGATCAAGCCATATTGTATCAGCTTGCCTCTAAGTACTTGTAAGATAATTGACTGATACCAGCCAAATTATTCTGCATTTCCGTGGTGTACGAGAGACCAGAAAGGGCTCTAAACTGAATACAAGGCTTCATCTTTGGGGTGGTTTCCTCAAATGGGAGGCAGTCGCCTCTGGGGATTGAACTGGACAGGTTTTTGCTCAATTAATGTGCAAAAGGAAGGATTCACTTCTGCCAGCACTGCAAGGCTGGTGGAGCTGTGTGAGACACTGAGCTGAAGTCCAGGATGCCTCCTGCATCAGCCCCCAAATTACCAGCAGATTTTGATATCAGCATTATACGAGATAGGAGAGAGCTGGCCTCAAGTTGTGAATTCCACCTTCAACTCGCAGTGAAATCTAATTTGGGCTTCTAAAGCAAGCCCAGTTAACTGTGGAAGATGCTGCTGAATAATAAATACATATTCCTGGGAAGCTGGTTTTGCAGAGCAGCCTTTCGAAAACAAACCAAAGGGGGATATAAAGCTTGTAAAGAGAGCTGGCTCAGCGGCCCAGTAGGTTGAAATCCCTCTTTCAGCCACAGAATGGCGCAATGCTACATGTCTCTCCTGCCACTTCAACAGGATTCAGCCCTGCACACAAAGAGCCACCTCAAGGTGGAGGAAGGCTGTCCCAGTGGTTAGGGCCCTACCCTCAGACCCTGGGTTCATATCTCTGCTACAGTTATCCTGAGCAAGTCTCTGCATGCCTCTCTCTGTGTAATGGAGATAATTGCATTGCCCTACCTCACATGGGGTGAGGTGGCAGTAAATATGTTAAAGATTGCAAATATGCTGATGGGAGCCCTCTCAAGACCTTCACTAGCTAGTCTTCATGAGCTGTTCTGCTCTGGTCTTTCTGCTTCTGAGAACCATGTGTGGCAGTGGATTTTGGGATTTGGATACTCGTCTCACAGAGGCAAGAGTGAGATCACCTGCCAGCCGTTGTGGATGGACAGGGCTGGCTCAGAATTGGTTGAGCTGGCCCGGCAGGAGAAGGCGGTGACCTGCTTTTTGACAGCACATAGCCAACGTGCTGCCTGGAAGGTGGTTCTGTCTGTCTTCCCAGTGAGGAGGTTTTGTGCTGGCCTGTTTTTAAAAGATTATGGGACTCCAAAGGAGAGGCGGTGACGTGGCCTGCCAGGGAGGCAGTGGTGGAAGAATTGGCATGAAGGGGTCCACATCCTTGTTACTTGCCGAGTCCTTGTGCTGGTGCCCCTGGTTCTGTGTGGATAGAGGACACAGTCCGGGGAGGAGATGGTTCCCTTACCCATTGACAAGGGAGCTGGGGATTGGTCTGCAGCAGCCAGACAATCTTCCCTCAACATCTGCAGATGAAGAGCACTTAGCACAGCAGACTGCAGTGCATCTAAGCATCCCCTTGTTAGCACAGTTAATGATGCTGAGGTTTCTCATGGCTGTGGCTGAGGCAGTTCTTAAAGCTGGAGCCTGTGGACTCCTGCTTCAATGGAACTGAAATAACCTTTAACCTTTTTCACCAGCCTTTCCAAGCAGATCCGAGCTCTTTGTGGGTCACATAGCGTCTCAGCCCCAGAACTACAGGTGAGCGTGAGCCAGCCTTCTCCACAAAGCTTTGCTCAGGGCATCCAGTCTGGCAAGAGAGCTGTTTTGCATGAGAAATAAAATTGGCATCCTTGAAGAACCCACAATGCCTTTTTGGAAGGGCTGACCCAATAGACCTGGCCACCTTCCAGTGGCAGGGACCATGTTCTGTCTATAGCATGCAGCATTTCTGCTTCCCTTCCCCTTTCATGCTGCCGTTCAGCATTGCTGTGTGCTGGGCAGACTCCTGCCATGCTCTGCCCCAGAGGAAGCTGCATTTCAGTGCTGTGGAGGGATTTCTACAGTGCTTTAGGGAATGCACTTGGGCAACTGGTGTTCAAATCAAATCAAATCAAATCATAGGGCTGGAAGGGACCTCATGAGATCATCAAGTCCAACCCCCTGGGAATTGAACCCAGGACCTTCTGCATGTTAAGCAGAGGTGCTAGCCACTACACTATTTGCAGGGCTTGATCATTTTATATCCTCTCCCAGCATGCCCATGTTCAGCCTGCACCTCAGATGGATCATGCAGGGCTTGATTCTGGTTCAGAGCATGGATGAGATCTTCCCCAGAGGTTCCAGTTCTTCTTTCTAATGAGCTCCTGAATGTTGCAGAGGGAGGTGCGCCTTTCTTCATGGGGAGAAAAGGGTGGTGGCTGAGCTGCACACTGAATGACACCTGGGAGCCATCAGCCACTTCTCGCTCCCTCTTTATTTTTAGTTCCTGCTCCTTAATGTTGGAGGAGGGGAAATGGATACCCTCCCCCCCCACTAGGGGATGGGGTATCACTCCCGCCAAGGGGAACCAAGGCTTGGTCCAACGGCTGGGACTGCCAATGCCTGTCAGAAGCCATTTGGAAGATAAATAACTCTCTTGCTCCCCAGGCTCAGCAGGAGGAAGAATAATCTAGTCACCTTCATTAATTCACCACTCGGAAATAAGGAATCAAATGAAGGAGGGAGCTGCGGCAGGAATCCAAGTGTGACACACAGCATCTGTAATAATTAATGTCAGGGTGAAAGGCCTTCTCCATTCACGTGTCTCTCTTTATTTTTCTCGGGAGGCGTTTGTGCGCGGGCGGTGGGTTTGTTTGTTCCCTTTCTTCTTCCTTCCCTGCTCTCTGCCTCACAAACTGAGCTGTGAAATCACTGCAGCCATGGCCAGGGTGCGGGGGAATTTTGGAAGATACTGTGTTAGTTAAGGATCTGGCATCATATTGCAAAAGGAAAGAGAGCTGGAGGAAAATAGCAACCAGTTGCCTGATCGGAAGGTAGAAAGGGCAGGAAGAGTGGTTAGGTTTGGTTAGACAGATTCCTGGAGTCTTCATCACCATATAGTCCTTAATTAGGGGTTAATCTTTGATTCCTGGAGATGCCAGGACAGTCCTGGAGGGATGACAACTCTGTCTGAAGAGCCAGAGTGGCTGAGGAGCTGCAGAGGAACAGTTTTAAACAATAAGCTGTGGGGCTTTTAAGGGTGTAAACCAGTGACAGTGTAGCAGCCTCCATGGAGGTACATGATTTATATCAGCTAAGGTGCTAGTTCTCCATTTTCAAAGGGACCTCCCACTATGTACTTGTGACTAGTGCCAGAATGTGATCTCACCCTAGGTGCCCAGACCTGAGGATTTAAGATGAATTTAGGCCCATCTGTTCTCATCAAGCCCCATCAAAGCCTTGCCAGGTGGGCAAGCTTGTGTTGTGGAAGAAAAACTAAGTCACAGAGGGGTGTGGTGATGGGCACAGTTCCATAGACGACAGGCAGGGCTGGGAGCAGAACTCAGCCCAAGGCCTGCATAGGTGCAGAACACTTGGAAATCTTGCCCTAAGCTCCTCTGAAAATCCAGCCCATGGTATTGTTCTGGTGAAAGGTGCTAAGAATTGTTGTCTGATATGAAGACAACCCCAGATCTCTTTAAAGTCAGTGAGTATGTTCAGACATGTTTTCACTCGCAATTTGAAGAGCAATTAAGCTGCACTATGTAGCAGGGAGAGCTACAAACACTGGAGACACTGCCCAAGGTACATGGTAACTTAGAACTGAGCTCTGTAGACTAAGGACCTTGAGGATTGCAAACACAGGATATCGGTTTTTGCAGTTGGTGTGCGTTAGAGGCAGAAAGCCTGGAGAAGGCAGTGTGGGTGTGACCCGGAAAGGAAGTGAAGAGACATGGCTTCTTGGACACAGCTTTCTGGAGTAGCAGACGGGATTTCTTTGCAAGGAACCTTTTTGCTTTTGCTGTCTTCAAGGAAACAGTATTTTGTTTAAATAACAAGATTACACCAAGGAAGATGCCTGGCTTGTGTCACTGATTCATACAGCAGAAACAGCCTTGCGTGTTGGCCAAGAACAGCTTTGATCATGGGAGTGGGGAGGGACACAGCAGTATTTATGCCCATGCGTAACATAACACTCATACATCATTGGACCATCACCGTTCTCCCCGGCCTGATCTCTCCTCTGTACCCATGGCAAGTCTCCATCCCTGCTCGTTTTCCTGCTCGGAGCAGCAGACATGAGAAAGGAAGCAAGCTAAATTGCCCCCTAATAATTTAAATGGAATTTAAGCAGTTTGCTAAAAGGGAACTGGGTCTCTTTGAGCAGCTGCTTTTGAACTCCAGCGTCTTTGATGCATTGCAGGGATGGAATGTTGCAGCAAATGGTGTGTGAGCAAATTACCCTGGGCAAAGCTCCAAAGGGTTGCTGAGATGAAGGGAGCTTTGTGCAGGGTCTATCCTGAGGCAGATCAAAGGTGCTGGACAGCCAAAGTCAGAGAAAGTGAGGAAGAGAGTGATCTACTCAGCCCCAAACTAGAAATGAGTAACAAGACCCAGGAAGGTTTAAACTGGGCCTCTTTCCCAAACACCTCTAATGCCCCAGGGGCTGAGAGCAGTGAATCCAGAGAGTTAAAGCTCTGGCAAGCTTCCCTCTGTCAAAATAGTCTCCTGGTATTCAGCCTTGCCCACACCTTGGTACGTGAACATTGGTTCTCATGACCATCTCTGTTTGTGCATGCAGCACCCCATTCTGTTCTAGGGACATAGGATTTGCCATACTGGATCAGAAGCAAGCTCCATCTGACTCAGTAGCCTACCTCCAGTCAAGGTCAGAACAAGCTGTTTCCAAAGAAGGCAGATGTGGTCTCTTCCAACACCCTTAAATGTTTTAGCTTCTAGTGATGGGATTTCCCATCCATCCCAACAATCAGCCCAAGCGAATAAAAGGCAAAATTGTTTGGGCTACTTAGCTACCTTATATGGCCCCTCTCACCATAGCAGCTGAGCACCTCACAACACCCCACTGGGCAGAGAATGGCATTATCCCATTATATAGATGGGAAACTGAGGCACAGAGCAACCAAGTGGCTTACCCAAGGCCACACTTGCAGTCTGTGGGCCAGCAGGGAATTGAACTAAAGTCTAGTGTCTTGAGCAACAAGGGGGATGTTGTGGTAGGTGTCTGCTACAGACCACCAGATCAGAAGGAGGAAGTGGATGAGGCATTCTGTGGACAACTGACAGAAGTTTCTAGAGCACAGGCCCTGGTTCTCATGGGGGACTTCAATTACCCTGACATCTGCTGGAAGGCCAATACAGCAGTGCACAGGCAATCCAGGAAGTTTCTGGAGAGTGTTGAGGACAACTTCCTGGTACAAATGCTGGAGCAACCAACGAGGGGCCTTGCGCCTCTCGATCTGCTGCTCACAAATAGAGAAGAATTTATCAGGGAAGTAGAAGTCAATGGCAGCCTGGGTAGCAGTGACCATGAAATGATTGAGTTCAAGTTGATGATTAAAGGAAAGAAGGAAAGAAGCAAAACACAGACCCTGGACTTCAGAAAAGCAGATTTTGTCTCCCTCAGGGAACTGATGGGCAGGATCCCTTGGGAGGCTGATCTGAAGGGGAAAGGTGTCCAAGAGAGTTGGGTGCATTTTAAAGAAACTCTGCTAAGGGCACAGGAAGATACAATTCCGATAAGGAGAAAGCACAGCAAATGTGGAAGGCGCCCACTGTGGCTTAACAGAGAGCTCTGCACTGAGCTGAAGCATAAAAAGGATGCTTACAGGAAGTGGAAGCTAGGACAGATGACTAAGGAGGCATATAAAAACATTGCTCGGGACTGCAGGGATAAAATCAGAAAGGCCAAAGGACAAATGGAGTTGCGACTAGCAAGGGATGTGAAGGATAACAGGAAGGGGTTCTACAAGTATATCAATAACAAGAAGAGGATCAGGGATGGTGTAGGTCCCTTACTGAATGGGGCAGGCATCCTCGTGACAGAGGATGAGGAAAAAGCTGAAGTGCTCAATGCTTTTTTTACTTCAGTTTTCACAAGCAGGGTCAGCTCCCAGCCCACTACACTAGGTACAGTAGACTGGGGAGAAGAAGAGAGGCCCTTGGTGACAGAAGGTCAGGTTAGGGACTGCTTAAAGAAACTAGATGTGCACAAGTCCATGGGGCCGGATGAACTGCATCCGAGGGTGCTGAGGGAGCTGGCTGATGAGATAGCAGTACCGTTGGCCATTATCTTTGAAAACTCGTGGCGAACAGGGGAGGTGCCAGAGGACTGGAAAAAAGCAAATATAGTACCTATCTTCAAGAAAGGCAAAAAGGATGATCCAGGGAATTACAGACCTGTCAGCCTCACCTCAATCCCTGGAAAAATCATGGAGCAGCTTCTCAAAGAATCCATCCTGAAACACTTGGAGGAAAATAGAGTAATCAGGAACAGTCAGCATGGATTCACCAAGGGTAAATCATGCCTGACCAACCTCATCGCCTTCTATGATGAGATGACTGGATTTGTGGATGCGGGAAGAGCCGTTGATGTCATATACCTTGACTTTAGCAAGGCTTTTGATACGGTTTCCCACAGCATTCTCATTGGCAAATTAAGGAAGTATGGGTTAGATGCATGGACTGTAAGGTGGATAGAAAACTGGCTAGAACAACGGTTTCAGCGGGTAGGAATCAATGGCTCCATGTCAAGTTGGCAGGCAGTAACAAGTGGTGTGCCCCAGGGGTCGGTCCTGGGGCCAGTTCTGTTCAATGTTTTCATTAATGATCTGGATGATGGGATAGATTGCACACTTAGTAAGTTTGCAGATGATACCAAACTGGGGGGAACGGTAGACACCCTAGAGGGCAGAGACAGGATTCAGGGAGACCTAGACAAACTGGAGCAGTGGGCCAAGAGGAATCTCATGAGGTTCAACAAGGATAAGTGTAAAATCCTGCACGTGGGACGAAAAAACCCCATGTACTGCTACAGGCTGGGGAGTGATCAGCTAAATAGCAGCACTGGAGAAAAGGACCTGGGAGTCATGGTGGATGGGAAGCTGGACATGAGTCAGCAGTGTGCTCTTGCTGCCAAAAAGGCCAATGGCATACTGGGCTGCATCAGAAGAAGTGTTACCAGCAGATCAAGGGATGTGATCATTCCCCTCTATTCTGCACTAGTGAGGCCACATCTGGAATACTGTGTCCAGTTTTGGGCTCCCCACTACAAAAAGGACATGGACAAATTAGAGAGAGTCCAGAGGAGGGCAACCAAAATGATCAAAGGGCTGGAGCACAAGCCCTATGAAGAAAGACTGAAGGAACTAGGCTTATTTAGCCTGCAGAAGAGAAGACTGAGGGGGGATTTGATAGCAACCTTCAACTACTTGAAGGGTTGCTCCAAGGAGGAGGGAGCTCGACTGTTCTCGGTAGTAACAGAGGGCAGAACAAGAACCAATGGTTTCAAGTTACAGCTGGGGCGGTCCAGGCTGGATATTAGGAAAAACTTCCTTACTAGGCGAGTGGTGAAGCATTGGAATAAGCTGCCTAGGGAGGTGGTGGAATCTCTATCTCTGGAGGTGTTCAAGTCCCAGCTGGACAAAACACTGACTGGGATGATCTAATGGGAGTGGTCCTGCTTTTTTTTGGCAGGGGGTTGGACTAGATGACCTCGTGGGGTCCCTTCCAACCCTATGGTTCTATGATTCTATGACTATTGGGCCCATCCTTCCCTTCAGGGCACTATGAGTTATGGTGTATTAATTTTCATTCTGCTGTACATTGCTCTCTCGCATCTGCCAGCTCTCCCCAAAACTTCCATTTCATGCTAAACTAGTAATAGCTCTTATCATTGTCCTGTTCACCTGGAATTCTCAAGTGCTTCACAAAGGTGGGCTGGAATTCTAATCCCCATTTAAAGATGGGGAAACCAAGGCTCAGCAGGGATCACTGACTTGCCTCTTGCTATTCATTTTTCCCCCCTTCTGTCTCAGCACACATTGATTTGTTACCACAGAGTGACGCAGACACAGTGGACCGCACATTCTGGTTTGTTATTGTAGGGTTACATGCCATTTTGGTGTTACCCATGTGTACTGACCTACTAGAATATTTTAAAAATCAGCACTTATTCTGCAAACAACATCCATAGAACCCCAAGTTCATGGAATAAACTAATAGAACAAATCTAACAAAATGCTATCTACTAAATTTGGGCCAGCCAAGTATCCTTTGCGGGGTCTCCCCTGGTGAGCTGCATTGCTACAGCCTTGTCAAGTTTGACCCACCTAGAATTAGTCTTGAGGGGCCTGTGTAAACAGAAACGTCAGGTGCCTGTCATCTCCTAGCTGACAGATGCCTCCAGATTGGGAAGGACGCACTGCTTGGCTCAGCTACTCTTCCTCTGGGAGCTGCCTGGAGTCAGCTGTGTTGCAAGAAGCAATTTCCGCATCCCATGACAGATCCAGTGAAGAGGTAGCCAGAGAGCAAAATGAGTGTGACACTAGTGGAGGATGAGATCATGACCCGCCTCGATTGGTTCAAGGGAGAGGTTACATCTTGAGCAAGAGTCAGAAAAGCAGGGAAACAGAGGGGGAAAGGAGTCTGCAGCTCAGTCAGCTCCCTCCCAGTAATGCCTGCTTGTGTGCTATAAACACGAGAAGGGCACTGGCATGGACTGTAATCTCATGCCTTTTGCATTCAAAAGCAAGGCGTCATCTCTGAGCAGCTGCAAGGACTGATGATCAGATGAGCAGGTGTTCCAGAAACTAGGCTCTTTCCCGAACAGCTTTAATGCCTCAAGGGCTGAAAGCACTGAGTCCAGAGAGTTAAAGCTCTGGCAAGCTTCCCTCTGCCAAACAGTCTCTACACTGCTGGGTATTTGGTCCTGAACACAGCTTGGCACGTGAACATCAATTCTTACCACCCTCTTTGCTAGGGTGTGCAGCGCCCCATTGTGTTCTAAGGATGTAGGAATTATTGTACTGGGTCAAAAGCAAGGTCTATCTGACCCAGTAGCCTGTCTCCAGCCAAGGACAGAACCAGCTGTTTGCAAAGAAGGGAGATGTGGTCTATCTCTTCCGAATCCCTTAAATGTTTTAAACTAATTCTAGTGATGGGATTTCCAGTCCGTCCCAACAAGTGCCTCCATCTTGAGCTGCAGCACCCACACCTGCCAATTCCAGAGTCCAGGTTGCCAGCCACGCTACGTTGTTTGCAGTGATGCAGATTAGCAGGGCCATAACTACGGTGGGGCAAAAGGGGCAAAGCCCCAGGCGCCAATTTAAGAGGGCACCAGACCCTTCCTGGCCCCTAAGAGAAATGTGCCTTAAAGGCACATTTGTCGGGGAGCCAGGGAAGGGAATCCCCACCTGGCTCTGGCCGTGGCAAGGGAAGGGAACTCCTGCTGGGCTCTGGCTGCACTTTCCAGCAAGTGCAGCCAGTGCCAGGCAGCAGGGTACCTCTCCCCACCGCCCAGCAAATGCAGCCTCTCCCTGAAGGCACCATCCCACCCAGTGCTGGCCAGGCTTGCCGAGCAGCAGGGGAAGGTACCCTCCCATCTGGTGTTGGCTGTGCTTGCCAGGTGGCAGGGAACCCCGGGAGTCTCTGCTGGTGGCAGACAAAGCCCCCATTGGAGTCCCCAAGCTGAGGTCAGATCGGGCCCTGGGAGTAGGGGTGGGGGGCATGGCCAGGGCTACTTGCCCTGGGTGCCAGCTTTTCTAGTTACAGCCCTGCAGATTAGCCCTGCTGTCAAAACATCTTTCATAAGATTTTGAACTCCTGTTGTCAGCTTTACTGATCAGAATTTGAACCCAGGCATCTAGAAATGATACACTGCTTTGAGCTCATCTCTCCTCTTGTCCTCTTCAGTCAGGCCCATCCGAATGAGTCTATTCCAAGCATTTCCTAGATTCGCCGTCCAGAAGGGACGACTGTGATCCCCTAGTTTCAGAGAACTGCCCCCAAATAATTCTTAGAGAGGATCATTTAGAAAAATATCCCATCTTGATTTTAAAAATTCAGAGATAGAGAATCTACCACAGCCCTTGATAATATGTTGTAAAAGTTAATTACCCTTTCTGTTAAAAATGCATGCCTTATTTCCGCTACAAATTTGTCTAGCTTCAGTGTCCAGTCCTTGGATCACATTATACTTTCTCTGCTAGACTGAGGAACCCATTATTAAATAATTGGTCCCTGCGTAGGTACTTACAGATTGTAACTGAGTCACCCCTTCACCTTCTTTAAATAGATAGACCAAGGAGCTCAGGCATTATAAGGTCGGCTTTCTAATCCTTTAATCATTTGTGTGTCTCTTCTCTGACCTGCTCAGATTTACCAACATTCTTTTTGATTTGTGTGCACCAGAACTGGACATAGAATTCCCAGCAGTTGTCACACCAGATGCAGAGGTAAAATGACCGTTCTGTCCCCTCTAAGCTGTGCGCATGTGCGCGTGCACACAGGTCATGAAACCCATGCACACAACAACATAAAGTGCACACAAAAAAATTCAATAGTGCTAATACTGGTGCCTGCAAAGAAATTTTTTGTGCTCCCAGCCTACGAATAATTAGAGGGAACTCTGGTCCCTACTTGAGATGGATCCTATTAGCTGTTTTGGCCAAGAATCACACTGAGACCTTGCGTTCTGCTGATTATCCATCAGCTCCCCAAATCTCTTTCAGAGGCACTGCATCCCAGGATAAAATCCCCCTCCTGTGTTCTTTGTTCCTAGATGTACACATTTACCTCTAGCCATTTAAAATACACGTTGTTTGCATGAGCTCAGCTTACTAAGGGAGCCAGATCGCTCTTAATCAGAAACCTGCTTTCTTCATTATTTACCACGCCCCACTTTTCATGACATTGGCAAACTTTCTCTGTGCGGATTTTGTTTTTGTCCAGATCATAAATAAAAATATTCAATCACCCAGCCAAAAGCCGATCCCTGCAGTGCCATACTAGAAACACGCCCATTTGATGAGGATTCCCTTTTACAAAGACATTTTGAGCCCTGCCAGGTTATTTTATATTGACCTAGTTTTCTAGAGCAGAATGCTGAGCTGTGCCAAGCCAAACACCTTAGAGTTGGCGGTGTGGGAGCAGACAGCATCTCCTAGGAGAATCATTATCAATAGGTTCTGACTTGGCTAGCCCACCCCCCTTTCCATTCACTGGGGGTAGCCTCTCATGGATTGCTCGGCCTGACCAGTTCCTTGGCCTCTGGCTGGTGAGCATTGAAAGCCCAGACAAATTTCACCATGGAAGAACAAAAGATATCCAGGCGCGCATCTGCACTGCAGTTCACACCTGCACTAGTTGAGCGTCCCTTCTGTGATCAATAAATCATGCATCATTCCTGCTGCTGCCACACGTCAGCTCAGATGTCTGCCCAGAGCAGCAAGAACATTTGCGCGCGAGGCGTGTTCTTTGTGGTGCCTTTCTACTTCCTCCGAGCAAGGTGTCACTCTCCTCTCGTGGTGGGTTTCAATGGCGCATGTATCCAGAGTAGCAGCAGGACAGTGGTTGTGAAGTGACATGGGCCAAGCGTGTTCCTTGAGACAGAGCTGGCCAGGCCTTGGCTCTGTGGCCCATGCAGGTGCTGTTCTGTCCCTTTCTGGGAAAAGACTGGAGTAAAAGGATTGACCAGCTCAGGAGCCTCCACTGGCTATTCAGGCTTTACTTTGCCTGCTGTGGCAAGTTGCAAGAAGTTAACTGCCCTTTGACGATGTAACTAGAAATGTGCAAGAAGAGCAGTTGTTCTGAGGCCGAGCCCAAGGGGACATCAGAGCAGGGCAATGGCTGCAATCCTGAGGGGGCCCTTAGCCTGGAGTGACCTCAGGCCCTGGGTGTGGGCAGCTGGCAACATGCAGCTGGTGCATGTTGAAGGCATGGGGGGGAATGCAGCACTGGGCAATCCAGGGGGATGTGGGGAGGACACACTCCCTCCCTGAGCTAGAACATAAGTTAAAAACATTGACGCTTCCCATGGGGTGGGAGAATGTGGAGTGAGAGGCTGAGGAAGGGTGGGGGATTTGGGAGGCTAGACCAGAGTTGGTGGGAAGAGAAGGGGAGTTGGAGCTGAGCTCAAGAGGTCTGGATGGGAGCTGGGGAATGGAGAGAAGTCAGGGGCTGGATCACTGACAAGGGTGCCCAGAGAGCTGGGAGGGGGCTAAGGAAGGGTGTGAATTGGGGCTGGGGGATCAGTGAAGTTGGGATCAGTAGATGAGCTAAAAGGAGCTGAGGGCTGGACTGAAGCAAGAGCTGGGGGGGCTGAATCAGAA
This sequence comes from Podocnemis expansa, assembly GCA_007922195.1. NCBI lineage: Eukaryota > Metazoa > Chordata > Testudines > Podocnemididae > Podocnemis > Podocnemis expansa. Next base: position 9,660,896 of record ML681971.1, read on the forward strand.
CTGGTGTGGGACAAGGGGAGATGGTGGTAAGCTGGGGGGCTATAGGGCTGGAGAGAAGATGAATTGGGGTTAGGGTGCTGGAGGCTCTCATTAGCTTCATGTTAGAGAGGTGGAAACTGAGGCACACCCAGGGAAAGAAAGGACCAGCCCATGAGCACCTAGCAGGTTGTGCCACCAGACCACCTTGGGATCTGCGAAGGCACTTGTAATTCAATTGATTTCCAGATGAGCCAATGCCGTTCTTGACTGCGATGACTCCTGAGAATTTAGCTGGTGTTCGACAGGCCCACATCACCTCAGCAGGAAGCCATCTTGATGCTGACTAGCTGGATCTGATTTTTATTCCAACAAGCAATCCATTTTTTTAAAAAAAACTTTTTATTTATTAAAATTCTTTGGCTCTGGCTGATCTTTCTTTGCTCAATATTTATTGTTCTGCCTGCCTTGAAATGGGAGCTGCTGTTAGCCCTTTGATGAATGGATCAAAAGGCTCGTCTGGATTCTTGTCAGCGAGGGCTGGCATTATCCTCTCCTGAGCTGCTGCTGTGTCTTATTTCTTGTGACTAAGATGGCATCAAACCTAATGTGGAGTTGGGTCACTGGGTAACTGCAGGGGTGCTTAGACCGGACTCCAAGGGCAAACCAGTCCTGTTCTAATTGGTGTAGTGGGAAGGCAATGGTTCCAAAGTATTTCCATTGTCACATTCCCGCATAATTCTGCTAAAACAAGATGCTCCAGAAAGATTGGCGGACTCTAAGAGGCAAGGGTAACCTGTTGGGGTGTATGCCTGAAATGAGAAGTCACAGCCCAAGTTAGAGAGCTGTAGCTTCTCTTCTAGAGGCCCACGGCATGTCTTCAGGGACAGCAGCTGTCACACAAACAAATGCTATTGAATAGCCATGATATCTCAGCATCTCACAGACAATACTACGATAGCAAGTCTGTAGGTTCTCTTTTCCCAACACTCGAGTGATATCAGCATCACAAGACATCAGGGGCCCCTTCTTCAGAGACATGAATGGGATGTGCACGTAGGGCCAGGTTTTTTCAAAGATGCTCCGTACTTGTCCTGCAGGTCCTGTGAGAGCTATGTGACTGTATGATAGCTCTGAGAGCAGGTTCTTTGCATGGAATTCTGATCCTTTATTCAGACAAATGCTCCGTGAGCCAAATTCTGATCTCAGTTTGACTGCTGTAAATCTTGGAAAATCTCCATCGGTCAATCAGAAACCAGAACCCCATGTGATGTTTTGCAGTTGTTCCAGTGCCCACACTGCAGAGATGCTTAATGGCTGGCTTTTTTAGCCCAGCGGGGCAAATCCTCGGCTGGTTTAAATTAACGTAGCTTCACTGAGGTCAGTGGAGTGGTCCCCTTCTCCAGGAGGTCCCAGCCTGTGGAATGAACTCTAGCAAGAACTAAAGACCATCATGAACCTCAACAATTTCAATGCAAGTCACATTTTTCTTCCCTCATCTTTAACATAAACAAGGAGCAACAGATGTTTTTATTTAACAGCCACAAGAAAACCCTACCAAAACAAGACATGCCACACACTTCTTCTCCCCCTGGGAAGAGGGTGAGAGAACAAACACCATGTGTCAGATGCATAGTCACGTTGCTGAATGCCTGACTTTGAAGGCATTCAGATGCTTGGGTGATAAAAACTCATATAGAATAGAATAGGCTGAGGATGTTTCATGAGGTGTCATTTCAATGGATCTTTGACCTATGTCTCTTTCATCCTTATTATGCCTTCTTTTCCCACTTTTTGTTTGCCTAAGCAGCCTCCAGTTGTAGGGCTCTGTGTGCGTGCTGTTTTCAGTCCTGCTTTAAAGACAAATTCCATTTAAAGCCTTTTATTGTTTCCCTGAGATGGCCAAGATTAAAAAAGCATTCAAAGGAGGGTGTTTTCAGGCTGCACTGACCTTCTGTTCCCACTCCTGATTCCTCTAGAGTACGGAGCATGTTAATTGTACAGTGTCTCAGAGATAGATGCTGCTGGAAAAATAACTGATGACTGAACCATCTTCCCTGAGATTTAATTTGTAATTCTACATGTCTGGAATCCCAAAGCCTTTTCTAGGAGACAGCTCCAGAGCAGAGTCTTAGCTTCATGGGATTTTAGTCCTCAAAGGTGGTGATTATTGTGTCGGGGGGGTGTTAGGATCCAATCATATCATGCTGTTCATCAAGCATTCCCTGTGGCCAGTGCTTGATGGAGTCAGGGGATGAGGACCAGGAGCAGAGCCTACTTAATCAGTGGCTTGCATGCTTCGGTTTGCCGTCAGTGTGTGGGGAATGAGCAGTGAGGTAGGGGAGGTCTTTGAGCTCATGGATGGTGGTTACCACAAAAATGAAGTAGGGGCATTAATGTGGTTGGAAACAAAGGGCCTCCTCCCAGCACAGTTAGCCTGGATTGTTGGCATGACTGTTCTCTATAAATACACTTCTTTTTCTTTAACACTTAGCAGCTATTCAGAGCTGGTCTCAGGAAGCCTTTTCCTGCTCATAAGGGTAACTATCAAACTTTGTGATGGAGTACACAGAGCTGGGACTGGTCAAGAGGGGATTAACGAGGACCTCTGAATCCTTAGGGGGCTATTGGCCATTCAGTCACCCCAGCTATTTGAATGGAATGGAATTGAATGATAATTTGAATGGAAGATTCTCCCAGGCTTGGTTTGCCAAGCCACTACCCACTTCTCATTCACATCCTTCTTGAAGGCCTTCTTCAAGGTTGGAGTCTACAGTGCAGTCGGCCTCCTTTTTCTGGCTTAGGTGGTACACTTCAGGACAGTGGGTCTTCTGGGTTTGTTGGGTGCTCAGCAGATGATGTTGAATTCACATACTATCTCTACCTTCCGAACTGAGGAGGTGAAATGTTCCGTGTCCCCTTACCAAGCTCTATGTTACAGATGACATCATGCAAAACCCAGATCAGTGAGTCTTAGAAAATAAATTCCAGACTTCATCTAGCTATAAAGAAAAGAGAGATCAGCCAATGCTACCTGTCTGTAGCCCACTGGCAAGTAACCCATGTGTCTGGGTATGTGATTCTGCCTCCATCCAGTAACTGATCTTGCTGATTTCTCCACTTTGTGGCTGTGTTCACACACAGGGATTATTTTGATACAAGTTGTGTCGAAACAAACTTGTATCGAAATAATGCCTTATTTCGAAATAACTTAGTCTGAATTAACAAAAAGTTATTTCGAAATAAGGGAAAAGGTGGGAAACGAAATAGCATGTTCATACTGTGAACATGCTATTTCACTTCCGGAGGGGGCTGCAGGCACCCATGGGGTTCAGCGCTGCCCAGCGCTGAACCCCGCGGGTGCCTGTAGCCCAGCTTTGCAGGCGCTGGCCAAGGGACACCCCTCAGCACCCTGGCCAGGGTGCTGAGGGGGCAGCCCTTGAAATGTTGTTTCGGAACACCTTGTTTCAAAAACACACAGTTGTTTCAAAACAACGGCTTCCCGTTGTTTTGAAAGAACTCTGTGTCGTGGGAACAGCAGAATTCTTATTTTGAAACAACCTCTGTTGTTTCGAAATAAGAGTGCTGTGTGAACACAGCCTAGGAGTTCTTGCAGCTGTGTGGTGGCAGAGGTGTACATGTTTGTGGCTGAAGGCTGTGGGTTTGTTTCCCACCAACAGACTCAGCATCTGCATCAACAGTTTGTTCCACAGGCACAAATCTATTTCAAACCCTTTGAGCTGCTAGAATGATAGCTGCATATGGGCTGTACCCCTTTCTCACCTGAGCCAGACAGCACCATAGATGGATAAGCTAGAAGCCCTGGGCTGCAGCAATGACTTTTGGAAAGGTTCAGAGACTGAATGAAGGTGATAAGCAAATAGCTGCTGATAGATTAACACAAGGCAAAGAGAACATGTAAAGCTGGATTTTTGGCTTAGAAAGTGTTCTTAGGGCAGCAGAGCTTTGAGATAGAAAGATGCAATTCATTTCAAAGAGCTGCAGGTGGAAGGATCTCTGTTTGGAGACACCACCTGGTTTCTGATTTCCCTCCTGTGGAGCTAGGAATAGGCCTCTGTTCTCATCATCTGCACCCTGCTGCCACTGGCCAGAGAAAGCTGTTCCCTGAGGGTCTTGCTGAGACAGGTCCACCGCCCTGCTAAGGTTCTCCAAGCTGTGCTTGTTTTCTGCTTATCTCTCTGGATTTGGAGGTCTGTAGGTCTGATCTGGTGGTTTGGGGTTTTTTGGTTTTTTTTTTTTTTTTTGACTCAAGACCTTGAATTTTTCTTCTTTGTGTCTGCTCTCTCTCACTGAATCACTGCCATTGAGGTAAGAAACAGGATCATATCACCAGACGTGAGACGTCAGACTAGAAACCCGAGCGTCCCGCTGCTGATGGAGGGAATACATGGCCACAGTGCTGTGTCCCTGAGCTGAGCACAGCAGCAGCAGTAAAAAATTGTCCCCTGCACCAACCCTGCGCCTCTCTCTTCTGAGTGGCTGGGACCCCGCTTTTATTCCAGGGGGCCAGTAGAAGTCAGGAGTCCAATGTTTCCTCTAAGGGTCCAATGCAGCTAAGCAACATATGTTGCTGTCTGCGCCCCCCCCATGCAGGCTCTATTGGCCCCTGTGGGCCCAATCCTGCCCCTCCTGCGGGCCTGAACCTGCCCCCCAATCTCCACAGGCTGCCTGGCCTCCCAGCAGCGGGGACGGAGCAGCCAGCCAGCCTACCCCCAGCTGGCCACCCCTCCCAGTGGGGCAGAGGGGGCCAGCGCTGAGCTCCAGGGTGCATGGTCACTGGACTGGCCCGCTCCGCTCCCGAAGAGTTTGGGCTGCTTTGCCCCCATCCCCTCTGGCCTGAATGGGCCTGCTCCATGGCCGGGGGGGGGCCTGTGGGCGAAGCAGCCCAAACTCTTTGGGAGCGGGTCAAGGCCGCTCCAGGGACCCAACCCCACACGCCAGAGCTCAGCGCCGGCCTCTTCTGCCCCCGGGGAGGCGCAGTGGCTGGGAATAGTCTGGCTGGCTGCTCTGCCCCGCTGCAGTGTGGCCAGGTGGGCAGGCGGGTGGAGCAGCCTCTGGCCCTGACAGCCCGCCCGCTGGAGTTGGAAGGGGGGCGGTCAGGGCCCCCTCACCTGGCTGGGAGTGGCACAGCTCAGTGAAAGCTGACTCTGAGTGGGAGTTTTTAAAAACTACCCGCTCAGAGTTGCTCTCGGCAGGGAGACGGCTGGCAGCCTTCCCTGCGCCAGGGCTGTGTGGCCACGTGGCCGTGCAGCTTAGAGGCAATATTGGTCAGGACCCTCATGTGCTCTTCATAGTGAGAGACCATCCCAGTCTTGAAGAATCCTATGCTCTAGGTAGACAAGCTGCACAAAGAAAGGGCTCTTACCTCATCTTACTTCAATCAGATAAAATGACTTGCTCATGGAGGTCACATGGGAGTCTGTGGCAGAGTTGCACAGTGAGTGATTTCCATAAGAGACCGATTTGCCACCACTTGATTTTTGTTTCTTCTGAGTGTGTTGACAGAAAAAGCCAAATTGCGTTGAGAGGACATATCCACTCCACCCTCTACTCAACCTCTTCCACCTTCTCTTCCTCAGATCAAAGGCCATGTAGGAAGACACTACAGAGAATGGGAATTTAGCGCTTTTGGCCCAGCCCATGTAGAAGCAAACAGAGAATTGTCTCCATGCAGCAGGATCCTATAAGATGGGTCAGAACCCCTGGAGATGATCTCATTCCTTATTCACTTCTATAGGCTTTTAAAATCTAGTCTAGAGGTCTCTATTAAACCTCTGTAAAAGCGTGTTGATTTCCTCCTTATGAAATTCTATAGGGCTTTTTTTCCCATAGGGACAAAGAGCCGTCAGACCATAACAACTTTCACTCCCTGCTGATCCAGGTTGGAGTCAAATCCATGCCCTGGGTACACAGGGCCGTATCATATCGCCTGAGTCATCCCATCCCCATCTCCTCCTGTTTTTCCCCATTAACATTTTATTGGCTCTCTGCAGACAGTTACAGATGACTCAGAAGAATCTACAGGCAATTACTGTATCTCCAACCAATTCAGCAGACAAAAAGGATGCAAACTAGCAGGCGGTAATCAGGAAATGGCTTGGCCTCTTCTTTCTTTTATTCTCTGCCTGCTGAATGAACTGCTACATTCTCAACGCTTAATTATCTTTTATCATCCTCAAATACTCTTCATTTAATGGAAATAGCTAAGCAGGTTGGAGAAGCAAAACAACATGATCTATAATATTAGGTCTCAGCTGAAGGACATTTTGCTTGCTCGGCAAATGTAGATCTTGGTATGAACTGTAGCACACTTTAGGCACAAGTTTGGCAATCTCACAAAGGGGCTAGAAAGCCAGTGTAACTGGTCAGCTATCAATCCAGCAGGGGGAATCCCTGGGTCACACAGTGCTGGGATAGCTGGTGGTTATAGCAAGGCTTCTTTGCTCCTGGCCCCCAGGAGAGGGGACACGTGTGTGTGATGCCCCTGGCAATCCTTGGATGATACATTGGGCCTTTGATGTCATAGTTTAAAGCAGCCTTGAGGCTGCTCTGGATGCACCTGGCTACAGGGACTGTGTAGAACATGCCCCACCATCATCAGGCAACTGGGTCCCCGCCTCCCCTGGCCCCAGCTCTGACTAGTTGCAGCTGAGGATGGAGCCTTCTGTAGGAAGAAGCCGGGCCCAAATTTGCTCTCATACTCGTGCCAAGACCTGGGGCTGGCTCTGATCTCAGGCCACCTTTATGTAGCTCTAATTCTACTGAAAATAGTGAAATTGCCCCCAGCTTTTGCTGCTGCCAGAGATCCAGCTCAGTCCCACTGAGAACTGGAGTGGGTCTGATCAAGCCCCCTTTTCTCCATTGCCATGGGGCTTTACTGGTTTAAGTGAGTCCTTCAGGTTCCATTTTTTCTGGGTCACTGTATATTAATAGAGTCCTAGGGTTGGAAGGGACCTCATGAGGTCATCTAGTCCAACCCCCTGCTAAAAGCAGGACCACTCTCACTAACTCATCCCAGCCAGGGTATTATCTAACCAGACCTTAAATAGCTCAAAAGATGGAGATTCCACCACCTCTCTAGGTAACCCATTCCAATGCTTCACCACTCTCCTAGTCAGGGGCATCGCTGGCGCTGGGCATGCAAGGGCACATGCCCCGAACCCAATCAGGCCGGAGATCTGGGTCCCAGCCACCGACAGCCATGGCAGCCCCATCCCCCACTGGGGATCCGGTGCCTGGCCGGCTGCGGCCGCAGCGGCCCCTTGCCCTGCGCCGGGGATCTGGGGCCTGGCTGGCTGTGGACACGGCAGCCCCCTCCCCTACACTGGGGATCCGGGGCCTGGCAAGCTGCGGCTGCGGCGGACCCCTCCCCCGCCGGGGATGCGGAGCCTGGCCGCCTGCAGCGGTGCGGCAGCACCTGGCCCTGTCCCCAGCCAGGGGGCGGGGCCTGTAGGCTGTGGGAGGGGCTGCAGGGGTGGGGGCGGGGCCCGGGCCCGGGCCCATGCCCTGGGTCCCTCCCGCAGCCAGCGATGCCCCTGCTCCTAGGGAAAAAGTTGTTTCTAATATCCAACATTTACCTCCCCATCTGCAATTTGAAACCATTGCTCCTTGTTCTGTCCTCTGTCACTACTGAGAACGGTGGGTTACTTACCAGTAACTGTCCTTCTTCGAGATGGACTGGTCACATACATTCAGTTACAGGCGTCTACGTGCTGCAGCGCACGGTGGCTTAGAAAGCCTTTAGCCTTAGCGTGTCAGGTCAGGGCACACAATGAATGCCCCCTCTGTGCCGCAACTGTGGCTATATAGGTGACCATGACCCTGCCCCTCCCGGTCCCTTATACTTTCGCCAACTCCATTAGTGGGGATGGTGGGAGGGATCTGAATGTATGTGAGCAGCCCATCTTGAAGAAGTACAGTTACTGGTAAGTAACTCACCATTCTTCTTTGAGAGCTGCTCACATCATTCAGTTACAGGTGACTGCTAGCCATACCCAAGGATGGTGGGAGGAGTTACAATCTGCCCACGCTAAGTATGGCTCTGCCCAACGTGGCATCCTCTCTAGCCTGTTGGATGATAGTGTAGTGCATTGTGAAGGTATGCACTGACGACCACATAGCTGCCGTGAAGAGCTCTTGGATTGGGACCTTGACGAGGAAGGCTGTTGATGAAGCCTGGGTCCTGGTAGAATGAGCCCTGACAGTTACAGGAAGGGGCATATTCGACCTTCTGTAGCAGTCTTTGATACAGTTTACTATCCATTTGGAAATGCACTGTGTGGAAGACCTCTTTTGCATTCAGCGACCTCCACAAAGAGTTGGGAGGTCTTGCTGAATGGACACGTGTGCTCATGTATGTTAGGAGCACTTTTTTCACATCCAGAGTGTGCCACCTCCTCTGCTTCTCCGTAACTTGAGGGTCTGAAAAAATACTGGTGTAACTCTTCTGCCAGGGTAGGCTGGCAGAACAAGGGCTGGGTTCTATACCTGTGGGTTTCTCAATTATGTAGCACCACCAACCGGCTCAAACCTTATAGCCCAAAGGGGGTGCTATAACAGGATCTGGATTGAGCAGTGACATGACCACAAGTGATAGAATAAAAGATGATTTTATTAAAAGAAGTAGAATGCTTACATCCCTTTCAGCTACTGGGGCCCCCTGGAAACAGTAGTGGGTGGGCTCCAGGGCTTTTATCTCTGAGGGCACCTGCTGTAGCTTTTCAGTCCATCAGTGAAGTCCAACCTGCATTAGACTTTCCTACTGTTATATAACATCACAGGGAAAAAAAACTACTAACTATAAAATATATACATGTCAGCATACAAGCTTTGCTAACAGGCATGCCTTGTAAGAATTAACGGATGGTCACTCAGATGAACAGGTAAATATATGTATGTCTTCTGGTTATCAACACCTAAATAAACAGCAGTAAATTGTGCTGGTGTCTGGTTCAGGGAGGTGCCTGGTTCAGGGAAAGGTCACTCCATGGTCTGAGTGAGGCCATTAACAAGGCAATAAATTGCTTATGTTTACAGATATGTGGTGCCTTGGTCTGAATGGAACCATAGGCAAGTGATAAATCATTCATATTCTGGGCCCATGACTTGGTCTGAGTGGGAGTGCCACTGTCCTTTGCATACAATCTTCTTCCGCTTATTTCCCCTACAAACCCCCACCCAGATTTCTGGGAAATCCTGCACTGTTCCTGGGCACCCCAAAAGGGGTAAGGCTTCCCCAATCACAAGCACGAGTCTGAGAGTAGTAAACAGAACTTTTAATAGTAGTTAAACAGAGTGGTAAAAGGCCAAATAACAGAAATCAGTGCTGATGTATCAAATCAGTTAAGAGCAAAGTTCCCAACAACCCACACCACATAATAGAACATTCAAGACCCAATGGCAAAACCAGCACTGATTTGGAGAATCAGTGCTAATCAGGCCTTTAACATGATCCCACATATCATAACAGCACAGGTAAACTCACTAGCAAAATTGCACCAATCTGGAGAATCAGTGCTAACTAGGCTTCCAACCAACCCTAGAGTACGTAGGGAGTGTCTTTCATGCCAGCCGTCCGCCGGCACCATCTACTGGCCACTCACTCCCTCCAATAGCACCGTCCCTTGGCTCTGTCTGCTGTCCACCGGCTCCACCCAGGGGTCACTCATGCCACCCAGCTCGCCACTGGCCGTTCTCACCATCCACTGGCTCCCTCATCTGCTGCTCCTCTTCAGTGATTTCAGCTCAGAGAGAGGGTTTTCTCTCTCTCTCTCTAGTAATTTTAGCTCAGAGAGAGTTTGCTTCTCTCTCTAGCGATTCCAGCTCTTAACTTCAAGTAGCTGCAAACAGCTACCTCCATTTAAATGACAAAGGCCTCAGAAGAAGCCTAGCCAGATCTATCATTAGACAGGGCAGGCAATAGGAGATGAGGCAGAGGTAGCCTCAAACCCCCACCCGCCTTCAACTTCTTTCAGGCTGAAACATGCAGTCGCCTTTCCTACAATCCTCTTCTTAACTAAGGGTAGCAAACAGAGTAGCTATTTACAAATAGATAGCATTTCATATTTCCCTTCAGTAGAGTTACAGATATTGACAGATTTGTGATCAGATTAACCCCAAATACCATTACCCACTATGTCCTGCACCCAGTATGATAATACCTAATTGTGCTCTTTGTGTTCATGCTAATACAAGACCCATGCAATTAGATGCCCGCCCCCCAGAAGCTGTTAGGCACAGCTTCTAAGGCTACCTTACACTGGCAAGCAAATATCCTGATTGAGGTGAAAAGGAGAAACTACCTTAGGGAGGAAGGGGGTGTGTGGTCGCAGTACCACTTTATCAGGAAAGAAGCTCATATATGGGATTCTGAGGAAAGGGTCTTCAACTCTGAGACCCTTCTAGCTGAGGCGATTTCTACTAAAAAGGTTACATTCCAGGCAAGGACCAGTAAGGTACATGAGTCCAAGGGTTCATATGGGGGCTCTGTTAGTGCTTGGAGCACCATGTTCATGTCCCAAGGAGGAATGGGTTCATGGGGTTGTGGGAAAAGTCTTTTGAACCCCTTCAGGAACTTAGTGAAAGTAGGGTGGGAGAAAACAGGGACACCATCCACCTTTTCGTGGAGGGCTGAGATCGCTGCTAGGTGGACTCACAGTGAGGAAAGGGAGAGATCTTTGTCTCTAAGGTCTAGCAGATAATCAAGGATTAGGTGTAAAGGGGCTAGTACAGGGTTTACTCCTTTACCTTGAGTCCAGCTGGAAAACTGTTCCCATTTGGTAGACCTGGTGGATGGTTTTCTACTACCGACCAGGACCTTCCTAACTCTGTCCGAGCAAAGCCTTTCCTGCTCGCTGAGCCAAAGGGTCTCCAGGCTGTCAGATGCAGGCGACGTGGGTTCAGGAGCCACAGGTGCCCTGAGTCTTGTGTCAGGAGGTCCGCCCACAGGGGGAGGCAGAGTGGGGCCTCTATGGACAGGTCCTGTAGGAGAGAGAACCAGTGTTGTTTGGGCCAGTCCGGAGTTATCAATACCATGTTTGCTCCATCCATCTTGATCTTCAGGAGGACTCTGTGTATCAATGGCCCTGTGGGAAGGCATACATTAGAAGGCCTGACCAGGTGATGAGGAAGGTGTTGGTGAGCGACCCCTCATCCTGACCTCTGAGGGAGCAAACTTGCTGACACTTGCGGTTCTGCCATGTCGCAAACAGGTCCACTCGGGGTGTTCCCCGTTTGTCTGCCAGGTGAGAGAACACTGTATTGTGGAGTGACCACTCGTGATTTGCTAGGGGTTTTCTGGTGAGCAAGTCTGCCAGCCCGTTGTCCACTCCCGGTAGATGTGCTGCCCCCAGAGTGAAATTGTATTTCAGGGCTAATTCTCAGAGTTCGCATGCTTCCTTGCAGAGAGCTGGGGAGCAGACACCCCCTTGCTGGTTCATATAGAACATAGCTGCAGTGTTGTCCGTTAGAACCTGGACCAACCTGCCTTGTATCCTGCCCAGAAAAGTCCTGCAAGCCAATCTAATGGCCCGCAGTTCCTTCACGCTGAAGTGAAGAAGGCTGTCTGCATGAGACCAAAGTCTCTGGGTGGAAAGCCCCCCCAAAATGTGGGCCCCCCCATCCTGAGTCCCAGGCATCAGTTATCAGTGTCACTGTGGGCATTAGCATTTTGAAGGGAACTCCGCCCATGGCAAACTGGGGGTCCTTCCAGATCTGTAGTGCCTCCAGGATATCTCGGAGAACCGACAGTACCTTGGACAAGGGGTGTCTGTGGGTGGAACACCGTGGAGAACCAGACCTGGAAGGGCCTCCGTGCTGTCCAAATCATGGAGGTGGAGGCTGCCATGTGCCCGAGCAGCTGTAGGCAGTGATGGGCTGTGGTCACTTGAAACTCCTACAGCTCCATAATGATGGTGCAGACGGACCGAAATCTTGAGGGGGGCAGGGAAGCCTTCCCTTTGTGAGCATCTAAGAGAGCTCCTATGAACTCTATACTTTGTGACGGGCAGATTTTTGATTTTCTTAATTTATGCAGAGACCCAGGTACCTGCACAGACAGGTTACCACTCTGACATTGAGCTCTGCCTGAGCCCTCGATTCCCCATGAAGATGTTGTACAGAACTGGCCCCAGGACTGATCCCTGGGGCACTCAACTCATTACTAGTTGCCAACTAGACACTGAACCATTGATTCCTACCTGCTGAGCACGTTGATCTAGCCTGTTTTCTATCCACCTTACGGTCCACTCATCCAATCCATACTTCCTTAACTTGCCGACAAGAATGCTGTGGGAAACCGTATTAAAAGCCTTGCTAAAGTTGAGGTATATCATGTCAACCGCTATTCCTGCATCCACAAATCCAGTCATCTCACCATAGAAGGCAAGCAGGTTGGTCAGGCATGATTTGCCCTTGGTGAATCCATGCTGACTGCTCCTGATCATTCTATTTTCCTCCAAGTGTTTCAGGATTTGTCAGCTTCTTTTTAAACACATGGAACTTCTGGATCACTTTCAGCCCAGACCCTATTGTCAGGGATGCTGGTGTAAAGCCATGTACTCAGCAATGAATGTGAAAGCCTATAACTGAACAGATGTGTCAGATTTAGGAGGGCGCAGGGGTGAAACCCAGAGACCGGGTACCAAGGGCACCCTGGTTTTGCCATTGATTCACTGTGCAAACATCACTTCCTCCTGTTGTGCCTCAGTTTCCTCATCTACATTATGGTGACTGGTGATGTTTCTGTAATTTGCAAGCTGGTTTGGGGGTTTAATTTATAAACAGTGCAGCACAATTCATAAAGCATTGGGTCTGTTCTGGCTTAGCCATTGGCTTCTTGGACAAATCACTTGTCCCTCCTTTCTGCCTCAGTTTTCCCATCTGTACAATGGGGATCCTGCCCTCCTCTATAAAGTGCTTGCAGTTCCCTGGATGAAAAGCTCTATATATGAGCTAAATGTTGTTATTTGTGATGTGTTTGTGACTCTGGGATGGAACATGCTGTGAAACAGGCAAAAGATGATGACTCCATTGAGGACTTCATACTTGTCTCACGTTACTGAACATGGCTCTGCCATTGTCTGAGAGCACTACCTCCCCATGAAAATCAGTTTTGGGACACAGGCTAGATAGAGGGGTTGAGGTTTTCAAAGCTGCCAAAGCTCTGGCTGCACATATCCTTCCAGAAATTGATGGAAACTTGGAACCCAAAATCCCACTGGTGGCCCTTGAAAATCTCTCGCTAGGCAACTAGGAGCTTTCCAAAGCATTCTTCCAGCTGTCCATCCATAGCCTGTTTTGTGCTCAATGCTGACCATGGAGTCTGGTGCTTTTTCCCCCTCTCAGCCCCATCTGCTGGGGTCTTCTGACAGCATTTGGCCAGAGGAACTGGATAATTCCCTGCATCCACTAATCCTGGGCTAGATAATCCAGCTGTAACATAACATCCGTGGCTGGGCTCTGGGAGAGAGGCAGTTGGGGTGTCCAGCTCCCATGCTGCAAGGTTGGGATGCTTGGCAGCCTCACTCAGAGCATTGGCAGGGAGATGGGAAACAGCAATCCTGGCCAATGGGAGAAGGCATGGATTATACTCATCTCCACTTTCTTGTCCCACTTCAGATGCGGAAGGGGGCAGGGATGGGGAGGGAAAACTGGGACATGCTGTTCTGTGAGCTACTCCGGTGCCCTGAGCTTGTGTGTGTGTGCGAGTGTCTGTGTATAAGGGTTTTGTGCCCTGATTTACAGAAGACTTGTCTGTATAACAGGCTCAGGGTGTGGGGTTCTTCTGTCTCTTACACCAGGGGCGTTGCTGGCCAGGGGAGGGACCTGGGGCATGGGCCCAGGCCCTGCCCCCAGCCCAAGGCCCCGTCCCCATTCTGCAGGCCCCACCCCTTGGCCGGGACAGGGCCCGGTGCCGCCATGAGCAGCTAGGCCCCGCATCCCCGGCCGGGGACGGGGCTATCGCCGGCACACGCAGCTGGGCCCCAGACTGCCCACCACAGCTGTGGGTGGCCAGGCCCCAGATCCCCGACAGGGGCCAGGGCTGGAAGAGGTTGCAGGAGGCTAGGCCCCACATCCCCAGCCAGGGACAGGGGCGCCGTGCCACCACGGCTGTCAGCGGCTGGGCCCTGGATCTCTGGCCCAATTGGGCCAGAGATCTGGGGCACCGGCACTGGGGTTTGGGGCACATGCCCCGGAGTGCCCAACGCCAGCAACACCCCTTCCTTACACTAGTGTCCCCAGTGGAGTCAGCTCCTGATTCATGGTGGGCTGTGATCAGGAGTCCCAGGGGATGGTGGTTTGACAATGGTACAGGAGAGACCAGCTGGGGTGACCAGGGAGCAGCAGGAGCACCGCTGCCCCAGGAAAAGACCCAGGGTCCATGCCCCACCCCCTGGATCTGATTTGGCACCCCAAGCCTGATCCAGTTTCGGGGCCCCATTGCCAGCTGGGCCGCAGATCCCCAGCCAGAGACAGGGCCAGGCAAGGCAGGGGCTGTCACAGGCAGCCCAACCCAGATCCGGGGCCAGACCACCTGCAGCAGCACCTGCATCTCCCCACCAGAGATCTGAGAGAGGCAGGGGCCACGCTGGGCACTTGGGGCACTGGTGCTGGGACCTAGGGCACTTGCCCTGTGTGCCAGGCACCAGCGACGCCCCACGGAGCAACCACACTGTATGGCAGGTGCTGGGCTGGAGCCTCTCAGTGCTGGGGAGACATGTATGTTTTGGGTTCCCTTACTCTGAGCAGGGGAATCCCCATCACTCACTGCCATGTTTGAGTGTGATTTTAAATGAGAGACCTGAAATTTATGGTGCCTGTCCTATTCTGGTGGGACTGCATTGTCTATCACTGCCCTTCATTTATCTGACAGATGCCTGATGCTGTTAACTAGCATCAACCCGGTTCTTTACTGGATTAATGCTGAGTGGAACCGGAGAATGAAAAGGCCAGAACAGTCCCCATCTCAGACAATCAATGGCTCTAGCGTTGAAGCATGGCTTGCCCAGGCAACCAGTGGGGCTCTGCTTTGGCCTAAGTCTACTCTCCCTGCAGGCAATGGTAAAAGCCATTCAACAGGCACAGAGCTGGGTCAAAAATCCCCCCTCTGGGGCTATTATGGAGGAAACTGGTCATGTGGTTAAGACTCAGGAGACCTTCTGACCTTCAGCAAGTCACGCACTTAATCTCTGGCCTCAGTTCGCTATCTGTAAAATGGGGATAAGAAACCTTTTGTCTGACTCATCAAACTGTCTCTCACAGCATGTCTGTGGAATGCCTATTGCAATGGCCTGGATCTCAAGCCCTACCACAATACACAGAGTGAGAAAGGAGCCAAATCCCATGTGCCTTCCCAGCTCCTTGGCAAGGGAATTCCCTTGCATTCCTTGTTCCAGAGCCGTGACTCACATCAGACCCACATTTGCAAGCTGACAGCATGACGCCTTCAATTCCCCAGGACCAAAAATCACCTCCTGTTGTGGTGAGGAACCAGTTCACTGTCCATGTTATGCCATTCTCATCTTGTGGTGTTGTCCACTATATACTCCCTCCTCAACTAACGGTGGAGAGCAAATGCAGCATTCATGTGTGTGTCATCCAAGAGCAAGAGCTAATTCAGTGCAGATGTGTTCCGAGACACAGACCGATGGGGGAACAGTTCCCATGTGGATACTCCATCAAAATCCATCCCCACCTGCACAGATTCAGTGACGAATGATCCCTTTGGTTAGTGAATTAATTTGGCTTCTGTTTGTCCTCAAATAACAAACAGCTCTCCTCTTAATGGGCTCAATCTAGCCCAGGGTCAGCAACCCAAAAGATAAGAGGTGTCATTTTTAAAAATTCCTTCAGTAACCAAGTGTTTTGAGAGCTGGGCCAGAGCACCAGGTGCAGGTTCCCTGGGTCAGGTGTGGGGGAGTACAGAACCAGGAGCAGCCCCCTACAAGTTTCCCCCAGTGGTAGGGTGGAGTCCAGAACCTGGCATGGGTCACCCACAAGGTCCCTCTAGTAGCTGGAAGCAGGGGACTAGGGACCTGCAGCCTGGAGCCACAAGGGGGCAGGCAAAGAGCTGCCTATGGTTCTGGAGCCACAGGTTGCAGACCCCTGGTCAGGGGCGTTGCTGCCCCGGGGAAAGACCTGGGGCACTGGGCCAGGCCATGCCCCTGGCCGGGAGGCCATGCCCCCGGCTGGGGATGGGGCCAGGAGTAGCCACGAGGGGCTGAGTCCCAGATCCCCAGGCGGGGACGGGGCCGCCGTGGGTGACTGAACCCCGGATCCCCAGCTGGGGATGGGGCTGCTGCGGCCGTGGGCGGCTGGGCCCTGTATCCCCTGCCGGGGATGGGGCCAGGAGTGGTCTCCGCTGTGGGCAACTGAGCCCCAGATCTCTGGCCTGGGACAGGGCTGCTTCAGCCACGGGCAGCTGAGCCCCGATCTCCAGCCTGATTGAGCCGGAGACCCAGAGAGGTGGGGCCCCGCCAGACCCGGGGCACTGGCCCTGGGATTTGGGGCATGTGCCCCATGTGCTTGGCGTCAGCGACGCCCCTGGCCCTGGTCTAGCCACAGCGTAACTCCCTGGGGCTTGTTTCCTCTGAATGAACTGACTTGGGCCAGCCATGGCCATGCATTGGTCTTTTGTTGGGATGTGGACAAGCCCTTTGAGTTACAGGCATTCGGGAGCAAGTCTGGGACTTGCCCAGATTTGTCCCTGGTGCAGAAGAGCCAATTGGCTTATGGGATGCGCCTAGCAGTGAATGGCTCCAAGAATGTGTCCTAGATGGTCCTGTCTGGGCAGAGAAACTGTAGCCTTGATGACATCCACAGTTGCACATATGGGAAATATCTGCCCTCTTCATTAGGTTTCACTCTGGTTTCTAACAGTGGGAGATTGGATTAGGCCCTGAAGCAGGACGTTTAATATTCCTTCCAAAAGTGTTGCCCTAAATTATGTTAACTCAGGCTATTCTTGTGCTCCACTCCATATACAAAGCAAAGCCCTCCCCTCTTGGCCCCAGCGTCTTCCTGCTGTAGTGAGCTCTGCCACTGATTAGGCTAGATATATCTACACAACAGACACCATCATAGGTCCTAATCAAGCCTGCTACTCCATCAAAGGCTCATTTACCTGGTCATTTACTAATGTGGTCTATGCCATCATGTGCAAGAAATGCCCCTACATCTTATACATTGGACAAACAGAACGATCGCTCCGTAAGAGACTGAATGAGCACAGAGCTGATATCAGAAATCAAAGAACAGAGAAACCAGTTGCTGAGCACTTCCATCTTTCTAATCACTCGATGAATGATTTGTTAATGACTGTCATCAGAGATGTGGCTGGGACAAGACTTCAAAGAGAAACAGCTGAACTCGAACTAATATGCAAGTTAAACTCTGTGAAAGCAGGACTGAATCGAGACTATGGGTTCTTTTCCCACTACAAAAGGTAATTTGACTTCAGGCTTCCCATGGTTTGAACCTAACAACTGCTCTGATTTGCTGTTACTGTATGACCTGATCCTATGTTTTACACCCCCTTACATTTATTTTCATTCCATTCTGTAAGTTCACCTATCTTCGAAGCATCAGAGGAAGTGGGATTTTCTCCCACGAAAGCTCATGCGAAAAATAAATCTGTTAGTCTTAAAGTGCCACATGACTCCTTGGTTTTTTTTGCTGGATTAGATTAACATGGCTATCCCTTTGGTTAGTTAATCACCCCCATTAACCTCCATTATTTCACATAGCTGCCCCAGTGATGCGCTCCCTGCAGTGTGGCTCTTCTCAGGGCCCACAGGCACTCCAGGTGCTGCTCTTAGATGACAGGGTGGTGGGAAGAACAGTAGACTGACTGCTCCCCAGCATTGCCCCTTGGCTGAGAGAACCTCTGTATAGAGGCTGCAGAGTGCTCAATGCCAGGAACATCCTATTTTATCTCACAGCAGTAGCTCCTGGTCCTGAGTGAGATTGAGACTGTGACATGCTAGAGGCTGGACATTCAGACAGCCCCTGCCCCACTGAGGCAACCCAAACAGGACAGGCAAAATGTGGAAGGACAGATGACTTGTCTTTGGTCATGTGGTGGAGTCAGGTCTCCGGATACCTGGGTCTGTTTCCCATGCGCTGGACCCGTTGTTGCCACACTTTCCATTTGCAGATTGTCTTTAGCCCCTGGCATCCCAAAGAGCCCGCAGAGCTTCTTCCCTTCCCTCCACTTTCCCAGCGGAGCCTGCACTGGGTTAGAAAGCTGCCCAGCAAGCGACTGGCACTGCTAGAAGTCAGGAGTCCTTAATACAGGTTGCAGTCAGGTTGACACAGGTGGGGCAGTAGGGTGGGAAATGGGGGGCTGCCATGCTTGTTGTTATACCCAAAAGGGCACCCAGGAGAGCACCCCTTAATAAAAAGAAAAGACTAGCAGGACCTTATTCAGGGGGACAAGGCAATATGCCACATTTATTGTAAATAAGTAAGGATAGCAAAAAGCACATGCGCGCGCGCACGCACGCACACACACACACACACACATATGAAGTTCTGCAACCTGGTATGATATAATTACCAGTCCTTTCATGTGTTGCTTGATCCAGCCTAGTGGCCAACTAGGCTGGGCACAAGGAGGGAGCCAGGCCTGTCAGTTGCAATCCGATGCTCCAAGATGACAGTTGCAGAATAAGACCCCAAGTTTTCATGTTCTTACCCATCTTTTATACTTACTGGCCCTCAGGTAAATCTATGGGATTTGCTGTGTCATGTTGCCTCAGGGTTCCTGTGAGATCATTGGTCACCAGTCACTTGCAGACTTGATTATATTTTGTTCTTTTCTTTCTGGGGAGGTTCCTTCTGTTTGCTTTAATCAGAGATGTCTGCATTGTTCAGCCAATTAGATGGTACTTGTGGTTCATCAGGACGGGCTGGCAGTTGAGACTGGCCTCTTCACACACACACCCTTCATTCACACACCTTGTTCACACATTTAAAAGAACATATACAGCATATGCCTAAACCAGATTTCATCAAGTATACAAAATGGAGTTTGGTGTTTAAGCAGGAGTTCCAGACTGACAATATGGAGTCTTGTTGGACATTGGTTATAATGTCTATTACACAGGGTTACAGAATTATTTTACTTATGACACTGAAGGACAGATATACAACATCAACTATCATATACTTTAAAGGTAAATGTAATGCATTATCTGTCTGTCCCCCTACATTATCTTTCTGTGCTCCACATTATCCTCAAATCCAAAATGCCCCCCATGGGCTGGATCTCCTGGTAGGAGCTGAGTGGTTTAGCCTGAGCTCCACAGGGCCCTGTGGAAAGAAGGGAGGTGGGAAGAGAAGCATAGACTCTGGCAAAGCAGGAAGCTGGGCAGGAACAGCAGATCCCCTGCAGTGCCATGGAGCTGGCATCTGGACTGGTACAGTGCTAGTCCCAGATCCCCATGTAACTAAGCAGCAGGGCCAAGGCCCCAGCCCAGCCAATTTCCAGCAGTTCTTTCCCTTCTACAATGAAACATTCATGAAGCTGCCTGGCAAAGGCTGTCTGCATGCCTCTCTTTTGGGTCAACACGGCGCAATCCAGCCTGCATCCCATGCTATGGCTCAGGGGCCTTGGTGACCCGGCTCAGGCAAGCTGTGCTGCTCTGTTCAGCCATGGTTTGCCTGGAGTGGGTCTGCAGAGGAATGAAGGGAAAGGCCTGATCTCTGAGAAAAGCAGGGTCTGCAGTCGAGGCCCGGAGCTTTCATTGCACACTGTTGGCAAATAGGCAGTTAAATGACACCTGGTTGCTGGAGGAGACGGGGGCATGGTGGGCTGCACTGAGGAAACAGTGGGGGGTGAGTGGTGGGGAAAGATGGCAACAAACCCTCACCCTCTAATTGAGTAACATTAGCTGGGGAGGAACCGTACCAGATATGACTGAGTGCATCCCCTCTTATGGAGCAGCTGGGGAGTGGGGAATCAAAGGATGGATGATGGTGCCACCGATTGCTCTCAAGTGGGGTGAACCACAGGGTGCAGCTGGCCTGGCTGCCAAAGGAAGCTCATCTCCCTGCAGCAGCCAGGGGGAATCTGGCCTCAGATGCATCTAGTTCCTATTGTCATGTATGCAATGAACATAAGGCCGCATCCTCAGCTGATGTAAATCAGCACAGCTCCCCTGACCATAATGGAGTTACACCGAGCTACACCTGAGAAGGATCTGGGCCGCGGGTTTATTACTTGCACTGGAATTTCTCCCTTCCAATTCTATTCAAAGTTTTCCCTCTCTCCGCCCTGTCTCTTCCCCTTCTCAAAGTCTCTCCAGAGTGGGATCTGGTCCCCTTGGCATATGAATTGAACACTCAAAGCTGATGTATTTGGAATTAACCAAGAGGAATCCCTCCTGTGTCTCCATGACCCCTTTTCCCCCATCATTTCCCAGTTCCTATTTGGGAAGTAGCATAGTGTGTGCCTAAACTGCAGTTAAACACCTGGAGTTGCCTCATGGCATCTGTGTTGGCTGATGGAGCTTTAGTCCAATCCCCTGAAGTCCAAATCAGCTGGTCTGGTTGAGACGTGGCTGTGCCATGGGTCTTTTAGTCCAGTGTTGACATACTCATGGAGGACCTTGGTGTGAGGCAGCATATAAATCAAGATTTTCAAAGACCCAAGGGTGCCCCGATAGAGGTGGATGAAGGTTCCTTGAGCTCCGAAGTGGCGCTGAGACCTGACATGACTGCATTAAACAAGCTGATTGGCTCTAGTTGATATTAATATGGTAGTTTCTTGTGTTTTTTCCGTCTCCCATTGATGTTGAAGGGTTACTATCAATTTAATCCCATTGTCTTAATTCACAAGAAACAAGCAGTCATGCGTGATCTATCCTTTGATTAGTAATTATCTATTGTCATGGCTTTATTATATGCTGTTTCCTTCTGGACTAATGTGTCAAGGTTCTATTGGGTAGTAATTGATTATGGCAGTTGTAACATTTGGGGCTCCAGAGCTGTAAGGATCTCTGAGTGCCACCCACTTTGGGGGAATGATTACATAGCAATTCAACACCTGCAGTTGGCCCATGGCCACTGACTCTTTTATTCCAGTGTAGACATTCCCTTTGGGTAAAGTGTCTGTTTCTGAACTGTCTAAACCGATTCTTCTTTTTGATAGTTTGGTACATTGCATATTTTCTTTCTCCACTATCTTTTCTACTTTGTATTTTCACTGCTCTATTTTCTCTCTTGGTTTCCTCCTATTACCCTTGCAAACTGGGAATTTCCTTCCCACTCATGTAGAATATTTACTGGGAAATGACCTCCTAAACTGAGATTATACAACTTTTTGCAGCCTCGATCTGCAAGAACTGTACAGTGTTCAGGAAAATTTGCAACTTCTCATTTATCCACAAGGCGACTTTATAGTCTATCAGGTATATTTCAGCAGTGATGGCTCTGATAATTAAATGTGTCTCCTGGAACATAAAGGGTTTTAATAACCCTATTAAAAGAAAAAAATATACTCAGTGCTTAAAAAAGAGCATGCTGACATTGCATATTACAGGAGACATCTCTGAGAGAACTCAAAGCTTGTAAACTGAATAGCAATTGAGTAGGCCTCTTCCTTTCTAGTTGCTTTAATTGTACAGTGAGAGGCGTTGCTGCACTGGTACATAAAAAGTTGAATGTTAATATGCCGAACACAAGGGCTGATAGGAAGGCCAGATTTACTGTCCTCAAGGCAAAAAATGGCAAGTCTGTAATAATCTTTGCCAACCTCTGTGGGCCAAACCACTCATACATTTTTTATGAGCCTAAATGACACAGGCCATCATCCTATTACGGTTGTAGACTTTAATGAATGTCTAGACCCAGTCCTTGATAAATCTTCTCCATCTCTTTATAAAACCTCTAATCCTCATGAGGTACTTCATCCATACGTGGCTGATTTAGTCTTACAGGATGCATATAGACTGGGTAATCCTACAGCCAGAGTCTATAAGGTTTCTTTCTGCAGCTCATTCCACATATTCAGGTTCGGACTATTTTTTAGTGTCACAGGACTCAATCAGTTCTGTCACTGACTGTGGAATCGGCGCTATTGTTAGATGCTCTTACGCATGTCTCTTAGGCCACTGAGGGGTGCACCCCCAAATGAAATGGGGAGGTAGAATGCTTTTCTTTTGTTTGATATGACATTGGTTAACTCTCTCCAGCAGGAGTTAGAACATTTTCTAAAAAAACAAATGCTCTCACTGCTTAATCAGCTACCACATTTTAGGAAGCCTTTAAAACCTTCTTGAGAGGCCATATAGTTTCTTACACTATCTTTAGAAAGAAATGGAGAGACTATAAAATTGATACCCTTGTGAAGGAAATGAAGACCTTAAATTTGGACTGTGCTTCTCCTCTCCGGAGACCATCAGACCCCTCATCAATCTGAGACATGAAATCAACAAACTTCTTTCCCCAAAGGCTGTTGCTTGATTCTGTTTGAAGCAAAACTGCTGGGAGTCTGGCAAGAGAATTGTCAAGCTACTGGCATATAGACGTAAGCAAAAGGCTAAGAGAAATAAGATTGTTGCTGTTCATGACAGGATTTAATATAAATAAATTATACACCACACAGTCAGCTATCAATAAACAATTTCAGAAGTTCTGTTCAACACTGTTTTTAGCTGAAGAGGGACTCAATAAAGATGCCCTGGATAACTCTTTTTGTGCATTGTTTCTGCCTCGGATCTCTGATTCTCAGAAGGAACTTTTAGCTGCCCCTGTAGAAATCACAGAACTGGTTCAGGCTATAAAAGAAATGAAGGTTGGAAGTATGTCTGGCACAGACAGGTTCCCAAATGAATTTTACACAAAGTTCTCTGAAACATTAACACCTAGATGACTGAATATGTTCAGTGAGGCCAAGAATGAGAAAACTCTCCTACCTATGTACTCTGAGATGTCATTTCAGTTATTCCTAAACCTAGGAACAGCTTTGGACTGCATAGTAATTAGAGGCCAATTTCTTTAATCAATTGTGATTTTAGCTACAGCACTTGTCATGTGATTAGAGAAAGTTCTCTCACATGTTACAGATATAAACCAGGTTGGCTTCCTTCATAATAGACAATTTGTGTCAACTGACTGATTCTATTGCTGCTCCAAGAGAATGTAAAGAACCCTTAGCTTTCCTTTCTTTAGCTGCTAAAGGGACTGTTGACCACTTAGCCTCTCTACCAAGAATTTCTGGTAGGAGGTGGGTTCAAGAACCAGTCTGTATTGGCTGCTGAGGTGGAGCCCTTCCCCCTATGTTTAGTTCTTGGATGCATCAGGATTACCTGATAAGGCAGTGTTGTTCCAACCTGCAGCTTTAGTCCCTAAAGAAATCAGTCATGCAAAATGGAACTGTTGTTCCTCAGCAAATGTGGCTGGCCTTGCTGGCACTCTGCAGAAAGGGGGTGCCCAAAAATTCAACACAATTTAGGGCTGACTTTTTAGAGGGCTCTGATTAATGTAGACCCTGATGGTTAATATGTTACTTCCCCTGCCCTAGCTTTATCTTAACCCTCATTACTTTACTTGATGAATCAGATAATTTGGTCTATTCATTGAATTTGGAAAAAGAAAAAATGACAAATCAACCCCCAGAGAGTGGGTGTGAGGTAAAGGTCCTACTTGATGTTGACAAGGAGAAAGAGTTTGATTTTATGATTTTCATGTCACTTTTCTCCTGTTGTCCTGCTTCTGTCACTGCTCGCAGTGTCTCCAGATTGCCTCATAAACTGAAACCCTTTTTCTGTAGAGCCCTGTGGACATACAAATGTGTGGATCTGCATCTGGAAAAAATACTTCACAGATATCCACATAGCATCTGTGAATGAAGATATAATGTGGATATCCATGGATTTTCAGGGCTCCACTCACCTGTAGAGCCCTGCATGATACAAATATGTGGCTCCGCATCCAATCTGCAGCCGCAGGAAATGGTCCTTGGACAGCCGCATCGCATCTGTGGATGTGGATATCTGCAGATTTGCAGGGGTCTACTTGTCAGTTTTACCTCCAGACAGCCTCCAGGACTGAGGCTGGGTGTGTTTTGTTTGGGGTGGGTGGACAATGTTCTCTGTAAGTGTTTCACCAACATCTGATCTTTAAAGACCAAGAGTTTATTTATCTTTCTGGCTAATCACAATGTGCAGTCACAGATGGAAGACTAGCACTTCACATTCATGACCACTGAGGCACCCAGCCACCCAGAATGTACCGGATATGGAGCAGGCAACAAAGTGAGAGGAAGGCTGTACATGAACTCTGAAGCTAAATATCAGCAAAGTGACTACCTCTACCATGGACAGCGATTGCTGCTGGAGGTGCTAAACGCTTGACGAGGTTCCAATATGCCTACCAAGTGGCTGGATTGCTCCTGCATACAGGATTGGCTGAGCAAGCACAGCTGAAGGACTGGAGCCCCGCCAAAGGCTGACATTCAGTCTAGATTGCACTGACAGTTCAGGCAGACAGACTTCTCTCTCAGATGGGACCAAAGCACTGACAACAGCTCTTCCAGGCTCTGCTAGAGAGGAAGGATCCTAGCAGAGCCCAGCTGCCATTCTTTGCCCAAATTATAGACCACCTGCAGAATTCATATTTATGGAAGCTTGTTGGGCCTTGTGGCAGATTTAATCAAAAGCCAATTTCTATTCCCATGGGAGTTGCTGGTGCTCAACATCACTCAGAACTGGGCTAAGTATATTTTTATTTATGTTAGCACAATTCAGTCTCATGCTTCAGGGTTTAACACTGATCATTTGCAGGGGTCAGGAAGGAATTTCTCCCTATATGTCATCGTGGGACACAGTTTTCTTTCTTCAGATGCATCTATCACTAGCCACTACCAGAAGCAGAAACTGGATGATGGAAAACTTATTCACACTTGTTATAACAGGAAACAGCTGTTGCTTGATAGCTGATAAACTACTTCCTGGCCCTAGTGGACAGCAGATTCAGTGGCAGACTGGGATGGTATGAAGGCAGATGGTGGGTGATGTCTGGCAGGATGCATGAACCTTATAACATGTCCTCCAATCCTGTTCCATGAAGATCAGACACAGCCATGGACTCTGTCAGGGCTGAGGTGGCTTCTAGTGGGCCAGCTAGGTTACATCCTCCCCTATGGACATTTTACACTTGGGGGCTAGAGGGGAGCTGCCCACACAAGCTACCAGATAAAGCATATAACTGGTTGTAGACACAAGCCTTGTGGTGGAGGTGGAGATGGGTGTGGTATGCAAATAGATAGATGGGGCACGTGCTCTCTTATCTTTGAACCACTGTAACCTGCTAGGGTGTGCTCAAAGTCATTTATCTGCCCCTCTCCAGTGCCTCACAGAAAGCAGAGACCTGCAAAAAGCAGCTGGAGAGCCAGGATCTAGTCTGTAAAGGGGCTCACAGTGAAGACTGTTCAGAATTCATAAAAAAAATAAACAAAAGCAATATACTATATTAAACATTAATTTTATAAACCTTCTATGAAAGCAGAAGAAATTATTAGTATACAGATCTATAATACATAGTGGCTATTTAGCAGTATCCACATGAGTCTGTTATGGTCTCAAATCACCAAGTCCAAAGGCTTGTGCTAGAAGCCAGCATCTCCCTCCTCTTTGGCAGCAGAAATCCTCTGTATGAGTCCTGGAAAACCTTTCTTCCTCTGCTGGGAGCACTGCTGTCCACACAGCTTACTCAGTCCACACTCATTTACGTACACACATATATAAAAACCCTGTTACAAAGGAAAAATACATCTCTGACGATAACAAAATATAATTATCTCTTTCCCCTTATTACACAAAAGAACTGTAGCTAAGCCCATAACCCAGAGTATAAAGTTAGAAGGCAACCACCCTTCTTTTCCCAATAGTTGCTTCTCTGTACCCCCTGCCTCCAGACTTCCCTGCTGGAGGGGTAACAAGGCTACTGACCTGAAGCAAAATGCCTCAGAGTGGGGAAAAACAGCCTGCTGTCTGCTCCTGGCTCAGCTTCTCCCCTTGCACAGAGCACCAGCACTCTCCTCAATGCAACTGGCCTGGCTGCTTGATCTCAGACCCCTGACCACTGCGCTGGCAGGGACCCTTGCTGAGCATCCTCAAAACTACACAGAACATGCTGCAACTTCTGGGTCTAGGCAGCTACATCTGCCCAGCAACAGCGACACAGCAAGAGCAACTCAGACACCAGCAAAACTCTTAAAGAAACACTCCTCCTTTAAGCCCATGGGTTACACCACCCTTGGCTTATTCAAGGACGTTTCTGAGAATGGTCACCTGAAGTTGCCACAAACAAAGGCTGGTGTCATTCTCAGTGCCTCAAATGGTGAGGCAGAGCTTCAGTTCTCAGCCTGTTCACCTGTTTTTCATGGCCAAAAGGGTGAGGGTGTCCTGTTATGGGAAGGTTGATAACCGCTGGAGCAGAGAGTTTATTTCTGGCAGAGCCCTCACACTGCATAGGAGGAGAACTGATCTGGAGCAATCTTAAACCCCTTCTTTGCCTCTCTTCACCAGAGCAGGGTTTCACTGCCTGGCAAACTGTTGAGCGACACCGCCGTAGCAATACATGGAGGTGCAATTGGGAGGGGTAGGGAATACAGCCAGTTCTGTGTAGGCAGTATAGCTTAGTGAATAGGGCAGTAAACTAAGGCTGAAGAGACTTCAATCCAGTTTTCAGCTTTGCTGCAGGGTGACCATGAACAAATCACGTCTCGCCCTGTGCCTCAGTTCTCCCACCTGCAAAATGGGGCAACAACCCCACCCTGCTTTGTAAAGAGCTTTGAGCTCTACTGCTGCTAAAAGCTATGGCTTATTTTTATTAGATATGAAGAAGGGAAGAATTCTTCTCATTGATCTCAACCTTTAGGCCTGGATACCGCATTTCTCTGTGTGTGTGTTTCCTGGTTTTTATGATGCAGCAGTTCCCTTTTCTCTTGCTACCATTTTAATATGAAATGGGGACATCAGCAAGTGCGTAACTCAACCTTTACTCCATGTATGTGTGTGCATATGGTGATGAGCCTCCTGGCTACACAGCACACTGTGTGGATTCAAAATGACATGGAAAAAGCAGGTTTGGATTCAAAGCTTTCTCTGTGTGTGAGAGAGAGATCCGGGCTCTTGGTTCAGCCGGCTAGAACTGTGTTGCCTGGATCTGGTTCTAAACTTTGTCAGGGCTTAGTGTGTGCAGATGAGGAGCAGAAGAGAGAAAGAGTTTAGCTTCACACTTCTGATCTATGCAGTGTGAATCTGCTTTTGAACTCCTCTGACACTTAATTTGTGGGGATGGAAGGGATCCCAGGTTTCCGGTTTGGCCCCACTACAATGGTGCAATTTGGATCAAAGTCTGAACATGGCTCTGGACACCCTAAAAGTCCAGGAGTTTTATGTTCCAGACTTGTCTGTAATGCCCACATGCTGCTTGACTGCCTTAATTTGGCTGTTCCAGCTGAGATAGAGCCTTTGGCTCACCTCCCAGTTTGCACAGTCTTGCTTTCCCAGTTAAGCCCTGTTTGCAAGAGATTTTACTTGCAGATTAATCCAATGCGATTTCCTTCACCAACTGCTGTAATTTTGAGGTTTTTCTCTGCCTCCAACCCCAATAAAAATCAGTTCCTCTCAGATTTATTCAGGTATTTGGAGATTTTATGTTTCATATTTATTGGTTTATTTAGGAATTTTAATTTCTGTGGCTGTGATTTACCATGCTGCCCGGCTTCTCCTGCGTGATTTTAAAGTTTATTAATACGTGCCAAGCAATATACAGCCTTCCAGCAATCTTATTTGATTATACGTATTTCCTTTTTATAGATGCAAAGCTGCATTTTCAGGACAAATCTATTACTTTTTGGGCATAACATCTCCGATACCACCCTACAGGTATGATAATACTGAATAAACATCTGACACTAAACATTTCTGAGCTCATTAGAACATTAACCCTTTGCAAACCACAGCCAGGTATCCCTCTATAGACAGAGAGAATGGATGCTTTGTGGTTAAGACCCTGTTCTGGGTTCAAGTTCCTGGTTTGCCACTTCCTGAGTGACCTGTGCCTCATTTTCCATCTGCAAAATGGGGGTAATAATTTCTGTCTCCCACCCTTTGTCTTTCTTTTCAAGTTAGATTGTAAACTTTCTGGGGCAGGGCCTATATCTCATCTAGTGCAATGCATGCCCAATCTCATCTGGAGTTTACTGTAGGTCATTCTGCAAAGTTATTTGTTTGGTAATCAGGAAAGTGTCAGTACTTTGGAAGTCCCAGTCCTTCAGTTTTTCTAGGGCCAGAAGAGATCACTATGGTCATCTAGTCTGACCTCCTCTGTGTTACACCAAACAGAAGTTCATAGCATCATAGGGTTGGAAGGGACCTCATGAGGTCATCTAGTCCAACCCCCTGCCAAAAAAGCAGGACCACTCCCACTAAATTATCCCAGCCAGGGTTTTGTCCAGCTGGGCCTTAAACATCTCCAAAGACAGAGATTCCACCACCTCCTTAGGTAGCCCATTCCAATGCCTCACCACCCTCCTAGTAAGAAAGTTTTTCCTAATATCCAGCCTCGACCTCCCCAGCTGCAACTTGAAACCATTGCTCCTCAGTCTGTCCTCTGTTACTACTGAGAACAGCGAGCTCCATCCTCCTTGGAGCAGCCCTTCAAGTAGTTGAAGGTTGCTATCAAATCCCCCTTCAGTCTTCTCTTTTGCAGCCTAAATAAGCCTAGTTCCTTCAGTCTTTCTGCATAGGTCTTGTGCTCCAGACCCCTTGGTCATTTTTGTTGCCCTCCGCTGGACTCTTTCTAATTTGTCCACATCCTTTTTGTAGTGGGGAGCCCAAAACTGGACACAGTATTCCAGATGCGGCCTCACCTGAATAGAGGGGAACGATCACGTTCCTCGATTTGCTGGCAACACTTCTTCTGATGCAGCCCAGTATGCTATTGGCCTTTTTGGCAGCAAGTGCTGACTCATCTCCAGCTTCCCATCCACCATGACCCCCAGCTGCTTTTCTACAGTGCTGCTACTTAGCTGATTGCTCCCCATCCTGTAGCAGTGCATGGGGTTTTTCCATCCCAAGTGCAAGACTTTGCACTTGTCCTTGTTGAACCTCATGAGATTTCTATGGGCCCACTGCTCCAATTTGTCTAGTGTAAGTGATGCCTGCCTGGGGCTGGTAGAAAGCCTAAAACACTAGGTCAGAGAGGTGTGAATTGCCTCTTCACCAGAACTCTGAGATTTGTTGCCAACATGCCTGTTCTCACACTGTGACTTCTCCACCAGGCCCACAATGGCTGCTTGACCTATCACATATTTTTTTGGAGAGACACACAGTCCTGACTTACACACAGCAAGTGATGGAGATGTCACCATGTCACATAGGAAGGTGTTCCAATGGTCAGTTGTCCTCAAGGTTAAAAATGTACACATTGCTTTTAGTCCAAATTTGCCTAGCTTCAGTTTTTGCCATTGGTTGATGAGACACCTTCTTCCCTCTCTTGGGAGGCAGCAGTGTTTAGAGGTTAATGCATGAGTCTGGATATCAAGGGCTTGAGGGTCTTACTCTTGGCTTTGTTATGGTCTTGCTGTGTGAACTCAGGGGGGATCAGCCCTACTGTGCCTCAGTTTTCCCATCTGTAAAATGGAGTTAAAATGCCAAACATAAGTCACACAGCTGCTGGGGGCTTAATGCATTAGGGGATAGAACTACCCCTATGCAGAGAGCCTCATTCACCACTGAAATCCCATGTAAATCCTAAGTGGATGATTTAAATGGTGCATGGGTCCTGTGTTGCTTGCTTGGCACAGGGTGGATTTCACACAGGTGTCTGGGAAGTGCTCTGTGACCCCCCCCGGCATGCACTGTGGAATCACAAAGTAAGCATTACTAGGGTATTGAATCTCCTTGGTGCTGGGCTCTGATGCAGGCCGCTTGTGTCACTGGGCGTTTTCACACTAAGTCTGGATTTTGGTTTCCTCATGCCATCTTGAGATTGGGCCTGAAGCAGCCTCCAGCCCTTGACACAGCACTGTCCATCTAACAGGTGGCGCTGGTAGCAGGTGGCATAGTCAAGAACACATGCTGGCAAAATTGGGGATTGCCATTCTAAGGAGAAGATGGTTGGTCCAAGACGCTCTGTCCCTGCTCTGAGACGGTCTGTCCCTGAGTGGGAATCAAAGCAACCTCTGACCCATGACTTGCTTGGCTTACGTGACCGCACCTCCCAGCAACATACAGGGGCAACTCATCCTGTCTGGCCCTGGCATGGGGCTCTCCAGTCCCCTTGGCTACTGTCTCTGAGAAGGCTGTAGTGAGTGATGTACCAACTACCCCAGTGTCTCCTCTTTCAGTGAGCTCCATTGGGGTGCACACAGAACTGGAGGCCGCTCATACTAGTCCAAGTGGGAACTGAATGGATTTAGTGGGCTGGCAAAGGGGGCCATACCCAGGGATCATGAACTACAGGGTGAGAAGTCTTCTTGCTTTTTGGCTATAAACCAGTGATCCCCCTGCTTTCCTGGTTAGGACCTCTGGCCCTAGAGCCATTGCCACCATCTCTCCTTTGTTCAGTCTGTTTACTCTCTCCTATTTTCTGTGTGCTCTCATCCCCACCCTGCTGGGTGTACGGCATGTCCATGGCTAAGCTGAATGCCTGGGAAGTGGAGGAAAGACATGCTGCCCTGGGCATCTGAGCAGCCCCCTGTGCTAAGTGTCACTTGGCCTGCTGGGATATCTGGGATTCTGCAGCTCTCCCTGCCCACCTCAATCTGCTCCAATGCCTTGTACTCACCTGAGCTAGCCTATTGCCCCCACCCCACCCTGGAAAATCATTCACACTTAAAAGTAAGACACTGCTGGCTGCAGTGTTTTGTCTTAGCAAGTTGTTCAGGGTTCTGTCCACTTTCTTCCGAACCAGCTGGCCAGCGCTGGGGACAGGACACAGGACTGGAGGGCCCAGAGCTGTCATGGTACAAGGTGGTTTCAGAGCCCTCCTGTTCCTGGGTGTAGGGGGAAGCAGGAAGAATTCAGTTCTGAGCCATTGGCAAGCCCCCAGTAGCCTGACCCAGGCTTGAATAACAGGAAAGGGAGCCAGGCTCCCATCAGCTCCAGATGTGCAAATCCTTCTCTCTGTATCTCTCACTTGCTTGGCTTACGTGCCCAAGCAGCATTCCAGCACTGGTGTCCTGTGGCCAACGGCGCCTTGCTACGGCTGACATTTCTCTCACAGATCCAGCAGCATGTCTCCGTGCAGATTTACTGGATCAATGGGAAACATCAGCCAGGCTGCTGATTTTGTTGACGCTGGTGCAGGCAGCTGCTGGAAAGACCTGACGCTGCTTGCAAAGAACATTGACCACTCCCCACCCCAGTGGGTTAACTCAGTTTATGTTTGACTTGGGCAGGATAGGGGATGGCGACTTGTCCATTTCTTGCTGGGCTGGTATCTCCATATACAGCTCCCCCAGGTTGTGTGTCATCTCAGTACATCCTTCTCCTGGGCCTCACTCACACACTCCAACTGCACTAGTATTCAGGGCCATAACCAGGCTGGGGCAAACAGGGCAAAGCCCCAGATGCCAAATTTTAGAGGGCACTGCCGGACCCTACCTAGCCTGGAAGAGGAATGTGCCTTTGCCGAAGGAGGCACCCACCTAGTCTTGGCTGGCTGGCAGGGGAGGCACCACCCACCAGGCCCGTGGCTGCTCTCTCCTAGCAGCAGGGAAAGGCACTCCCTGCCAGGCCCTTGGCTGCGCTTGTGTGACGGAGATCCCAGAAAAGACTCTTGGATCCCCTCTGTCCACAGCCAGTCAGGACTCTGCTACGGTGGAGTCTCCTCCCGTCCAGCACCCGGGTCTCTACGCTCCGTGCAGCCAGCTCCCAACTCCAGGCTCAGAGGGTCTGATCCTTGTTCTGTCTGGTCTCCTTTGGAGGGGGTTTCCTCCCTCCAGGAGGGTCCCAGCCATCCCAATCAGCAGTGACTCTCAGCCAGTGTGGCAATCAGAGGGTTTATTAGCAAACCAGTTCATACAGCAGCAAGGACAGTTAGTATCAGCATCATCCAAACAACCAGAAGTGAAACCCCCAGGGGATTAGGGCTACACCCCAGGGTAGGGTCCTGTCTCTTGGACCCTCCATTTCCCTCCTACCCTCCTTCCCCCTGGTCCTTTGTTCCCCTCCTCGCTTTGCCCACCTCTCCGCCCCCTGGTCCAACCAGCTGAATCCAGTGTGACCAGCGGGGGGGGGGGGTCCCAGGTACAGCCTCCCTAAACACTACCCCCTGCCCCCTAGTGTCTCTACCTCATATCACCCACCTGTGTTCCATCATACGAATACAAAAGAAAGAAGGTCAACACGCATCTTCCCTTGTTAACCTAGCAGAGGGTTCCCACTTCTCCACAGCTTGCCCGGTGGTGGGCCTGGATCCAGCTCCCCATCTCTGGGACAGATTGGGCCCTGGGCTGGATTGGGGCCTGGGTCAGAAGGGGGTTGTCCTTCAGGCTGCTTGCCCCGGGTGCCAGAAGGCCTAGTCATGCCCCTGCTAGCATTTGAACACAGGTGTGTGTCTTGCTGTTTCTGTCCCACATGCATAAGAACATCAATAACTCTTAGTGCTGATACAGCCTTGGCTGCATCACAGAAAGTCATTACCATTGCTACAGGCCAAATTGAACATACTGGCCTGTAGTTTTGATTGGAAAAAAGGTGTGAGGAGAAGGAAATAGCTTTGCCCTGTGACTATCCAATGGGGAGGTGCTTTCCTCTCCAGCCACTCACATGGATTGCATAGAGCCTAACTAAACCTGGTGTAATGCGGTGAAATTCCAGCAGGACTGATTTTGGCCCTTTGTCTTTGAAACCAGCTGTTTTTTATCCCATGAAATCTCTATAGTTAAACTAATCCGATTAGGGGAAAGGAAGAAAGTCTCACCCAATCCCAGGGTTAGATTAAGGCACAAGCGCTATAGCCCATACTCAAAGCATCAGCTCCAGGAGTCATGTGATGTGATCAGACTCTCATCTGTCATTTCTTTAAAAATGTCACTATTTGTAGGTTTCGTGAACAAAGCAAGACGCATAAGTGATGCCTGCCTGGGTCTGGTAGAAAGCCTAAAACACTAGGTCAGAGAGGTGTGACCTGCCTTTTCACCAGAACTCTGAGATTTTGTTGCCAACAAGCCATAATGAATTAGGGCTGGATCATGGCAGCTGCGGGCCCTTGCATTGACTCAGCAGCGCAAAGATGCCCTTCATGATGACTGGGCATTTGCTGTGTGATTGGGACAATCGCTGGGTTCCAGATAGCAGGGGAAAGAGTGTGGGGGAGATGGTAAGCTGCTGAGGTTGACTTATGCGGTAAAGGGGTCTTAGATGGCAGGGGGCACAGAGAAGAAAGCTCTTGCCCCGATGGTGGTGAAGCAGAGGCAGACAATAAGGACCCACTCCGTGGCGTTGCTATGAGCCCTTCGCAACACTGGAAAACCAATTGATGTCACTGGCTGGGGCTTCCCCTAGGAACTTTCCAGCTGGTGCAGGACCAATATGCCTTATAGCTTTTCCCCATGGGGCCATCTTGGGGGCATGATCTACAGAAGAGGGAGTAGCCAGAATACCACTGTACTCAATGATCATTACCTGGAGAATATAGGCTATGGTTTGACATCATTTAAAATAACTCTGAGGTTGCTCTAAGTTACGCCAGGTGTCAAACCAGCCTTTGTCCCCCTATCCTCCCCAGATGCATTGGAAGAAGGGGGAGCACAGATCTGAGTCTAATACTTTGTCCTCTTCTGGCACGATCCAGCCAGGGATTTTGAGGGAAATTGCAATGAATTAAGCCTCACTGATCCCCTGTGTTAAGTATTATTCTCTTTATTGAACACGTGGGGAAATCGAGGCACAGAAAGTGGCAGTGGTTTCCTGGAGTCACAGTGACAGAGCCAGGCCAGTTGTGCTTGAACTACAAACCTGTCCCCACGCTTAATAACCGGGCCTGGGAAATAATGTCTGTGATTTCTCATCCTGAACAGTCACATTACCTCCTCAGATTAAGTTTTTAAAAACGTGATCCATTACTGTCATCCGTGCCTTTAAATTGGGAATTCCAATGCATCTCATTAGCCAGCATAATCAGTTACTTTCACAGGCTTGGCATGGGCAGCAGATGGCTTTTAGTGATGGGCAGACAAGAGGGCACTGGCAGGAGAACATATGGGAAGCATGCCCCTGATATCCGTGAGGTTAAAGAAAGAGTAAGTTACAATCCCTGCTTCAAGTTGGTACCTACTGAAGGTTGTTATATGGTGCCTGTTTCCACAGAATCTGAACCCTTCCTGCATTGTATTTAGCCTTTCCACACCCTATCAAGTAAGGGGTGTCTGGTAAGAGCACAGAATTGTGAGTCTCACTCAAGTGCCATAACTACTGGCCCATCCTTCCGCTCTGCTTTACAAAGCTGTGTGCTGAGTGCTGATGGGAGTAGTCTGGTTTAGTGACTCAAATCCAGACAAATGGAACAGAAAAATCTCCCAGGTGGTTTTATTTGAATTTTTAAATGAGTTTGTTCTACCTCTGCCATTGACTTCCTGTGCAATCTTTGTTAAGTCCCTTAGGCACAAGTTTCCCAAAGTGATTAGTGATTTTTGGGGAACCTGACCTGAGAGAAGTTCAAGTGGGTCAGGTGTTCAGCATTTTCTGAAAGGCAGGTCCCTTTCTGGGGGCACGCTCAAAATCACTAGTCACTTCGGAAATTCTTTACCTGTATCATTTTCTGCATCAGTACGCTAGCAATAAAATGGGATAATAATCTTTCCTTTGCCTCATTTCTATTGTGGTCTCACTCAAGGGCCACCATTATAGACCAGAGCCCCCCTGTACTCAGTGTTACACAGACACAGGACAAAAAAATGATACCTGCCCTGAGGAGATTATAGTCCAAGTCCAAAAAAAGTCTTTAAAAAGACTTTGTGTGAATCAGTGTGCCTTGATTTCTTCCTCTCCAAATGAAGGTGACAGTGCTTGCCTTCCTACACTGGTGGCTTTGTTCTCTGAGATCTTCAGATGAAAGGATTTATGGCGGGTAAATGCAAAATAGCTCAATCTTGATTCTTTGTACAGCTAGAGGCCCCAACCATGGGCCAGGACGCCATTGTGCCAGGTGCTGTACAAGCAGAACATAGAGATAGTCCATGCCCCAAAGAGTTAATGACTTCCTAAGTATATGGATTTACATCTCTTCTGCCATGCAAGAAGTAGGATCTGAACCTGCAACCACTTGTATACAAAATACAGCACTTTCTGCTGCTTCCCCCCCCTCCCCCAAAGCCCTTTGGTTTGCCTGGAAAAACATCTGGTGCCCCATGTCTCTCTTGGAGCCATTCTTTTGGCTTGCCAGTGAAGAGGCGATTTTGTGATGTGTGGTCTGTCTTATTAAAAAGCCTCTGCAAACTGCTCTCTATAATTCCTGCTCCTAATGGCTTTGAGCTCTCTTTTCTGCCCTAAAACTTCCCACCCACTGTGCTGCTCTTGGCTTCACAGCTTCCCAGGTGCAGCCTCTGACAAGCTTTGCAAAAGTTGATCTGTGTGTGTGGAGGGGAAGCTCTGCTTTCCTGCATCAGTGCCTCCCGGGCTGCAGGTGGCCCTGTGGCTGCCGATGTGGTGAGCAGGCGACTGTCTTGCATGAGGAGGAGAGGCCTGCTCGGTGGTGCTGAGCTGTCCAGCATTTCAGCTGTGCACTGAGCCCAGGCTGCAAAAGGGATTCAGGGAGCCAGAGGCTGCAAAGAGGGGTGGGGAGGGAGGGGAGAGCATTCTGCAGGGCAGGGGGCAGGGAGGGCGAGGACACTGAAGGGATCCAGACAGGAGGAAGGTGGCAGGAGAAGGCTGGAGGGAGAGGGCGAGAGAAAGCAGCACAAACACAGCCAGCCTGCAAAGCACAAGCCCAGCCCAGCAGGATTCTCCAGCGAGGTAAGGCAGGCAGGGCCGGCTGGCCTTGCTGGGGGCAAAAGGGTGCATGGGGTGGTGAGCTGCAATGCTTGCACAGCAGTGGTGGTGGCTGTGGGGGGGAGGGGGTTGTATTTTGGCTGTGATCCCATCTGTCGTGCATTTGTAAGGCATATTTTTTTCTTTCTGATGGAGCCGTCAGTGTAGGCGGGGTGGTGGCCGTTGTTCTGTCTTCCAGGAGTCCTGGAGAAAGGGGGGCAAGTTGGAGACCGAGGTGTTCAGATTAGTAATGTTTCCCTTGTGTGTGGGTTGGTGGGGTCTTTTGTGACACCAGATGGATGCTAGGAGGCTGCTGAGGTTTGCTGGGTCCAGAGGGACAGAGATCACCTTCGCTTCTGGGAAAAGGCTGAGATAACAGTCGGGCAAGGCACTGGCTCAGGAAAGAGACGCTCAAATTTCTAACTACAGCAGTTTTACAGCTCTCCTTTGCAGCATGGCAGGGAGAGAAGGACATGCAGCTCTCCTCCTTGGATGGATAGATCAAACAATGCAGGTTGTCCGTAAGCAGGGATGGAAAGGCCCTGGGCACTGAAAGAGAAGGTTTGCTAAACCAGAGCTGTACCCCTTGGCTCAGCCCTTTGGCCCCCAAGTCCCAGCTCACCCTAGGTGCTGTTTAAACTCCTGTCAGTTTGGAAGAGGAGGGTGCTCAGGAATTAGTTATGTGCCTGGAATTTGATTCTTTCACCTGATGACAGGGCTTAGAAAAATGCCAGTGGTTCTTCTGAAAATTAAGAGGGGTGAGCAAGGAGTGGTGGGGAACAGTGTGATGCAGATAAAAAGGGGTCCACTGACTTCTTAGAGGTATCCTGGACACTGCATTCCTTGGGGTGGGGGAATGTGACTTTCGTGATTGCCTTTGTATGGTGCTCTTAGATTTTGGTGGTGGGAGTGCTAAGGCACTTGAGGAGGCTAACGAGGAAGTTTAGCAAATGTCATGTAATGTTTCATTAGCTAATTCCTCCTGGAGTTGGGAGTGTGGGGGGCTGAAATTTTCCTAGAATATTTCTGATTGCAGTTTGAGTTTATTTATTTATTTAATCACACAATTTCTCTTTAAAATAACATGGCTTGGGTGAGTGAGGATTAAAGAGTTGGGCAAAGAATAGTTAGTGGTTATCCTGCAACTAGACCATGGCAACACGTTGTTGTACGGAAATGATACGGTAGAAATACAACAGGGATGTGTGTATGCCACCCTTTGATGGGTGTGTGTTAGATGGTAAAACTATGTGTTTGGGTGGTGCATATATACACATGTAGCTATACAATGTACACACACACAATATTTTTAGAGCTAGGTTTCCTTTCCTTGGTTTGGCAGACTGCTCCTTTGGCAGGGCAAGACATACTGAGAGCATTTGTTTTGACTGAGGAGGCTAGCGATAAAATCCTAGAGCTCTGAAATGCACCCAAATCCCTTGGGCAGTCAGCCCAAAGCCCCACACCATGTTCTGCCTGGCATCTGCGTAATTAGTGAAAGAGTCAGTGGACTGGAGGGACCTCTGCATACCATCCAGCCTTCCTTTGCATGCAATGGTGGACCCCTAGCATCTGAAAATGGGTGCTTGTAGCCTCCAGTTCCTTCTAACCCCTATCAACCAAGGGCTTCAAGAATCTGGGCTTGTAGTTTGCACATTTCTCCTCGTTCCAGGCTCCACGTTTACTCTTATTCCTCTTCACAATCAAGTAATTAGCCCTACACATGCAAGCAATTTACCTATGTGCACACTTTGACACATGTGCGTCCTCATTCCCTTTCTCACTCACGGCACCTGCTATGAATGTGCCTTTTACTCCTTGCAGATAGGAGCCTAACAAAGTTCCCCTGGGGTGATGGAGAAACTCCTAAGCTAGCCACGAAGGATGCAGAGGAAAACTGCAAGATTTTGCTTCTTCCAGAGCTTTCCCAGCCAGAGTCATAATCATGTGCCTTGGTCTGCCATGGAAAAACACTTCACTTCTCAGATGAACCACAAGATTCGCTGCCCCTGATGGCTCTTCCTCTGAGGAGGGCATGAGTGGGAATGACATCCTGCTGGAAAAACTGTGCACCCTTGTAGACCCGTGCAGACTCTTCTATCTCTGACCAGAGTGTGGCTGGGCATGCTCTGACTCTATGGAAAGAAGCCATGTCGTGTTGTTCTTCTGCACCTCTTCGTGACTAGCTGGAATGACTTCTCTGGCTTCTGAGTGATGCTTATTTTCACTTTTATTCAATGCGAGGGAGAGACAGAGGGGTGTTTTAAAGGAAAGGATTACATAAATCTGCCTGTTTTTAAAATACAAATTCTTTATGTGCATTTCCTGCTCTGTGGCATGAGAGAAGTGGCAGACTTCAAGGCTGGTTGCTTTCCAGGAAGAGACACCCCACATTATCAGGCTAAGTGGCCTGGGGTATATAGATGACTGATGTTGTCCCTTCTGATGTTAAAACTTTCAGTCAGCGACCATCTAGCTGTGCCTCCTGCTGAACCACAGTCCCATCACTTACCTCCTGCCGGACCAGATCAGACTAATGGCCCATCTTCTTTGGTGTCCTGCCCTGTGCTGTCCTGTAGTCACATTGAGCCTGTGTGCCAGACTGGAGCAAACCCAGGACCCAAGTAGTCAGCACCATCCTGGTCCATATGATGTGGGAGGTGAGATGGTCA
Organism: Podocnemis expansa; assembly: GCA_007922195.1. Classification (NCBI taxonomy): domain Eukaryota; kingdom Metazoa; phylum Chordata; order Testudines; family Podocnemididae; genus Podocnemis; species Podocnemis expansa. The sequence goes on from ML681971.1 coordinate 9,699,552, forward strand.
CAGTGGTCCTCTCTGCTTTGAAATACATGAATTGAATTTACTTCCTACCAGATGGGAAGACAGCAGTGGCCTGTCTAGTGTAGTCGCTGGCCTTGAGCCACTCTGGGAACAGACCTTTGCTCAGTCGGCTCCTGGACCCTGCTTCTGAAAAGAGGGTGCCCCCCACCCCCACACACCAAAGAATGCAGCCCTAAAGCCCTTAATGCTGTTACCTTCCTACCCTCATCTTTCCCACCCTGAATGCACCTCTCCCTTTTCCTCAATAGCACAGGGTGGGAGAGCATTTTCCTTCCTGCTGCCTTTGAATCTGTTGTCTGTGAATTGAAGGCAGTGTCTCCTCTTTCTTGTCTTTTGGGGCACAGGAAGTGGGAGTCCCCAGTTGGTGAAAGTAACTCTGCTGCCGTAGCTTGACAGTCATGTTTCCCTTGTCCTCTTAGTCCATGTGGCAATTTTTGATTCCTGACTGCCACTCATCTTGCTTCTGTGCTTTCACTAGGATTAACTGTTCTGTTTTTCCTCAGACCCAGTGATGTGGCCTCACAAAGCACCATTCCAGGCCCAGACACTTGCCGGTCTTTTTCCCACATCCCCACTGGCATCTGTTCTCATCTGGGAACAGCGTGTTAGGTTCCTGGCACAGTTTTGGTTCTAGTGTGAGCGCTGCACAAGTGGGGACCATTGTGGTGACTTGATTAATGGTGGCTGTTCTGACCAATAGTTAAGGATAAGTGGCTTCTCATGTCCTGCAGTGGCTTAGGAAGAGAACCCAACCCCTGCCCTAACCACAAACTCTACAGGAAGGTTTTAGTTACCAGGCACGGCATCACTTGTATGGGGCTCTTTATTTTCAAAACACCTCTCAGACATCAACTAGTCCCGGCAGCATCTCAAAGAGGGTGATGTGCAAATGCTACCACTGGACTTGTGCTGATGGGAAAACTGAGGCATGGCAGGGCTCAATGCCATGTTTTCAAAGGTGGCCACCAACCTGGGGCCTCCAAGTTTCGGGGCCCAACTGGAGACACTGAGAGCCTGATTTTTCTGAAGCTCTGAGCCCCCATGGCTCTGACAGAAGACCAGGGAAGCCATTTCCTTCATGTGATGCCCACAGTTAACCACTGGAACAGCTTCCCAAGGGCTCAGGTGTGTTCTCCAGCACTGGAAATGCCTGGAGGTTTTCCCTGAAAGATCTGCTCTAGCTCACAGGAATTCTCTTGGGGCAGGTCTCTGGCCTGTTTTACCCAGGAGATCACACAGGTCCCTTCTGAGCTTGCAAACTATGGCTTGGATTGAGGTGTGTTAACTCCTAGCCCTTTGTCTTATTCATGCCCCCAGGATCACTAATCCAGCAGCCTTTGCTACCAGATGCTGCTGTCTCTCTGAAATTCCTTGCTTGGGTGCCAGTTCAGGGCACTGTTCAAGCATGTGGGGATGCCTTACTGAGTCAGAATATCTTCTAGCCAAACCTTCAGACTCCAACCTGAACCTGACTGTAAATCACATATACAGCAGCAGGCTGGGGATGGGATCTCTTTCTCCTATTTAATGGGAGGGATAATCTCTCCATTGTATGTATCTGCCCCCAATCCCATGGCACCTGAGCTAGTCTCAGCACTGAATGGATTTATGCTCCCGACACCACCGGCTGTAGGAGAGAGATGTTCTCCCTGTTGTACCTCTGGCAAACTGAAGTACAGAGGGATAATGTGGCAAAGCAGGGGCTTGAACCCAGATCTCTGATGTCCTAAACTAGAGCCCACCCATCACATCTTCCTTTGGACTCAGGCATTGCTGCTTTTGACTGAACAGTGCTGTAGCTGGAGGCCACTCTGAACACATTTGGGGCTTGGCTGCGGGCCAGATGGCATGTTACAGCTCAGAAATTATTACAGGCAGGCTGATGGGTTACCAACTAAGGGTTACCCAGGCCCCTCCTGTCCCACCCTTCTTGACAGGTGGCATGGAAACTTATATAATCGCATCAGCACAGGAAGAGCCACCTCTGTTATGTAATGCTACTCAATGGGAGCTGCCTGTGGGGGGAGCATTTTGCTGGGGGGGATGGTGTTCAGTGCCAGGCTTGTCTCCCTGACGGAGTATACTTGACTGGCTCATCATTACAAGGTGTTATGTCAATTGTCAGAGGAGAATCCAGAAAGTTGGGGGAGGAAAAATGATGATAATCACACAGGCTTAGAGGGACCTTGAGAGGTTATTCCTCCTGTTTGCAGCTCATCAGTCCGGTCTTTTCATAGACTGATGGAAAGCCAGTTCCCTTCTGCTCCTGCGGTTCACGAGTATGCGTGCCTGTACGTCTGTATGCTCCAGAGCACCCACTGCGGCGCTCAGCTCCTGCTAGGAAAAGCTGAGGCTGCCGAGATCAGAAGCCCTCCAGGTGGGAGGAAGCAGCTGCCAGGGGAAGAACTCTGCCTTTAACACAATGTTTGGTTGAAGTGTAGCAGACTGCAGCTCGCTGGACAGCCCTGGAGGCTGAAGGCTTCTTCTTGGCCACAGACCAGGTCCAGACTAGGCAGGGATGGTAAAATGCCAGTGTGGATGGAGAGGAAGAATCATCTGGTAGACTTGGCTTCGCTTCCTGCTTTGCCCCAACCTTCCTGCCCAACCTTAGTCCCTCAGTTCCCTTAGTCCCTCAGCTGTAAAATGGGGTTAATAGATGCACCTGCCTCCTAGGGGTGCCGTAACAGTAACACACTAGCGCTGAGAGGGGCTTATGATGCAGTGGTGTGAGGAGCTGTTCTACCAACCTGCCTCACAGGAAGATAGCTTGTTCTTGGCAGTCTAGCCACCTCTTTGCCTCTTGAAGGGGACCAGTCCATCAGAGTCCCACTGTTTCTTTGCACAGAGGCTGCTGACAGGCGCTGGGTTTGAGCTACAGAGCTAGAGGGGAAAGGGTCTGTGATACCTCCCCCAGCCTCTGCAACCTTCACATACCCCAGTGAGGCTCCTTGGGGACCCAGCATCCCACTGAAGTGGAATCAGCATCCGTGGGCAGCAACTGCCTTTGCGGCTTGTCAGCACTTCTTTGAACTCGGGTCCTTCAGAAGGGCCCAGATAGAAAAGGTCTCCCCCTGGCTTAGAGGGGGGGATGGTTCCCCATGTCATGTGGTGCCATGCATGTGATGTCCAGGCAGCCAGCCAGCCATTCCCTGGGGCTTCAGTCCCCTGCGGCATGAGTGCAAACAAGGTAGCAGGTAGGGGGCAGAACTCAGAGGGCAAAGTGCTCACAGTGGGAGTTGGCCACCTCTGCCACAGCCCAGTAATGCATAGTTCTTCTTCAACACAACGTGTTTCCCTGGCACTCTGCTAATGCTCACACCACTCTTTTGGGGGTTTATACTTGTATTTGTGCATCACATATATGCTACACACATGCAGGTTCACCCCAGGCATGTATAAGTCTGTGTACATCACGTGCCTATGTGCCTAGCATTGGGTGTTCTCCACATTCATAATGGTGTCTAAGCGTGTGTCCACGTGTGTGTATATCACATGCAGATACCTGTTCCTGTGTGTGTCTGCAAATGCATGAGATGAATTGGGCCAGGAGTCAAGGAACCAATATGTCAGTGAAAGGAATCGCCCTATGCCTATTCTACATGGCTCAGGGCTGGTCTACACTGAGAACGTACAGCAGCATAGCTTTGTCTTTAGGCTGTGAAAAATCCACAGTCTCTCTATGAAAGACATAGAGAGACCATCCTAACCCTCATGTGGACAGTGCTGGGATGATGGGAGACTTCAACCCTGTGGAGAGCTAAATTAGTGACAGCAGTAGGAGAAGCCCTCCCACCACAGTGGAGACTGTCAGTGTATTAAGTGTAGATGCAGTGGGTGTGTGGCCAAGAATAATCTCACTGGCTTTGAACCGAGGCCTGTCAGATCTTGTTTAAACTTTTTGAGCTGGGGAGAATGCTTGGCTGGGGCTGATAGGTGGTAGCTTCCTTAGCCTGGTGAATGTCTGCCCAGCTGGAATAGCAATGCCTTCACAAGATCAAAGGCATGTGGAAAGATAGCGTGGTGCAGACAGCGCTTGCTTGTGGTGTTTACCATGCAGAAGAGACTCGACTCACATGCACACGCTTGCTGTGACATCCTTGATTCCCAGGTCAGGACTATGGAGCAAGGACAAGACCCTCAGCTGGTGTAAATCTGCTTATCTCCCCTGAAGTGAAGGGAAGTTGGCAGGATCTGTTCCTGATACTCTGAGACAGCCCTGTCTCATTTCCTCCCTGCACAGAAAATGCAACTTCCCAGGAAGGAGCAGAGGGTTTTGTTTACATAGGGTCAGTGGTCACATTCTGCCCATTCTTTGGCACTTGGTCTATGCTCCAGCCAACTGGGAGGTCTCTGTGGGCAAATAGCCAGTGTAAGGACCTCGGCACCCCATCTAAAAGTATTGCAGCCTTGTGGTGCTGTGAGAAGGAGCTGGGACATCTGCCCAGTGTGACTTGAGTTCAGGTTTGTGCTTAGGAGAAGGTTTCTCTCCATCGAGGGGGTGAGGTTCTAGAAGAGCTGCTCAGTTGGAATTGGGGTGGGGCAAGTAACCTGATTAGTTTTGAGGGGGAACTGGACAAATTTGGGAGTGTGATTGCAGAAGGGGATGCCGAAGGTCTGGACTCCTTCCTGTTTGTCTCATGTTTCTAAACCTCATGCTTCATCATGTAAATCAGCTGCTGCTGGCAGGGTCCCCCCACCCAAGCATATTTGGCATTGGTGGTTTTTAATCTCTTTTCTCTGAAGCATCAGGGACAACCATGACTGGAGAGTGGACATTGGGTGGGGACACCACTGCTCTGAGATGGTGCTGAGCATTCTTTCTCTCCAGTGCTTGGCTGGCTGGTTTGTGCTCACTTGCTCACTCAGGCACTATCTGTATGGAGTCAGGTGGGAATTTTCCACCAAAGCACATTGGCAGGGACCTTATGTGTTTCTCGCCATCCTCTGTAACAAGGGCTGTGGGTCACACTCCAGGATTATCTGGGTATATCTCACTTAATTAATTTGGACACTGTGCACCTTGCCCCATCCTGTCCTCTGCCTGTGCCATGTAAAAGCCTAGTTCCCTGTAGCCTGTGAAACTTTGGTCTCATGTTAGTGGTGTGGATGGCCTGGCCCCGTCCAGTCTTAACCTCTGTGACTCTCTGACTCTCACACTTGCTGAAGTGAAGCTCAGGGCAGTCCAAAGGCGAGGAGGTGAGGAGCAGCCCATGTGGCCATGCACACTGGTGTGATGGCAAGTGGAGAGGTGAGGGGGCAGGTGTTCCCTGCACTCTTGCCATCTACCAGAATTGCATCCTCTTAGCGCGCTTGGAGCCTCCATGCTGCCTGGACAAGTTCCTGATGAGGCTCACAGTACTGTCAATTCAGCTAATTGGAGGAGTGACCTACCCAGGCTGCCAGGTTTGCAATGGATCTCGCTTCCCTCCCAGCCTGGCATGCGCAGGTAATGGCCATTGGCTCACTGGGGGCCCTGGGCCAGTGGAAGCTGTGCACACTGAGAGTGGAGTGAGCCTAGGAGGCTGCCCTGTTCCCATGGCAAAAGGCAACTGTCACACTCAGGGCTGCTCCCTGGGGCTTTCACACATGACACACCAGCTTCAGTTTGCTGACTGCATTCAGAAAGGGGAGAGGCTGATGCAGGGAGAGGGACAAGAGTGGGGGCAAGGGAGATGTCTCACTTTTTAATGTGGCTGCAGACCTGTCACCCTTGTCTTGCGGGACCCCCTCCATTAACCATATCCTGAGGGGGCTCCCCCACCTGACCCTGTTACCCTATATCCTGAGGAGCACTCCCACCCCATTACCATATGCTGAGGAGTCAAGCTGTCCTGGCTGGAGGGAACTTCTCCTCCTCTGCCTTAGTTTTGGCTTCACTAGTTGCCATGTTGCCCTTGGTTCTCCATTCTCTGAGCAGGCTCTGAGATACCTTCCTGTGAAATGATGGGCCAGAAGGTCCCATGTTAGAGCAGAGCGAGATCTGTGGCCCCTTTACCAAACCCTCCCTCACTGAGTGTTACCCTTCCTATGGTGGCCCCACCCAGAGGCCCTGGTTGAGGCAGGGCCCCACGATAAGTGGGCAGCCAGGAGTCTGGTGCACTTGTGAAAGGCTCAAGCCCTGCAGGAGAACTATCGTGCCCCCGGCTGCCAAACAATGGCTGAAAAGGGGGGGCGGTATTTTTGCAGCAGCCCCAGCCGGGCTCCATTGCATCAGGAGCTGTACATACACCTAGTGAGAGCCCCTGGCCCACAGTCTAAACAAATGAGACAAACGATGCAGCCTTGTCCCCATTTCACAGATGGGGAGGTGAGTCCAGCAAAAGCAATTGACTTGGCCAAGGTCACACAGGAGACTGGGGCAGAGAGAGGAATGGAACCCAGCTCTTTCCAGTGTCCTGCCCTGGGCCAATGCTCGCCGAACAGCCAGAACCTGCAGAGAGGCTTCCAGTTTGATTGGCTGGTTTCAAAGCTGTGTATTAATTGCTAACCTGGGTACTGAATATTTGCTGAGCAAACAGGGAGATGTGCACTGCCCTTCAAAGTGCGTACAGCTAGCACCCCATCCAAACCCACCCAAGAGTGCCCAGTGACACCTCTTCTGATGATGGGGGCTGGAAGCTGGCATTTGGCTCTGCCCAAAAGGCTGGTGCACTGCCTCACTCATGCTTCTTTCTGCTCCCCCCCAGGAGAGCCAAAGTTCTCATTTGCAGTGCTGGTGTTTGGGGGCTGGGGTTGCCAACAGGGTTTGTCCTGGTGTCTTCAGGAATGAAATACTAATCTTTAATTAAAGATGATGTTGTGGGATGTAACTCCCAGAAATACATCCGACCTAGCCTGGCCGCTTCTAGGAGTGGTGTCAATGGAGGGGGTGGGAAAGAACCCATTAATTATGCTACCTTAGTGTTCCTGCTGGGCTCTGAAGAGGTTTCACCAGCAGCACCTGCAGGATAGATCAGGTTCCCTGCAGCTGGCAAAACAAGAGATGCTGCAAAATGAAGTGACATGCTCAAAGTTATACTGGGTCTGCGGCAAGATGCTTAGATCCCCTAGTGCTGCTAACCACTAGATCATACACCCTTTCCCTGCCACAGGAATGGAATTCCATTGGGACTCCCTAACCCTGCCTGTATAATGGGGCTGGCCAGTTGTCCAACCCAGCTGTCCATGTGGCAGGTCTGCCCAGCACTCCAGCTCTGGGAGAGCTGCCTGGATATTTCCAGTGTGTGCCTAGTGAGGCTTCGCCATGGTGAATGCAGAAACACAGCTGTCTTGTGGTTGTGTTGTATGGGATGGAAAACACTGGGTTGATGTGACTGGCCCATGTGTGTCAGAAACAGAGTCAGGAGTGTTGCAGGCCAGTTGCTTGCTGCATCAGTGAATATTAGCTGTCATCTCTCGGTGGGTCAGACAGTCCCACCCCCTGAGGCCCAGGGGAGAATTTGGGGATAATTTTCATTCCCCTCTACCTGAGCGTGTTGGGTGATAAATCCCCCAAGAACTCCCTGCCTGGATGTCTAGCACTAGCTGCAATTTCATAGCAGGGAGAGAGGCTCTGAGAACTCACTGTGGGGGGCAGGATGGGGAATTCAGTGAGGGAAGGGGACATTCAATTCCAAAGGAGAGCCTGGGCCTTAGCTATTCCTCTTGTACTTTGGCCTGTTGCATTGTGATGAAGTAAGAAAACCTCTTGGGTTACTGTGGTTCTTCTTTTCTGTTCCTGTTCTTGGGTGATGGTATCTGGTGATGGGACACAGGGGTGTGATAACTATAGGTACCACTAGGGGGGAGGAAGCTTTAGTTGGACCTTACCTGGACCCCTGGGGGTGACAGGTTGTGGCTGGTTTAGGCCAGGGGCAGGGCAGCTGGATAGGGAGGAGAACAAAGGGGAGAGAGGGGAGGAAGGAAGATGGAGGTTGGAGGGGCAGGACCTCCGGGGCTTGTCCTGGGGGTTTACTATCTGCCCTCCTAGGTGATCTGAGAGCCAATTGTCCTAGCTGCTGTGCAAAGTGGATTGCTAATAAACCCTCTGACTGCTACACTGCCTGAGTGTCACTGCTGATTGCGACGCCTGGGACCCTCGTGGAGGGAGGAACCCCCCCCCCCCCCAAGGGAGACCAGACAGAGCAAGGATCGGACCCTCTGAGCCTGGATTTGGGAAGCTGGCTACAGGTAGCGTGGAGACCCTGGTGAATGGTAGAAAGCTCCACCGTAGCAGAGTCCTGGTGGGCTGTGAACAGAGGGGATCCAAGAGGCTTTTCTGGATTCTCCGTGACATGCATATTTTATTGCTTTCCCAGTTCATGTGTGGGGTGGCAGGGCTGTCTTCCCTGCCTCTTTCTCCATCGAGCTGAAGATGCATGTGTGCTAACAGGATGGCTAGACAGTGTGTCTATAGCACAGACCAGGGTCTGTTGACCAGCAAGCTGCAGCGCCGGTTTGGGAGCTAAAGAGCCCTGCAGGACTGGGCAAAGTCCTAGAAATCACGCTGCATTTGCATCCAGGCAGGCAGCTGTCCAACTGTACCTGGGGCTGGTTAGAGGGCCAGGTAGGGGAGACAGGAAATGGAAAGTGAGCTGCAAGGGGCCCCCATTACTGCTCCCAACCCTGTTAGCCCCTTGTTAACCTGACAACAACACTGCATCCTCACTAGCACAGAAGATGTGTGCGCAAAGCAGTGACTGCTGGAGGGACAGTGGGTTCCCTACCAGAGCTCCTCAATCCAGCTCCCTGCAGTCTCAGCACTGCAGGGAAGAGACCGAAGGCTTGGGCCCAGGCGGGGCCTAGTGTTGGATGGGTGTGCAATGGAAGACCTTGCTTTGCTCTTGCACTGTCCTGCAGAGGGCCTGCACACGGCTGCCCAGCACACTTCTGGTTCATGACACACTGAGTAATGCAGTGCTGACCTAGAGCCGAAATCCTGCCCTTTGTTTCCAAATGGTTGCATCCAGGCTCTCCTCACCCCTGCACCTATGACTCGGAGAGCCCCATCATTCATCACTGGCTCTGTTAGAGCAGATACCTCCAGGGCTCCAGTCGAATGTACCAGTGAAGGGGAGCCACCAGCTCAACTTTGCCCACAGGTAGCTGGGGAGAAGAGAAGGACATAGCTGCAACACCTGGCTTCTTGGCAGAGCCACGTGTGATGTTTTTGGGGCCGCTCACAGCACTGTGTGCTGATTCTGATCTGCTTTGTCTGCCTTGGGGTTGGCAGGTCCCACAGAAACCAAGGGGTCTGGCAGCCGCTTTGCACCTCAGTTCAAGATCAGGCCCAGCATCAAGGCTGAGTTTGCAGCCCACATGCCCCGAGCTTTAGCACTCTTATGTGATCCCCTGCAACTTATATTTCTGGCATAAATCTCCCTGTGCTATTTCCAGCCCTGTAATATATCCCTTCTTAGAGCCTCAGCTACTGACATAAATCCACCCCACCTCTCCCGGTCGTTTATCCTGGCTCAGTTTTGAACCCCTCCCTAATGTCTTGACCTTTCTCTTATTGCCCAGGTGCGCTTTTCCTGCTGTAGCTTTAAATCCCCCAAAACAGGCACTTTGCATTGCTCAGATAGTCAGCAGCAAGGACTTATGCCTGTGCTTCACTGAATGTGCCCTCAACAGCACTTATCTCAGAGTCCAGGTGGGGAAACTGAGGCACAGAGTTACTGTGACGCAGCTGAGGTTTTTGCAGTCAGTAGCAGAGCTGGGAATAGATTCCCTCTGTGACTCCCGCACCTCAGCTCTCAACACTGTTGCTATTATTATTCCTAATAATTATACTGTGTTGTAAATGAGCATAGAGCTGCATGAGTCAGACTGGCCATCCCACACTGCTGCAGAAGTCAGCTCAGAGGAAGGGTTGGGAGGCCGCGTGGTGATGGCAGACTAAAGTGCCATGTTGTTAATTGGGATTGCATATGTGTGTGTGCTGGAGGGTGTTCCCCCACGGAAAGTGAGGGAGCCCCACTGTGGGCCTATGTCTGCTGCCACTAGCCATGTGCATTGAATGCAGATGTTGCATGAGTCCTACTGCTGTGCTGAAAGCTGCACAATCGCTGGGAAGTAGCAGGCTGTGCTGTCCAGAGCTGGGGCTGTGTGCCACATGTGGAAGAAGGCAAAAGGTTTTTCAGGTAGCTGCTTGCACTAGCCAGTTGTGTGATTATGCAACACTATGCATCCCTAATTTGACAAACATGGAATTCACCAAACTCCTTTTAAACTGCAGTTCTGAGGGTGGGTTTTTGTTCATCCCCTTGATTTTTTGGATGTTTCAAGGTCTTGGCAAGCAAAGAATGGTTTGAAAAAGCATCATATGGTTGTATGAAAAACCTGAGCATCCATAATTACATTAGACGAAGAGGAAACAAGATTTGGAAGGGGTGTGTATTTTACATGGAAGATGCTCAGATACTATGGTGATGGGTGACAATATAAATTCCAAAAATTAAGATAAACCTCATGCTTCAAGGCATAAATCAGTCACTGACTGATAGTGGTCATGAAGAAATGTTTCCAGTGAGTAGTTTATTCTGTAGCCTTGAGATTTTTTACTCTGTAGCATTTGCTGCTGGCCACTATTGAGACAGGATACTGGACTGGGTGGACCTGGGGTCTGATCAATGACTGACAAATCCTACTGCGCAAGGGCTTCCATTAGAAGAGAGTTCTAGCTGGCTTCTTCCAGTAACTGACAATAATAGCAGATTGTCTCTCTCTACTGCCCATTCACTGCCTGAGGACATGGGTAATGAACCCTCTCATTGCATAAAACTACCCTTTTATATTGTCCGTGTGTTAGAACAGAGAGATGTGGAGCCAGGACTCCTGGCTTCAGTTCCTGGCTCTTCCAGGGACTTTACAGTGTACCTTGAACAAGTCACTTTCATAATGCTCTGTCTCAGTTTCACTGTCTGTGAAATAGGAATAATACCTCACTAACAGGGTTGATTTCTCTCTCACACATGTTGATTTCTCTGTTGAATAATAATAATGTCATAAAATACCACATTTCTAACATGCTGCACTTCCACAGTACCTTTTATCTTACATACTCCAAGCACTTAACAAAGGTTTCCTGAGAGCCAACCCAGCCTCGCCTGGGCTAGGTCTGCTTGCCTGTTTGAAAGGACATGTGTCTTTAGTCTCCCCTGCCTGACTGGGATGAGCCTGTTTTCTCTGAGCAAATACATTAGCCTGGGGACTAGCCGGGGGACCGACTGTTTGGTTAGCCAGGGGATTTGTCTCCAGGTGGCTGTGTATAGCAGTGGTTCCCAACATTTTCTCTGCCATGGCACACCTTGCTACCTTTAATTAATCTAAGGCACACCACCATATAGTTTCCAAATAAACCCGTGAATATTCATGAGCCAATGAGCCAATCCAGAGCTCTTTGAGTAGTTTTTCAAAAAATTTTGTGGCACACCTGCTCAGGCCTGATGGCACACCTGTATGCTGTGGCACACTGATCGGGAAATACTGGTGTATAGTCAGGGTTTGCTGCCAATTCTGGATCAGAAAAGCACAGCTATGCTCCAGGCATACCTTTCTCACCTCTGGGGGTCAGGAGGAGCTCTATTCCCACTATGCAATTCGCCCCTTACATTCTGTTTCATTGGACTTCCTCTCAGGCATGGGGCCCAGGCTGGCTAACGGGTTCTTCCAGAGGTCAAGCGAAGTGAGCAGAATGTCTTGTCTGACCTTAAAATCTAAGCATGGAATCCTGGCTCCATTGAGTTTTGCCGTGGTTTTCGTCTGGGTCAGGGTCTCATTTTACAATGGGGTGTGGCAAATCCATGCTGGCCAGGAAGGAGTTAATGAAGGCCATGGGTCCAATCAATCTTCCCTTCTCCACCTGCAGGAGCGGTGGAGCTGAGAGCTTGAAGGAGATGGCTTAGGCCAGCCAGGGCCTGATCAGGAAGAGAGCAGAGCTCTGCCTTGTGCCATGTGAGGATGGCTAGCCAGGCTATACGTGGGAGCTAGGATAGCTTTCCCAGGGACAGGGAGCCTGACTGGTTGTTTGCAGACTGGCCCAAAAGGGAAGGGGCCACCAAAACCTTGCTGGATGTCCCCTTTTGAGTTCCCTGTTTGGGGCTTGACTGTGTCCTCAGTCGAGGACTGTGAACCCACCGTCCTGTTTCCAAGAGAAGTGGCACTGACCAAGTGAGCTCCTGCAGAATGGTAAGTAGGGTCATGCTGGGCCTGCCAAAGATTGGCATGGCAATCCTTTGCTCCTAAATATAAACTTACCCATCTGGCTAATGAGGCCTGGCTGCTAAAAGTCCCACATACTGATTAAACACCGAGCAGGTCGAGGCTGGATATTAGAAAAAACTTTTTTACTAGGAGAGTGGTGAAGCCTTGGAATGAGCTGCCGAGGGAGGTGGTGAAATCTCCATCTTTGGAGGTGTTTAAGGCCCGGCTGGACAAAACCACGACTGGGATGGTTTAGTGGGAGTGATCCTGCCTCTGGCAGGGGGTTGGACTAAATGACCTATGAGGTCCCTTCCAACCCTATGATTCTTTGGTACCCCCAGGCAGTAGACACAGTGGCTCTTGCATTATCCCACATTATTCAGATAAGCTAATGAAGGACACTATGTGCTTAAATGCCTAAATTTCCCTGATTTGCCATGCCTCAGTTTCCCGATTTGTGAATTAATGATAAGGAATTGGCTCCATGGGTCACACTTCACAGCAAGGTTTCACTTACACATACCTTATCAAGGGTCAAACACGAGACTAATGCTTGAGGCACGTAAGGGTTGTGAAGTCTATCAGGCTGCTTACAGTCACCAGGGCCTGCCTGGCTTTCTAGTGACGGCTTGTAAACCATCCCTCACATTCATAGATGCCAAGGCCAAGGGAGATCCTTTTTGTCAGCTGCCGTGACTTCCTGTATAACACAGGCCAGAGAGCTTCCCCCAATAACTCCCAGAGCAGATCCTTTGGCTATGTTCACACGCAGGGAGTTATTTCGATACAAGTTGTTTCGATACAAGTTGTATCGAAATAACACCTTATTTCGAAATAAGTTAATTCGAATTAACAGTTTGTTAATTCAAATTAAGGAAAAAAGCTCAAAGTGAAATAGCAGGTTCAGACAACAGTTATTTTGAAACGAGTCACCGTTGTTTCGAAACAACATGTTCAGATGGCATTGTTTCGAAACAACATTGTTTCGTTTGTTTCGAAACAACGTTGTTTCGTCCCCACATGGGGTTTAAGTTGTTTCAAAACAATGTCGTTGTTTCGAAACAACGGAACCGGTTGTTTTGAAACAAAGGTGCGTCGTGTAAACATGGCCTTTCTTATTTCGAAACAAACTATTGTTTCGAAATAAGACTGCTGTGTGAACACATTTATGTGGCTCTCACGTAATGTACGTATAGCACTTGTTAATCATTTAGTAACCCTTTATAAATGAAACCTTACTGTTCGTCCTTTCTCTTGCTCTGTGTGTCTGTGTGTCTTGTTGGGAAGCACATTAGATTAGATTGTTAGGTCTGTGTACAACACTTAACACCAGGATGCCTTGGTCGTGGAAGGGGAAATGTAGGGGCTGCTGCAGTAGATGCTATCCAGGATCAAAGGGCGAAGCACAGCTTTGTAGCTAGCAATGTGTCTGCATTAGGGACCCTACAAACTGATTCCATGTGCCATGTGGACTGTGTCTTTGGTCTGTATTAACATGTCCATCTGCAGTCCAGCTGGCTTCTCCTGCCTGCCCTTGAAAAGGAAGGTAGGACAGCCCAAAACCCTAAATCCAGCCAGCTGCAAACCTCAAACCCTACCTATGGAGGACTCCTCTCTTCTTTAAAAGACCTTCCTCCTTTTAGGCTGGGTAGCCCCTGCTTTCCTTTTGCCCTTAGCAATAGAGGTAGAAGGGTTCAATCTCATCCCATGTGAGTCATGTGGCAGTGGTGGGAGTGAAGCGTTCCTGCTGACCTGGATCATCCTGGATGAGTGCCCCTCAGAGAGAGCACAGCATTCATTTCGTTTTTGCAAAACCAAATTAACCCTTTTCCCCAAGTCTTCTCCCTTCTGAGATGTGCTGTTTTCCCAGCTGTAGGAAAAGCCGCTAAGGAAGGAAGGAAGGAGCGCTGTTGCTTAGCAACCCTTCAGCTTCTGTACCAGACAGCTGATCTATTTTAAAAAATGGGTATATATATTCTTCTGCCCCGCCCTGCTGGTTCCTAAGCCCGAGTGGCAAGCGCTGGCCAAACGAGCTGGGTTTCTTAGCAACAGGGGGTAGATGCCAATTTGTGGCTAGAGTTCCTGTGGCACCCCTCCCTGCCAGAGCCTAAAAATAAAATCCATTAGCTGAAGCTATTAAAAAAAAAAAGACCAAGGTCTTAATCCTCTTTGTCACTTTTCCAAGTTTACACCAGTGTCAGTTCAGTTGAAGTCAGTGGAGTTAAAGCAGTGTAGACAAGCTCAGAATCAGGCCCCCATTTTTCACAGCTCTCAAACACCAGACTGGTGCTTTCTGGCTTCCTGTGGCTACTTCTCTTTGTGTATGCCATTGGACAAGGGGGTTTCTGTAATGAAATGATCCCCAGAAACTAGCTAGCCAACTTCAGGGAATGTTATTCCCATGGGCCGAGGTTCAATAGGAGATCTCCCCTCTGCTCTTTGTCGGGCTACAAACACCCCCGCCCAGCCCAAGGTTTGACAACTACTGCCAATTGCACAGAGTGGCTCGCCTTGCAGATCCAGCTGTCCACTAGAGAGCTCCAGGACCATAGCTGTAGGCTTTGACCATGGTTATAACATGGCTTAGCTGCTCACAGCCTCTGAGTACAGTGATCGCAAGCCTGTATCAGCCTATAGCAGGCACCAGCTATTGCCCTATGTTCACACCCCTTGCAGCTGGCTCAACTGGTGGATTTGGGAGGGCCAGTATGGCTAGCTGAGCCAGCCACTGGATCCTGCATTTTCTACTCTGGTTTGGAGAGCTTGGGGTCTGGTGGGAGGCGCAGCCAAGGAAAAGCCAATTTCATCCTATTGGGGCTTTGCTCTTGACTCGCCCACTCTGGCACTGTTGGATTTCAAATCACCGCGTTCATTAAGTAGGAGCAAATATACCACGCCTGACCACTTCCATGCTGGTGCCTTGGCAGGGTTTTGATGGCTTCTGAAATAGGAGAGGGGGGCCCCCTGTAAGGCTCTTAGACTCTATGGCTACGTCTACATTGCAGATCACTTTCAAAAAAACTTCTTTCGAAAAAATTATTTCAAAATATATTCAGAATAATTATCTCAAAATAACTTTTTAGAAAAATGCTATTTCGGAAAAACGGTCCACAGATGGCTCCTTGTCCAGAAAAACCATGACTTTTTTTTTTCAAAAGTGAGTCTACACTGGACTTTCTTTTTTGAAGAAAAGAAAGCCAATGGGAGAGATAGGCAGGCTTTTTGAAAAAAGCCTTTGCTACGTCCAGCAATGGCTTTTTTCGAAAAAGCTCTGGAAAAAGGCCTTTGCTTTTGAAAAAAATGTTGGGTTTAGCTTTTTCGAAAAAGTGTGCCAATATCTCAAAATACCAAAGCATTTCTTTGCCAATGCTAAACCTGGTTACATTTTTTAAAAAAAAGCCTTTTTGGAGAGAGTTTTTTTGAAAAAAGCCATCGCCGGACGCGGCAAAGGCTTTTTTTGAAAAAGTCTGCCTATCTCTTCCATTGGCTTTCTTTTTTTCAAAAAAGAGAGTCCAGTGTAGACTTTCAATTTCAAAGAAGAAAAAAGCCGCAGTATTTTGGGACAAGGAGCTGGTCACCAGACTGTTCTTCCAAAATAGCATTTTTGAAAAAAGTTACTTTGAGCTAATTATTCTGAATATATTTCAATATAATTTTTTCACAAAAAATTTTTTGAAAATGCTTTGCAACATAGACATAGCCTACAAAGGGCCACCCATGCCATTCCTATACACTACACCTCCCATCAGATTTCCCTGTGTGGTCCCAAATGCTGCCATTTATCAAGGAAGGGAATTCTAAGATCTTTCATCTTTGTGCTGTACATGCTCAGTTCACCTCCAGCCTAGACAAGTGGTGTTCAAAAAGGCCAACCTCTGCGCCCGTTAGATTCAAGAAGAGTCTTACAAAAAATCAGGACAGGCCAGATTTGCATGCTTGATATTTTGTTAAAATGAAAAGAAATCTAAGGGAGGGTCTAAAATTTTCCAATTTTTTTCACTGCCTGAGAATCTTAAAAAAAAGAGAGAGAGAGAGAGAGGCATAAGACAATTTTTTTTAAAAATCCTTGGCAAATCACCTTTAAAATGCAAAAAACTAGTTGATCTTGATCCAGTGGTTCAAATGGGGATCTCTGGACTGGGAGATCCTGTTAGCATTTTCAACCCAGTCCCTTGACTCCTGTGTGCCTCAGTTTCCCTGTGAGTGAATGTGTACATTTATAAAAATATTGCCCATCTCCCAGAATTGCATGGTGAGGCTAAGGGGATGGTTAGCTAGGCCTCTAAAACCTTCAGATGGGAAGTGTAAGGAAGGGGTTAAGAACCTGCATGTCCCGGCATGATGCTGTTAGGCTGTGTTCACACAGCATTTTTGTTTCGAAACAACAAGGTTGTTTCGAAACAAACAAAAAAAAACTCGTTCACACGACGCAAAGTTGTTTCGAAACAAGTTAAACCTAGTTTTTAGGCAAAACAACATTGTTTTGCAATGCTTGTTTCGAAACAACGCAGTGTGAAAACGTTGTTTCGGAACAAAGTGTTCTGAAACAACATTGGATCCTCAGCACCCTGGCCAGGGAACCCTCAGGACCCTGGCCAGGGTGCTGAGGGCCGTCCCTCAGCCCCAGAAAGGGGGCTGCAGCCC
>ML681971.1:9726396-9994154 GCA_007922195.1 Podocnemis expansa
GCTGGTGCCTGCAGCCCCCTTTCTGGGGCTGCAGGGTGAGCCAGCAGCGGCTCACCCCCAGGGGTAACGAAATAGCATGTTCACACAGTGAACTTGCTATTTCGTTTCCCGCTTTTTTTTCTTATTTCGAATTAACATTTTGTTAATTCGAAATAAAATATTTCGAAATAAGGTGTTGTTTCGAAACAAGTTGTTTCGACACAACTTGTTTCGAAATAACCCTGTGCGTGTGAACACAGCCAAAGGCTTTTGCAGGAGCCACGTAGTCATGGACTAATCTGGCGACTACTGAGTATGCAAGGAGAAGTAAGGGGATGGCCATGTCCCTTATCTAGGATGCGGCCAAGCAAACCGTCTGGCTAAAGAGAGGGAAGGATACAAGGTTGTGAGGTGTCCTCAAGGGTGACTGAGAAGACCATGGGACACTAGCCGCAACGTATAGAGTAGAACCAAGCAGGACGGGCCCACAGCATGCTAATTCATGACTTAGTAGCAAAGGAGCACAGATTTCAGCTAAGCTGGTACCATGACCAGGTTCTCACAGGAGAGAGGCCCTAGAAAAGTATTGACTGCATGGTGGCCTGAGACGATGTTGGCAAAAAACGGCCTACTAAGGGTTGCGGGGAGCTAGGATGTAAGGTAGGGGCCCCATTGGTCTAAGCTTATGGGGTTTTGCCCCTCGAGGCTCTCACTAAGCATGAGGGGAAGGAAAAAGGACAGCAGAGAACTCTACTACCATCTAGACAGCCCCTTGGAGACTGAGAAATTGAAGGAGGGTCAAGAAGAACTGCGGGCTCAGTACCTAAGGTGTATTCCTGAGGGAGAACGCTACCACTTTGCCATGTCAGGGCTGCCAGGGCGGAAAACTCTTCAATACATGGATAGTGAAGACCTCCGCTGCCAAGGGAGGGTCCTTCTTGAGCTAGAGAATGACCCATAACAAGGTGGCAGCAGCCACGTCTGACGGCCACCTCGGGATCAGAGAACCCAATGAAGTTTTCTCCTCGGGGAGAGCCAAAGGGCGAATAAAGGGTTATAGCCCCAAACTGTTACATGTTGTACAGACTGGATTCTGTGTGTCATGCCATCATAACAGCAGTGGGAGTAGGCGGGTCATTAAGAAGGGAAAGAGGGGAACCGCAGAACTGCCAGGCTTCACCACTGCGTATGGGGAAAAACGCTGTAGCGTCAAGGAGCTACGTGCGGTGTAGTGGGATGGTCCCACAGAGGGCAGAGTGGAAAGGGGGAGGGGCCCGTGCTAGGGAGTAAGACCATAGGTCACGGGATGATGCAAGTGCCCTGGAAGCAGGGAACCTTCTGTCTGCCATCGACAACTGTCCAGCAGGCAACGGGTACCAAGGAGGGAGCCACATGGGAGGGCACTCTAAGGGATAGACCTTATGTAGTTTCCCAACCTATGATACATGGCAAGGTATTTCCCCTTCAGGGTTTAAAAAGGGTAACCCCAGCCGTACTTTGGTGAGGTCAGGGAACCGTGGGCTACCTCGGAGGTGGTTGACCAAGGTGTGGGTTCGCGAAGTTGGCCCCTGGTTCCCACTAGATGACCATAGGGCAGAGATGAGGACCGTACGAGGGTGGGGGGGGGGCGTACCTGGGGCCCTTGCAGAGGTAAACCCCCTGTAAAGGTCCCTTCCCAATGAAGTAGCTATCCACGTAGCTGAATACTACACAGATGTGTCCCCTTAATGCGCAGAGGAAGGTCTCGTCAAAAAAGGGGGGGGGGTTGAGTCACAGCGCAGAAGATGGTGGTGTGACCCGGGACATCCCCTCCCCTTCCCCTAACCTGGAGTGAGGGGGCCTACCTGGGACACGCATCATGGCCACAGGCACAGTCCTGTTGTGAGTAGGCTTTGGATGTGCACGTCTCAGAGCCCTGCCATAGTTGGGCTACAGTGAGATGCGTCTCCATCCCTCAACAAGGGGTTAGGGACGGTGTGCGATGGGGAGTATTCGGGAAGGAGGGTTGTTAGGTGTAGGAGGGGGTGGCTTTCGTCCTCAGGAAAGTTGCTACTTAAGGGGGGGGGATTGGTGGTGACTACGGTACTGGGATACTGGCACCATAGGTGGGCGTCATACATTGTCAGCCCCGGCATCCTGATCGAATCTTTGGTCCTGCAATCGAGGGAGGAAGAAAATGGAGAGGGATCAGATGGTTCCCCACGGGCCTATCTTCCCTATGGGGAAAAAGGGTGACAATGACGCTGTGGGGGCCCCCTGCACCCCAAGGGTAAAGAGGGTAATGATCAGAGGGGCCCCTACCTGGGGAGGGGTGACCGAAGGCCCTCTTTCCACTGAGAGTGAGGTGAAAGGGGAAAAAAGGGAGGTTGTCCCGCCCAGGGAACTGGGAAGCTAAGTCAGGGGGGTGGGTCTGGGAGGAGGAGGCCAAACTACTTGGCTTCTCTCCAAGGATCCCGGGCCGTACCCACCACGGAGAGGGCTTCCAGGGGGAACAGGACATTCCCCTCAAAAGGCAGGTCAAGGACTGTCTGCTGAGCATTAAGAGGTGCTCTAGCCTCCCTGAGCCATGCTACCTTGCGGAGGGTAACCACTGAGGCTATGGTGCGAGCTGCAGTGTCCACTGCATCGCGGACTGAGAGAAGGAGGTCTTGAGATATTATGCTGCCTTCCTCCAAGAAGGCATTATACTCATCCCTGGCCTTGGGCAGGAGCATATTCCTAAATTTCCCAAGGGACTCCCAGACATCCAGCAAGTACCTGCTGGTTATAGCCTGGTTGTTTGCCACCCGCAGTTGAAAAGCTGACAAGTACACCTTGCGACCTAACAAATCCAGTTCCCTGGTCTCCCTGGCGCCAGGGAGGGGGTCCATGGGGGGGTTCTCCGGACCCCATTGCCATCTGGATCACGTCCCTGGGGGGGACAGGGTGGCCAGTGAGCGAGGGGTAGTCTGATTCGGATACCTGATATTTCATGCTTGCCGCATCTGAAACCGGGGGGATGGAGCTTGGACTTTGCCACTGAGAGCGTGCAAGGTCCCACACGCTCAGGTGGGGCAGGATTGCTAAAGGCGCCGTAGAGGTGAATGCTGGTCCAAACAAGGTATCAGGAGGGAGGTTCAAGGGCTCCACCTCCATAGCTAAGTGGGCTGTGGCCTGGCGCAGCAGATCAAAGTGCGCCAGAAGGTTGCCCATGAAGGACTCCGGAGGCAGGGACAGCGTGGCACTGGGGGTCCACCACGGAGGGGGGGAAGTGCCCTCAGCAGACCACTCTTGTGGTCGAAATTGGAAGGGAGATGGAGCCAATGTGCAGCGCTGGGGCCGTTTGGAGCCTCTTCTGGGCTGGAGGCAGGGGACGGGGATCGGGATTCCCGGCCCAGTGCCATCGGTGGAGTGGTGCCTGCCCCCGCCGGGGTGGAAGGCGGGGGGCTGGACGGCGAAGGTGAGCGTTCTGTGTGAACCCAGGCCTTTGAAATGAAGGCCGGTTTGCCCCTTCTGGTTGGGAGTGGGGCAGGTGGGGTAGGAAGGAGCAGCAGGGCTCATGCTTCCACCACTTCTGGGGTGGACAGGACAAGAAGCAACTCTGCGTGAGTCACGGGCAAGTCCTCGCTAGGGGAGGGAGGACCACTTGGGTGTTCCCGTTCACTCGGTACTGGACTTCGCAATGCCGAGGGTGGGGTCAGCCAGTGCAGAGGTGATGTCAGCACCAGTGAGGCTGGGCTGTACCGTACCATCGGCACCAGAGATGATATGGCGACCTCGATCAGTGCCGAGGTGCCGAGGCACTGGGTAGGCACTTGGCACTGAGGTGGTGTGGCGGCGGCGGTGGCCACCAGTGGCATGGTGCCGTATAGGCTCCAGCGCCGAGCTGGGTCTCAGTGCCATGTGGTCTTTGCCCAGGCACCTGAGACACCTCTCATGGGGGTTGTCCCAGGGGAAGGCCTTGCTGCACTCGGCACAGGGTTTAAACACCGGCATCATTGATGCGATGTTCTGGTCCGGTATTGGGCTCTCACAGTGGAATTAAATCCACAAAGGAGATGTGCCCTGCCGGACAGTGAATCCAACGAAGAGACAGGCTGCTTGCGATTAGCAAGGAGCGGATGTTCCAGATCCAACACGCAAGGCGGAAGAAATGAAACTGAGGAGGGGGCGGGGACGCGGCCGTATATATGGCCACGGGTGGCGTGAGGGGCGGTGGCCACCTCCCCTCTTCTGACAGGCTAGGACAAGTTTTTCTGACCAATCCAGTGCTCCAGCATGGAGATACCTATTACTGAATGCATCCGAGCAGCGCTCAAAGAAGAAGGACGGTTACTGATAAGTAACCCATCCTTCTTCGAGTGCTGCTCAGATACATTCAGAAATAGTTGACTACTTGCCATGCTAATGTATGGCTGGTGGAGTTGACTCTTCCACCTTCAGCACAGCGTAACTCTGACATGGGTAACTGTCCAGCGAGCATGTTCTCAAGGGTTTAAGAGATTAACCTAAGGACCTTCATCCCAGCAAGTGTAGCCTGGAGATGTAGGACATAACCCAGTGGAGAGCAGTAGGCCCGGAGTGCCCAAGCATTGATTGGTGTGTGTGGGCATGACAGTTTGAGGTCACCTTATGCGTATGAGGTACCAACGCATTTTGGCTGTGGCCAAGGAGTGTGTCTCTAATCACTCCTCCTGAAGGGTGTTGGCAGGCGCCATGGGGGGACTAGAAGATTTAGTGTTCTGGCAGCAATGCATGCTAGCATAATTCCTATGGGGAAGTTCCCGAGGCCCGAATCTTGTCTGGCCGGCAGTGGTGGTTATCAACACTGCAGAAAAACCAGAGGAGGAGAACTAGACTGTCTTTCCCTCAGCCTGGTATTGTAAGGCACATGCAGGTCATGGGGTTAGGCTGGGGAGTTGAGAGGGCTGCAGCCCCCCAGGCCCTGAGGCAGTAATACCCCCACCAGAGAACATCGGGTACATGAACCTGATGCACTCGGTTTCCCATAGGAGAGGTGGGTTACCAGTAGACGGGGGGGGGGGGGGATCTAGAGGAGTTACTTCGATATAGTTGAAAGAAATGGTTGGGACATCGATGGCAACAGCCAACGACCTCATAGGGCACGCTCGTAAGTGATGTGGTAGGACTGGCGTGGAGGGGCCAGATGCCTGGCCCATCCTATGGTACTAAATAGGAGAACACAGGTGGGATGTTCTATGGGCCTGACAGGTGTGATCAGGCCTTCATGAGCTTAGCGATGGCACTGTGACAGTCCCCTTGGGTGGGGTGTCAGAATCCGTATCTTTGAAAGAGACAAGGAAGTGGCATTACTGCTACCTACGCCCTTCCCCTTTTTCTTCTTTTAAATCCAGCAGCTGGAAGGCAGCCGCAGGAGTGTTAAGGCAAGGAGTTGGACGTGGTAAGGCTACTGCTTGGTGATGGGCTCATGAGCATGATAGATCCAGATGCTAGTACCCACGGCCTACAGTACCACTCACTTTGGCCTACATAGCCCTGCACCGTCGGGGAGGACTGTCCCAGAGTGGGACCGAACTTAGCTAGCACTGCAGAGGGGTGCACATCAGGATCAAGGCTCCCTTCAGAAAGGGCCCTGGGTAAGAGTCAGGATGTACGGAGGAGGAGATAGGCTTCTCCAAAGGGACCAGAGTGAGGGTATGTCACCCCGATGGGGTACATCCAGCCGTCTCTTCTTTAAGACACTTACGGTATATCTGAAGTGTCATGTATCAGTATGCTAATGATGGTATTGGATCTTACCGAGAAGGTGAATTCTATCAAGGGTCAGCCAGTTCCCGAATTCTGATCATTGCGAGGGGTTCCAGGGTGAATGCAGGGTGGGCTTTGTTGAGTGTGAAACCTTGTAACAAATGCTTAGGAGAGGAGTATGTTATTCTAAGATGTGCCTATTAAGACTAAGAGAGCCTTGGGTCGTAATGGGACAGGAGGAATTGTACCCGCGAGACTCCTGAGTGAGAGTCTTTGGTAGCTAGGTCGGGATAACCACGGTGCTATGTCCATGCCCTGGGGGATGAGCTACATGAGAGACACTGCTGGATGACAACCCTTGTTACCAACTTTGCCCACCGACTCGGGGTATGCTCATTTATTAGAGTTGCTTTCTCTATGGGGAAGATGGTACTTCTATTAGTGTGCTGCTTGTGTCACTTGTGTTTCTATAGAGGTGCGTCTGAGCGGACCGGGTCTATCAGCACTCTCAGCTGACCCCTTATGTGTCCCTGAACTCAGTAGGCTGGGTCACACAGCACTTCTCAGCTGCTACCCTTATGTGCCCCTGGACTCAATCAGGCTGGGTCAAAACAGCACTTGTCAGCTGTCACCCTTATATGCCCCTGGACTCAATCAGGCTACTATCCCTATCAATGAGCAAACCTTACAGGGTTGTGGGCATTACAGGGATCTTTGGCTAGGTAATAGAAGCGTTGCTGCAAAGTGATATAAAGAAACCAAGACCACAAAGGAGAGGGAATGATGTCTTAAAAGAGTCTGGAAACTGGCTTAATAACAAAAGTCATTTTATTGCTAGGTATCTAAAACTTGTACTACTAATAATAATTACAAAGGAGAGAAGAATACCCCAACATACCCAGTTACAGCATTGATAAACATACAAGGAAAGAAGAACACCCAGCTACAATATTACCTAGATTCTACTGTATCAGGCCTAGAGAGAGAGAGAGAGAGAGAGAGACAGAGAAGCGGGGGGGTCTCACCACTCTGTGTAGCAGAAAGGTTTCCAGGTTGTGCAGATCAGGGTCAGAGGCTGGATGGAAACAAAGCTCCCACAGCAATCAGCAAGGAAGAAAAGCCAAATCCCAGTGGAAATGATACAGCTTTAGATCCAAGCATCAGGACTCAGGACTCAATCCAGACTCACACAAGATTCAGAAAGGATCCAGTCAGGACTTGCACAGGACACACACTACACTACTATGTGGGTAAAGGTTTTTTATAAGGACTTGTTTACATGGCCAATACACATTCCTGGCTGGGTGTAATGGTTCAGAGAAGCTCACAATACGGTCAGGCAGACTCAGTATTTTGGGTATCAATTATCACATCTGTGACTAGAATGGTCTGATAATTGCTGAGTTTGTTCGTTCTGGTGTGAGATCCCCCATCAGGCAATGCTTCCCTGCTTCTTCAATCCCAGAGTTCAGTACGGCTCTTGCTTCTTCAATCCCAGAGTTCAGTACGGCTTCTGCTTTGGAGTCTGGTTCTCCATAGTCAATGCAAATGAAGCTTCATTGTGCTGATGGCTTTTGGATATGGGTAGATTAGGAAAAGGATGTCTCCCATTTCCTACTGTTTTTGGTTTTCAGTTCAAGCAGAGGTTGGGGGATGTGTGGGGGGGGAGGCACAGGCTAGATACTATGCTCTGATTCCTCAAGAACACAGAGCTAACACGTAACACCCTGGGAGGCGAAGATTGGCCCCAGGGGAGTATCCACCTGTGGAGCTGGTTTCCGAACTGTCATGGAGGGAGCGAGTGGTGACTATGAACGTAGTGAGGGAGGGAGGGACAAGCTTCTCTGCCTTCAACTGAACGGCGCAAGGAGAGATCTGGATGGTTTCATTGCTCTTATCATGTTATCTCCTCTGGATCTCCGATACCCAAAGGTTTCCCGATTGGGATATAAGAGAATGGCCACCTTAGGGATAGAGAGAGAAAAGTGGTCTGGGTCCCCTATGAGGGGCAAGACCCCGTGTACAGGGTTCTGGCATGAGGGTACGTTCTGGGTAGTGGTGATCGAGGCCCAGGTTGGGAGATTCCCAGGGGAGAGATTCACCGTTCATGTGGTTATCCCCCTATCTATCTATCTATCTATCTATCTATCTATCTATCTATCTATCCTTTTTTTTTTTTTTTGGAAAGATGGTAGAAGAAGGGGGCAGGGGCCCCATTTTTACGACCTCTCTCACAAGCGTTCACCTAGCTGAGAACCAGCCAGAAGTAGTGAGTACTGGAGGGTTCATATCTCACAAGGACCATGAGCAAGTTGGCCAACACTTACGTCTAATGGCTGAGTCCCGACGTTTGCATCTGGTACTTGGCAGGCGGGAACAAATTACCTGCTCCATGGGGTCAGGGAGGGTTTAAGTGCTTTGAATTGAAAGCGTAAGCCCAGAACCCTAGTGAGGGTCGATTGGGTGGGAGCGGTGGTTAAACACCAGCTAGTCTTCCTGGTGGTAAGGGAAGGATGGACAAAGCGGTGAGCTCATTCATACTGTGGGCAGAGGGGTGGGATCCAATAGAGTGTTCTCTGACAGTCAGCCTGGGGAGGCAGAACAGTAGGGCCTCGTCCACAGGGAAACGTGCGGGAGGGTAGCTCCTGGTATGAAAATGACCCCACAAGGGGAGACTCAGTCTGGTTTGGGTGGGGAACAGTGGGGCAATACATTCTTCAATATTGGAAGTGTGTTCGATGAACTCTGTATGTGTCCCACAGGGGTTCATCATCATCATCATCATCATCATATCATAGGGCTGGAAGAGTCACCATCCAAGGAGGCGGAAAGGGGAAGCTTTCCCCCTTGATGGTGTGTCATATACAGAGGCGTGATAGCCTCTTGGGGGCCAGAACCACTGGCTATCAGTTGCCTGCATGGGTTCAGATGGCAGGCTTCCATTCTACCCTCCACAATGGGCAAGGAGGGTTGGGTAGTGAGAGGGTCGAGTCCTCTCGGGAGTTGAGGCATTAGGGTCAGACAAAGGGGTGCGATTATGGTTTACACCCTAGTCCTACCCGAAAGAGAGGAGGCTGTGTCACCTGTGAACCGCCCATTCGCACCAGGAAGGAGAGGATAGAAGTGCTGTCTCCAAAAACAGTGGGCACTCTGCCATGGTTTGGAGAAGATAATTGATGACTATATTGGTGATTATAACCAATATTGCTGACAAATGGGTCGATAGCTCTCTCAGCGCTGCCCAGGAGAGGGGTCTTGCCCAGAGGGTCCCCCAAATGGGATCTGAACTGAAGTTGTGGTTGTGAGGACCAAGTCCTCACCAGTAGCTGTTAAGGGGAAGGGGCGGCCGAAATATTTCAATTCCCCCCTGGGGTCGTGGGCAGTACCCAGAACGGCCGAGGTCTCCTCTGGGAAGAGAGCATCAAAAGGCAGGTCAAGGGCCACCTGTTGTGAAGCTGCAGGTACTCTGGCTTCCTGTAGCCAGGCTGTGTGGTGCAGGGTTACGGCCGAGGCCATAGTGCGAGCCACCATATCCACTGCATCCCAAGCTGAAAGGAGGAGGTCCTGGGAAGCTATTTTACCTTCCTCCAGGAAGGCATCTTATTCTTCCTTTGCCTCTAGTGGTAGTAGATGTCTAAATTTGTGCATTGACTCCCACACATCCAGCATGTATCTACTAGTCAGGGCCTGATTGTTTGCAACCCGCAACTGGAAGGCCAAGGAGGAATAAACTTTGCAGCCCAATAACTCAAGCTCCCTGGCATCCCTTGATGTCAGGAGGGGATCATGGGGGGCCTGTCCTGGCCCTAAGGCTGTCTCCACCACCACACAAGGTGGGACTGGGTAGTAGGTAACAATGTTCCCTGTAAGCTGCGCTGGCACGCTGCAGCACAGCCCGCTGCAGCTGCCAGCGCAGAGAAGTCTGCTGGCAGCGCACTGCCGGCAGCCAGAGTCCTTCAACAGAGCTCCTGTGGAGCAGGGAGTTTTGAAAACTCCCGCCCAGAGAAGCTCTAACGGAGCATGCCCAGAAAAATCTGAGCAAGCTCCGTAGAGCTTCTCTGGCCCAGAAGTTAGGGCTGGGTCCTGCCACTCCAGTCCAGCCCCAAGGTAAGTTTGTGGGGGCGGGGGGGGGGATGCTGGGAGTGGGGGGCCGAGTGGGAGCGGAAGGTGATGCTGGGAGCGAGGGGGCGTGCTGCCAGGAGTGGGGGCTGTTGCCGGGAGCAGGGGGGACGAGTGGGAGCGGGGCGGCTAGCAGGAGTGGGGGGGGTGATGCCGGGAGCGGGGGGGGGCGCCGCAGGGAGCGGGGGGGGGCTGCGCAGCGAGCAACAGGAGTTGCTCAGCTGCCCTCTCCCTTTAGAGGGAACATTGGTAGGTAAGTGAAGAGAACTCTAGCCCCAGGACTCTGTACTTGAGTCCTGCCGTATCTGAAACTGGGAGATGGAGCCCGGGTTTTGCCAGTGGGAGGAGGCCAAGTCCCAAACACTAGGGTGGAGGGGAACTGTAACTGGTTCCGCCGACGAGAGCACTGGCTCGAATGAGGTGTCGGAGGATGTTTCAGAGGATTGGTCCTCCATGCCCATGTGGGCTGAGACATGGTAAAGAAGATCAAAGTGCGCTGATAAGTTGCCCGTATAAGAGCATGGCACCCGGTTCAGTGCTCTCACCGGTGCTGAATGGGCCAGTCCTGGCAAAGTTAGAGGGGTCTCTTGAGGGGACCGTTCCTGGGGGTGGTACCAAAAAGGTGATGAAGCCAAGAGCCAGTGCCAAGGCCGTTTGGAGCCCCTTGAAGCCCCTTCCACCGGGCTGGAGCAGGGGGAAGCCTCTCAGGACTCTCAGGGCAGCACCGGGGATGGCAGAGTGATATGGTACCATGGGGATGGCTCCACGGTACCAGGACTCACAGCGGGCGCCGGAGAGTAGGGTGTAGGCAACAGGAGAAGCACCCTCACTGCCTCCAATGCTTCCGGGGTCTTCAGGATCAGTACCGAGGCTGACTGGTCCTGAAGGGAGCCCTGTGTTGAAGCGGAGGGGTTATGTCGGGGCCGCGATACCAAGATCAGTACCAAGCTGGTCCTGTGTCGCCTTTCAGCACGGTGCCAGGTGGCAGGCTTTGGTGCCAAACTGGCATGTGGTGCTGCAGGAGACCCCAAAGCTTTGGGGGAGGAGTGCCGGGCCTGCTCAGAGGCCAGGGCATGGCACCTTTGCTCCCTGTCCTTTATTGTCCTTGGTTTAAAGGACAGACAGATGGAGCACACGGTGACCATGTGGCTTTCGCCCAGACACCAGAGGCACTTCTTGTGGGGATCATCCCGCAGGAAGGCTTTGCCGCGCTCGGCACAAGCCTTAAACCCCAGCATGGCGGACAGCATCGGAGTGCAGTGTTCCAGCCCAGAAAGGGAGACCTTCTTCGGCGGGACTAAGTCAACAAATAGGTTCTCCCAGTCAGGCAGGAGGCTCATACAGCAATGACAAACAGGCTGTTTGCGAAGCAAGGAGCGGGCAGCTCCACAACCGACAATAAGGCAGAAGAAATGAAACTGGAGAGGGGCCAGGCGGCGGCCACATATATAGCCACGGGGTAGCGTGGGGCGCGGTGGCCACCTGCCCTCTTTGGACAGGCTAGGGCGAAAAGTTTCAACCAATCTGGCACTCCAGGACAGAGACACCTATTTCTGAATGTATCAGAGCAGTGCTCGAAGAAGAACTAGATACAATCATGGAGGACATGTCCATCGAAGGCTAGGTAGCCAAGATAGTCAGGAATGCGGCCTTCATGCTCCAAGTGTCTTTCAAACTGTGACTGCCAGAGGCTGGGACTGGACAATAGGGGATGGATCATACAGCCATTGTTCTGATAGAAACAACCCATTAACCTGGGTCTACACTTCTCAATGATTACCTTTCCTTTTTATTAAAGTAGGTTTCCCTCCCACCAACTTCATTCTGTGATCAAATTTTCACAAAAGCCACCTCCCTCCATAAAGGGTTTCCTCCGTGAAGGGATACAGAGTGCTCCTCCCTCTTTTGGGTTATACTGCAAACAGCTTTTTGTTTCTATTCTGAGGCAGAGCAAGCTACTGTCTTGCTGTCAAGCTTCTTTTTTACCTTTAAATGGTTCTGATTGTTTGTTTGCCTTTGATGGTTTCCTATTGAGAGTCGTAGTATTATGCAAGGCAAACAACTGAGCTTTGCTTTGCATCACTGGTCAAACAGTGTGGAATGAGAAACCCTCCTTACCTGAATGGTCCATCAGAGAGACTTGTCTCCTGGAGACTCATTTTTACTCCAAGCCCATAAAGCAAACTCTCAGTATAAATACACTAGTTCATAAATACCTGGAGGTATCTCTCAGAATGATTATGAACCGCAACATGTTATGAGCTTTCTCTTACTCTTTACAGCTAAAGCTACTGAATCATGTTTGGTGCAGTGAATATATTGGGTCTAAAGTGAAATTGTTTGCAAAGTCCAGGAAACCCTTTGCCAAGGGGTCTCTGTTGCACATCCCCCTTTCTCAGCTGGGGAAACTGAGGCATGAAGTGGTGACACATTACTAACCCTAGGCATCGGTTGGTTACTCACCAGTAACTGTCCTTTGAGATGGGCTGCTCACATACTTTCAGTTACAGGTGTCTATGTGCTGCAGCACACAGTAGCTTGGAAAGTCTTTAGTGTTAGCCTGTCAGGTCAGGGCGCACGGCCAATGCCCCCTCCATGCCGCGACCACGGCTATATAGGTGACCGTTACCCTGACCCTCCCAGTCCCATATACCTTTGCCAACTCCGTTAGCGGGGACAGTGGGAGGGACCTGAACATATGTGAGCAGCCCATCTCAAAGAAGGACAGTTACTGGTGAGTAACCAACCGCTCTCCTTCGAGTACTGCTCACATCATTCAGTTACAGGTGACTGCTAGCTGTACCCAAGGATGGTGGGAGGAGTTACAGTCTACCCACACTGAGTACAGCTCTGCCCATAGTGGCATCATCTCTAGCCTGTTGGGCAATGGTGTAGTGCGTCGTGAAGGTATGTATCGATGACCATGTGTGATGAAGTAAGAAAACCTCTTGGGTTACTGTGGTTCTTCTTTTCTGTTCCTGTTCTTTGGTGATGGTATTCTGGTGATGGGACACAGGGGTGTGATAACTATAGGTACCACTAGGGGGGAAGAGGCTTTAGTACAACCTTACCTTGACCCCCTGGGGGTGACAGGTTGTGGCCGGTTTAGATCAGGGGCAGGGCAGCTGGATAGAGAGGAGAACAAAGGGGAGAGAGGGGAAGAAGAAAGACGGAGGTCGGAGGGGCAGGACCTCCAGGGCTCGTCCTGGGGGTTTACTGTCCAACCTCCTGGTTGATTTGAGAGCCAACTGTTCTAGCTGCTGTGCAAAGTGGATTGCTAATAAACCCTCTGACTGCTACACTGGCTGAGTGTCACTGCTGATTGGGACATCTGGGACGCACGTGGAGGGAGGAACTCCCCCCCCAAGGGAGACCAGACAGAGCAAGGGTCGGACCCTCTGGGCCTGGATTTGGAAGCTGGCTACAGGTAGCGTGGAGACCTGGGAGAACGGGAGAAGGCTCCACCATAGCAGAGTCCTAGTGGGCTGTGAACAGAGGGGATCCAAGAGGCTTTTCTGGGTTCTCCATGACACCACGTAGCAGCCCTGCAGATCTCTTGGATCGGGACCTTAGCGAGGAAGGCCATGGAAGACGCCTGAGCTCTGGTAGAGTGGGCTCTCACAGTCTCTGGGAGAGGCATGTTTGACCTTCCATAGCAGTCTTTAATGCAGTTCACAATCCACTTGGAGATGCATTGGGAGGATACTAGTGAGCCTCTCATGCATTCAGCAACCACCACAAACAATTGGGAGGTCTTGCAGAAAGATCGTGTGCACTCAATATAGATTAGGAGCGCTCTCCTCACATCCAGGGTGTGCCACTGTCTCTGGTTTTCTGTCACCTGAGGGCAGGGCCAGTGCTGGGGATCGTGGCGCTCCCCTGTAGCAGAGCGACGCTGGTGCAGATGAGTGACATCATCAGGGGATTGCCATGGCGCTGTCCCCTTTTGATGCCCCTCAAAATGCCAGTGCCCCCCTGTTACGCAGGGGCTGCTTACCGCCTAGTGCCAGTCCTGCCTGAGGGTCTGGATAGAAGACCAGCAGGCAGATTTCATGATTCATGTGGAAGGGAGTGGCAACCTTGGGCAAGAACGAGGGGTGGTGACGCAGGACCACCTTGTCTGGGAAGTAAACCGTATATGGAGGTTAGAGGACAGGGCTCGTAACTCTGAGACCTGTCTGGCCGAGGTAATTGCTACCAGAAAAGCCACCTTCCAGGACAGTATGAGCAGGGTGGCTGAGTCCAAGGGCTCATATTGTGGCTCTGTCAGAGCCTGCAGCACAATATTCAAATCCCACTGTGGGGTGGGTTTATGGGTGTGGGGGAAAAAGTTTTTCCACCCCTTTCAGGAATCTATGGCAGATGGGGTGTGAAGAGAGTGGAGTCCCATCTACTCTTTGTTGAAAGGCCGAAATTGCCGCCAAGTGGACTTTTAATGAGGACAGAGATAGGCCTTTCTCTCTTAGATCAAGAAGGTAATCCAAAGGTACCTGAACTGGTGCGGAGGTAGGGTCTATGTCTTTGTCATGGCACCAAGTGGAGAAGTGATTCCATTTTGCCATGTAGGTGGACCTGGTGGAGGGTTTTCTGCTACCAACCAGTACCTTTTTAACCCTATCCGAGCAGCGCCTCTCTTGCTCGTTGAGCCAGAGAGCATCCAGGCTGTCAAGCGCAGGAGGCCCAGGTTTGGGTGCCGAAGGCATCCCGAGTTCTGTGTCAGGAGGTCCACCCACCGTGGGAGGTGGAACAGGGTCCTCATGGACATGTCCTGTAGGAGGGGAACCCAGTGTTGTCTGGGCCAGTCTGGGGCTATCACAATGATGTGTGCCTCATCCGCAAGGACCATCAGGAGCACCTGGTTTAGGGAAGGCATACATTAGGACCCCCGACCAATTGAGGAGGAAGGCATTGCTGAGAGAACCTTTCTCCTGACCTTGGAGGGAGCAGAACCAGGTGCATTTGTGGTTCTGCCTGTGGCGAAGCGGTCAATCTGGGGTGTTCCCCATCTGTTTGTCAGCAGGGAGAAAACCTCGTTGTGGAGGGACCACTCGTGGTTCGCCAGGGGTTTCCTGCTGAGTGAGTCTGCTGTGCCGTTGTCTACCCCGGGTAGGTGGGAGGCAGTTGGCGTAAAGCGATAGTCTATCACTAGTTGCTAAAGCTTGGTCGCTTCCTCGCATAGAGCCAAGGAGCGGACTCCCCCTCAATGGTTCATGTAGAACATGGCTGTTGTATTGTCTGAGAGGATTTGGACCACCCTGCCTTGGATCTGGTCTAGGAAGGTCATGCAGGCCAGTCTGATAGCTTGGAGCTCCTTCACATTTATGTGGAGGAGACTGTCCTCGGGATTCCAAACGCCTTGCGTGGAGAGGCCCCCTGACAGGTGGGCTCCCCAGCCCGAGTCAGACGCTTCCGTTATCAGAGTCACTGAGGGCTTGGACTCCCTGAACGGAATTCCCCCCATCGTGAAGTCGGGGTCCTTCCAGATTTGGAGGGATTCCAGGGCATATTGAGGGACTGAGAGTACCTTGTCCAGGCAGTCCCTTCCTGGTCAGAAGCTTGTGGCGAACCAGAGCTGGAACGGTCTCATCCGCAGGTGGGCTGTTCGGATTACCGACGTGGCCACTGCCATGTGTCCCAAGAGCTGCATGCACCTGCGTGCTGTGGTCAGCCCAGACGCCTGGAGCTCCGTGATGATGGTGCAGATGGACTGAGATTTTGGCAGGGGCAAGGACACGGTGCCCTGTTGGGCATTTAAACATGCCTAGATGAATTCTATGTCCTGAGTGGGGCAAAGCTTGGACTTCTCTAGGTTTATGCGGAAGCCCAGGAACTCACACAAGTTCATTACCAGGTCAACGTGGTTTTGTACCTGTCGACTTGACTTGCCCACTATGAGCCAGTCGTCTAGGTAGGGGTAGATTCCTATACCCCTCCTGCGTAGGAAAGCTGTGACTGGTGCAATACACTTTGTGAACACCCTGGGAGCTAGCGATAACCTGAAAGGGAGGGCAGTGAACTGGTAGTGACGTCATGCCACTACAAACCTGAGAAACCACCTGTGGAGGGGCTGAACGGCTATGTGGAAGTAAGCGTCCTTTAGGTCGAGGGCTGCGAGCCAAACTCCTGGGGATAGGGAGGGAATAATCTGTGGTAGGGAGACCATGTGGAATTTTATTTTCTTTATGTGTTTGTTGAGTGCTCTGAGGTCTAAAATGGGTCATAGGTCCCCATTGGGCTTGGGGACTAGGAAGTAGTGGGACTAGAACCCTTTGCCGCACTCTCTCGGGCACCTTTTCTACAGCTCCAAGGGAGAGTAACTTCTGGCATTCAACCTCAAGCTTGCTTAGCAGATCTGAGTTTTCTGGTGTTGTGGGAGGGGGCGGTTTCCTGTCCTGGGGGGTTGAAAGGAACTGGATGCAGTATCCCCTCGCCACTGTGTCGAGAACCCACTGGTTTGACATGACACAGGTCCATCGTGAGGTGAAGTGGCAGAGGCGATGGGGGGAGAACAGGTGTTGTGGAGCACTGCCCTTGGGGGGACCGTCAAAAACGTTGTTTGTGGCCTGACGAGCGGTCCGATCCCTGTCTGTGACATCCAGACTGAGAGGCACCAAGCTTACCCCCTTTACCTGATTGGCCCTTTGTCCACGTCCCCAAGATGGCGCTGCGGAAACTGGAGGGATCTCGGGAACTGGGTCTGCAGTTGCAGCTGTTTTTTTCAGTTGCTGTAACTGTTGCTGTGGCTGGTGCAACCTCAAGGAGCACCTAACGGGTTGAGGAGTGTAAATCCTGAGGGACCGAAGTATAACCCTCGAGTCCTTCATACCGTGCAGCTTTGCATCTGTGGAAGACGCAAAGAGGTCAGGACTCTCGAAAGGGAGATCCTGGATAATCTGTTGCATCTGCGTGGAGAGGCCAGAGTTTTGGAGCCAGGCCAAGTGGCGCGTCACCAGTGCCGATGCCATTATACGTGCCGCTGTATCCACTGCATCCCAGGTTGCTGCGAATGCATCCCTGGATGCTGTCTCTCCTTCATCCAGCATTGCCTCGAAGTCTCTCAGGCGCTCCTTGGAGACGGCTGAGCGGAGATTTCATAGAGCCTCCCACAAATTGAAGATGTAGCGTGTCATCAGGGCTGAGTGATTTGAGATACACAGCTGTAGGGCAGCAGAGGAGTAAACCTTCCTGCCCAACAGGTCAGGCTTCCTTGCCTCTCTGTTCTTGGGCATGGAGCTGGGCTGACCTTGTCTCTCCCTTTGGTTGACTGCGTCGACCGCCAGGGATCCTGGGGCCGGGTGGTGAAACAGGAAGGGAAATCCTTCCAGGGAGACAGAGTATTTCTTCTCCGCCACTTTGGACACTGGCGGGATTGAAGAAGGCATTTGCCAGCATTCCTGGATGATGCGGAACACCCCGGTGTGTAGGGGAATCGTGACCTTAGCCGGTGCGGCTCTATGGCACGCGTCAAAGAGGGAATCATCTTCTACTTGGATCACCCCCAGCTTCAGCTTCAGATTTGCTGCCATGTGGCAGAGGAGGTCCTGCTCGACGCAGGGATCTCCTTCACAGTTGGCGGACATGTCAATTAGGCATTCATTGGGCAACGAAGATGACTGGGCCCTTGATCTGCTATGCTGAGTAGAACCAGGGTCTGGCTCATCATCGGAGAAATCCGAGGACTCCGGCACCGGCGATCAGGCATAATGGAAGGAGGTATTGTCTGCCATCGCGTTCAGCCAGTCGAGGGTCCACTTGTTATGCAGTGACCTCAACGGCAGCATAGGCGCCATGGGGAGAGCAGAGACCTCTCCTGATGGGCGCCTTCCCCTTGAGCTCGGTGACACGGAGCTCTTTCAAAGCCGCTTTCTTGGACACTCCTCCTGAGGGGGAAGAAAGGGGTCTTCGGAGGACGATCTAGACAACCTCCCCCCTGACATCCGGCAGTCCGGTACCAAGAGTTCTTCAGAGGAGCAATGAGGCAGAGCCGCAGTACTTGGGCCCGGTGCCGGGTTTGACAGTACCGGGTTGGAGAAGGGTGAAAAGGCCCACGATGGTACCGGTATCGATGCGGGTGTTGCTGGTGCCAAGTCCGACGGTACCGGAAGTGACAGCTCCGGAAGCAGCAGTATTGGTGACAGTGCAGAGTCCAGCGGTACCGGGCTTGATGGCGGTACCAGGCTTAGAGGTGGTGCCGCCAGGGGTGGTGTCGTATCCAGCGGTGCCGAAGGGGTCAGTGCCGCTGTGGTCCACTTCTTCTTGTGCTGCACCAGGGCCGGGTTTGAATGCCCTTGGTGGGTCGGTGCCTGAGCCAGTGCCCTACTCGGGGCAGCTGAGAGGCTACCAGAGGACCAGTGAGGTTGGTGCCGAGGAGGTATCGTAGAGGGCCAAGATTTTGAGCCTGGTACCGGAGATCAGCGGTAATCTTGAGCCCGAGCCGATCGACAATCCAGCGGAGCGCTGGTGGCTCGGCGGCCTTCAGGCGGAGTGGCTCCGTTCCCCGAAATTGAGCGGAGACGGCGCTCTCTTTCCAGCCAAGTCCTTCACTTGAAGGATCAGCAAATGGAGCACTCCGCCGTGGGGTGGGACTCACCCAAGCAAGTAAGGCATTTCTTGTGCGGGTCGTCCATTGGGAAAGCCTTGCAGCATCCTAAGCACAGCTTGAAACCTGGCACTTCGAGTTTTGTGTGAAAGACAGGTGCTTGCATTTTGCAAGATAACGCTGATCCGAACCGACGCTGATGGCGGAAAAAGGAACTGGGAGGGTCAGGGTCATGGTCACCTATATAGCCATGGTCGCGGTGTGGAGGGGGCGTTGGCCATGCGCCCTGACCTGACAGGCTAACGCTAAAGACTTTCCGAGCTACCATGCACTGCTGCACGTAGACACCTGTAACTGAATGATATGAGCAGCACTCGAAGGAGAACCTGATTTCCAGTCCCCTGGATTGGACTTCATGGTCATACATAGGCACCTTTTCTTTTCAGACTCCAAGGAAGCAAAAAGCTTCCAAAGTGTGAGCTCTACTCTTGCCAATATTAATCAAGAGTCTCTGGCCCTGATGCTTCTCCAGCCCCCATGCTGTCCTGAATGGATGCCTGTCAACGTCTAGCACCTCATTACTTGGGAAACATCAATATGCTGCTGCTTCCCCTCATCCAGGTGAGATGGGAGGCAGAATGTCTGACTATCACAAAATGATGGGCTCGAACTGGGCGTTTGTTAAATGGCTGCTTGTTAATTTTGGGGAGGAGGTGGGATGGTGTGTGCAGCTGTGCGGGGACTTCCTGCCGGGACCCCAGCAACACAGTGTCTGTCTGGCTGCCACGGGCCAATTGTTAGAAAGAGAGGAGGTGTTGGAAACATTGGGTGTTTTCACATCAGCTCAGAACTGGGATTTTTCAAAGGAATCTGGACCTGCTGAATGTCAGTGTCTTTCAGGTGCCTAATTCCCTTAGTTCATAGAAAATCCCTGTCTGGGGTGAGGTGCAAGGGCCTGGGGGCATCTTAGCTCCCTTTGCAGTGCTCAGAAATAGTTAGCCTCTGGACGTCTGCCAATACCAGGGGAAGTTAGGTGCCTTGATCCCTTTTAAGGATCAGGGCCTGAGCGAGGGCTTGCCGGATTGGGCCCTACAAATACTAACTCCAGGTATTTTACGGTGCCTGCTGTTGCCCACCCTCTCTCAGGCCTCTCATCACACTTCCTAGCTGTAGATCTCAGAGCACTTCCCAAAGGTGTGCAGTATCATTCTCTCCATTCTACAGATGGATAAACTGAGTCACAGAAAGGTGATGCGACTGGCCCAGGGTCACTCAGCAGGCTAATGTGGAGCCAGGCATGGACCCCAGGACCCCATTTTATCCCCAAAGCTATGCGTATGTGGAGTTGATAAAGTGATGGCTGGGGGAATGAAATACCCTCTGGCTGTGTTTCAGAGAGCAGAACTGGCTGTGATGCGACAGCAGATTCTGATCTCTGCCAAGTGCCTGCCGGAGTCTTGGTTACCTTTGAGATTTGTTCACTCATTCCCTGAGCTGCCCAAGATAGCCTCTGGTCCGCAAACCAGCCCTATGGGCCCTGAGCCAGATCTTGATTGGCCATGTCTCCGACGCCCTTTTCTGTATTTCTCTCTTCTCCGTGCCCTCGTGATGTGCTTTCCAGGGGAAAGTCTCACTCTGTTCTTCTGGGGGCAAATAACAGACTCTGCAAGTATTTGGATCTGCAAAAATGGAGGCTGATATCCTTGGGTTCTGGACTGGGCCTGTCTCTGGCTTGATACCAGCCTAGGATCTAATAGGGTCGAGTTCCCTGTAGGAAATAACATTTCTGGCCATGGGTAGCCACAGGCAGCTATGCATGATTCAGGAGTATGTTGCCAACCCATTTCCCAGCCCAGTGCATAAAGCATGGACATGGAACAATATTGCTCCACCCCTGTTTCTTCCGTGAGTTAAGAGTGTGGACTGTTCAATGCTGTACTTAAGAGCTGGTTAGAACCTGTCAGCTGCTTCTGTGAGGCCAACCTATTTACGGGTGTTGCCAATTTGCAAAGGGGCAGCTGTGTTAGTCTAGTCCAGCAAATAAAGCAAGGAGTCGTGTGGCACTCAGAGACTAACAGATTTATTTTTCGCATGAGCTTTGGTGGGAGAAAATCCCACTTTGTCAGATACTTCCCCCATCTTCAAAGCATCTGATGAAGTGGGATTTTCTCCCACGAAAGCTCATGCGAAAAATAAATGTTAGTCTTTGAGTGCCACATGACCCCTTGTTCTTTTTTGCTATTTATGGGTGCCTTCATCCTGCTGGGAGTTAGCATGGTTGATATCCTGAGCAGTGGGTATGATCTGTTTGCCAGTGATTGGGTTAGCTACATTTGCAGGAACCAGGCAGCTGGGACCAGTGGCGTCATTTCACTGGTGGCCCACCAGAGGCACTTGCAATTGAATCAGGTGCATTGTAAACCTGTCCTGGGCCTGTAGTGCATTCAGAAGATACTTAGCATCTGTGCTGCATGAATAACAGTACAGGACTCTTCTGCTATGCGTCAGTGCTGTCCTGCCTCTGGCTGCTCAGCAGATAAAATTCAAAGCCCTGATAAAAAGAAAACAGGAGTCCTGTGACATTTTTTGAGCTTTCATGGCAGAAAATCTCACTTCATCTCACAAGAAAGCTCATTTGATAAATACATTTGTTAGTCTTTGAAAGCACCACAGGACTCCCTTGTTTGTTTTGCTGAACTAGATTAACACAGCTGCCCCCATGGAACTTGTCAGTGTTGCTGATGCTACATCCCAGAGTGTGGGTTTTTGAAAATTATTTGCAACAGTGTTACACGGTCATATTTAGTTTGTGACCCACTCTACCCACAGACCCTTTTCTACAGTGCTCCTAGTCAGTCATTTCCCATTTTTGCACATGTACAGTTGAGCCTTTGTGACTGGATCACTTTGCATTTCTCCTTATTAAATTTGTGTTGAATGTGTGATGCTGCAGTTGGAATTCAGACTCCTATTTTGATGCAATCAGTGGAATTGAATCCTGCTTGGTCTCCCAACTGCATCAGGCTACAGCATGCTACTTGGGTTTGGCTTTCTCTTGATCAGCAGCCTGCTGGGCCCTGCCAAGATAGGCAGGAGCTATCTTGGCATGGGGTCTGACCACAGCTGTGCTCTTTCAATGAAACATCACACTAGAAACTCCTGCTGGGATGAAGTGTCAATGTGCTCTTCTGCCTATCCTGCTAACATCCGTCTGCATTACCTGGCACTTGGTAGCAAATCTATGGCCTTGGCATCATGGCCCTGGGTGGGGCACTGCTGTGACAGCCAGACACTTGGGCAAGAGTTTCACACACTCACAGCTCTGCCCATATCTGAAGCCCATGCTGAGCTTTGTCCATGACTGCTGCAGTCTCCACCTTCACAGCAAAGGGCCCCATGGCCTACAGAGCAGTCCCTGTGTCTGTGGTACCAACTTGATGGGAGCACGTGGCATGAATGAGTGCTGCAATGGAGAGTGCAATTGGATTCAGTGCCTAGGCTGGAGCACTGGGCATGTTCCTGGGAAGGAGAGTTTCCACCTGGCTGCAGGGACGGGGTGGTGCCAGTGCTGGGGTCAGCCAGGGGGGCACCTACCAGGGGCCACAGGTGGCTCAGCATGCATGAATGGCTGTCCAGGTGAGTGACAGCAGCTGCCTGCCCTGTGAGTGCTGTGGAAGAGATTAGCTGGCTTGATGATAATGAATAATTTACTGGGATGCTTTTACTGCTGTCTTCCCTTTGTTAACAGGCAGCAGCTATTCCCAGGGGAGCCCCCAAATGGGAGGGGGGATGGATAAGGTTGCCATCTGCTGAATGAGGTCTGTTTTAACCCCTGAAGTGCCAGGATCCCCTTTCTCGACAGCACAACAAAACTGGGGGGGGGGGGGAGGCCTGCATGAGCAAGGCTCAATTGTTGCCAAGTTGTTGGGGCGGTTGCTGCTTCTCTCTGCTCTGTGTGTGCCACAGCCCCAGTGGGATCTGCATGGTGATAGAAAGGAGTTGTTTCCATAGCATCCAAGAATCTCCAGGCATGGTAACTGCAATCTGGGCCAGTCTGGCTCCTGCTGGAGTCAGAGTTTGCCTGCTGGCTTCGACACGAACACGGCTGAGCTGTGTTTGCAATAAACGATGAGCACATGCGGCCATGGCAGTGTTCTCCATCATGGCTTGGGCCATTAAAAGAGAACGCAACAGTTTGGGACAGGAAGTGAAGAAGAATCCTGTGTCCCATCAAAAGTGAGGTGGGGATGGAGGCAGGGGATCCAGGAGTAGGGGAGACAACTGAGTGGGGGGTGGTTTTCTGCTCATATGTGATTTTAATATGGATCCATGCAACACCTACTAGAGGGGTAGTCTGGGGTGGCTTGCAGCATTTTGAAGTAGTGAAGGGTTTCCCAGCTTTCCTTAAATACCATGATTAGACCCATCTGTGGGAGGTCAGAGCTGGTCTTTGCATCCTGGTGAGAATGACATTCACTGGTATCACCTCAATCTTCAGGAAAATCATCTGGAGAAAAATGTGCCTGTTACTTCTGATACCACCCTCCTGCCTCCAATGCTGTAGCTGTGGGTGGGGGTCCCCACAACCCTGTTCCAGTGTCCCAAATTGGTTAATATTTGTCTCCTCTTCCTACAGGCCCCACCCTCCTGGATTCTAGTTCAGGGGTTTTCCCCATCTCTTTTCCTTGCCTTAAAGGAATCCCTCCCCCTGGGCTGAGTTTGCTAGTGGCCAAGACCTGGTCTTATCTGTGAGTTTAGGAACAAAGGATTAGCCTGCAGAGTTCTACAGCTACAGTCAGCCTGAGCCAGTCCCCTGATCTCCTTAGAGGAAAGGTGCTGGATTTCTGGATGAGTCTGACTCTCATTGAAAGCAAGGGGCCTGGCTCCTCAGCTAATGTCAGAGCTTAGATCTAACTTCCAGCTTCCCCTGATAGCTTGGAGTTGTGCCACCCAGACAGCTCTGCCAACGCATCTAATCTGGCAGCAGAGTCTCCATCCTGACCGTCAGCCCCTCCTGCTGTCCCTGGCACAAATAAATCACCAGCGTCTAACTTGCCATGGAAAGTGACCTGAAGAGTTATCTTTGGTTCATTATTATTGTGGTAGCATCCACAACTTCAGTTCCATACCAGGGCCCTGGTTGTGCCAGATGCTGTACAAAGACAGGTGTCATTTCCTGAATGTTGCTGGCCTTTGATGTTTCTAAAAGGCCAATCTGGGTCTGAAAGCATTTGGCAGGAGAGAAGAGTGGCTATGCCACCTGAAAACTGGTGCATCTTCCTCCGCACAACCAAAGCCCTTTACAGTCAAAGAGCTTTGGATCAGGCCCACGCTGGAGCAGCTATCATCCTCACCTCATTTGAATCTTTGATGTAGGGAAAATGTCCTTGCAAGATTCTCTGTTGGAAGCCAGACTCCTCCTGGGAGATCAGGGCTGGATTGAGTTGCTCCAATGTGCTTGTCACTTTGCAAGCAAGGAGAGTACCATGAGCTGATGAGCCTCCTTGGAAGAGCCTGCCGCCTCCTTGGAAGAGCACAGCAGAAGGTGACAACCCCTTGAATCTAAGGCTGCAAATGAGATTTTGGAGCTCATCCAGACAGGTGCATAACTGGTTGGAAAACCATTCCCGGAGAGCAGTTATCAGCAGTTCATAGTCATGCAGGAGGGGCACACTGAGTGGGATCCCGTGGGGATCAGTACTGGGTACAGTTCTGTTCAATAGCATCATCAGTGATTTAGAGAATGGCCCAGAGAGTACACTTGTGAAGTTTGCAGGTGCTATCCAGCTGGGGGTGGGGATGGGTTACG
Source organism: Podocnemis expansa (assembly GCA_007922195.1). NCBI lineage: Eukaryota > Metazoa > Chordata > Testudines > Podocnemididae > Podocnemis > Podocnemis expansa. The sequence goes on from ML681971.1 coordinate 9,750,552, forward strand.
AGGGCTTTGCAGGATGGGATCAAAATTCAAATGATCTCGAGAAATGGTCTGAAATAAATGGGATGAAATTCAGTGGTTGTGGGCGCTGTGTAGGAAAGGTTTGTGGATGGAGAAGAGTAGGCATGGAGGGACTGTCCTTTAGGCTAGTGGCCTGTCTCCTGATTGGGAAGGGATGTGCTGTGCCCCCCAAACAGCCTCATTCAGCACAGTCATCAGCAGTTCTGGCATTTAGTGGGAGTGGTCCTGCCTCTGGCAGGGGGTTGGACTAGATGACCTATGAGGTCCCTTCCAACCCTAGGATTCTATGATTCTATGATTAAGTGATCATACTTCTTGTGTATTTCCACTGGTGTCCTGAGATCAGAATTTGGGCTTCAGTGTCACAGCTTTCACCTAAACAAAGAGTCCTGTGGCACTTTTAAAGACCAACAAATTTATTTATCACGTGCATTTTCATGGGAGAAAATCTAATTCGTCCAACACTTTGAAGATGGGGGAACTTAGAAAATGGGAGGAAAATAAATGCAGGGAAGTGTAAGTCATAGGATCAAAATTTGCTGTTACAGTGCGACCTGATCCTATGACTTACACTTCCCTGCGTTTATTTTCCTCCCATTCTATAAGTTCCACATCTTCAAAGCATCTGACAAATGGGATTTTCTCCCACAAAAGCTCATGCGATAAATAATTTTTTTAATCTTTAGAAGTGCCACCGGCCCCTTTGTTTGTTTTGCTGGACTAGACTAAGATGAAAAATCTTCAAAGTGTCTGACAAAGTAGGATTTTCTGCCACAAAAGCTCATGCGATAAATAAATCTGTTATTCTTTAAAAGTGCAACAGGACTCCTTGTTTGTTTTGCTGAACTAGACTAACACGGCTACTCCTTTGGATCTAGACTAAGATGATTGCCCCTTTGGAACAGCTTTTACCTGTGTCCAATAGACTTCGCGTGGGGGGCGGGGGGCATCACAAATATAGGCATCTCCCACGGGCGGGAGAGGGATGCTTAAGCGTTAAATATCTGAGAGTATGTCCACACGTCTCTTTTATTTCGAAATAACACTGGCTATTTTGAAATAAAAGAGATTACCGGTAGGTCCACACGACGTATTCTTATTTCAAAATAGCTTAAACCTTCTTTAAATCGTAATGGCTGTTACTTCTAAATGGTTATTTTGAAATAACGCTGTTCAGACGTGTTATTTCAAAATAACCATTATTTCAAAACAACACTTTTGCCCTTCTCCTTCCCACGGTGCCTTCCTTTTAGCCTATATTGGGTGGGGGCACGGCCCAGGATGGTGGGGCCATGTTGTCACACCTCCCATGGTGCCCCTCTCCTAAAGCGAAATAGCAAGTCCTGTGTTTAGACATGCTATTTCACTTTGAGCTTTTCCCTTAATTTGAATTAACTTATTTCGAAATGAGGACTTTATTTCAAAATAACTCATTTCAAAATAACTTATTTCAAAATAACGATGTATGTGTGGACATGAATGTCTGCAGGGAAGTGTCAGTCATTTGGCAAAGCAGAGTCAACACAGCGTGCTCAAGAAGAGATGCACATACCATGTTCTCTCCTGTACACTTGTTCCTCCTTGAGAGTTCCTTCCTCTTGATTTACAGTGACATTGAGGGTTCTTCCCCTTACTTTACAGTGAGCCCTTTAGGCTAGAAGCATAGCTTTGCTTTCTGTGTTTCAGGGAAGGAAATCTACCATCCCATCTGTTCCCTTTCTCTCTTGTTAATGTAAACCTTGGGAGTTGCAAAAAGCAATTTGGACTTTTACTGCTGGTGTTGTATGATTTGTGTGCAATTACAGGGTGTTATGAAATATTTAGGCATTCTGTTTACTAGTATCAGTAACGCTGATCCAGGGAGAAAGCTGCTGGTGTTGGTATCTTCTTCACCCACTCATGGAGGGTCATCCCAAGGGTGCTTTATAGAGAGATGATGGTCCCAGTTCCTTCTGCTGCCATGTTTGCAGCTTCACACTGCTGGCCCATAAAAACAAAATGTGGTCCCCCAGCAGGCTAACATATGAGGCAGAATGGTCACAAGGAAAAATCCCTTCTCCCTTGAGCTATGCTGGCACCACAGAACCAGGGGCCATTTTAACAGCTTGCCAGGACAAAGCCTATGGGACACCCTGGTGTGTATGAACGGGCTTTAAAATGTGACTATCACAGAGCCAGAAGCTGTGCTTGGAAAGGAGGGGTCTTGTGGGTGGGGTGGAGGAGAGGCTGTCTAGATTCATGTCTTATATCTGAGCTTGGGTGAATCACACAGGCCAACCTTTTCCACTCTAGCTAGTAGCCTGATGTTCAAAGGTGCTCCCACCAGCCCCTCTTGTCAGGTATTTCCACTCAGGTGAATTATGGATTATTTACTGATTTCTACTGGGGGTCCTGAGGTCAGCCTCTGGGCCTGACACAGCTTCCATGGACCATTGGATGCAAAAGTGGAAGTCTTTGGCTAGCGAGAGGACGTGGAAACTTCATCCAGAGCCCTTCATAGAGTGAGAAGAAAGCAGTGCAGTTTCCAGGCATGGGATTGGTGGTAGTTTGCCTGTGTGGACACAAGGCCAGAGTCTCAGCTAGCATAAAATAGCATCACCGAACTGGTGCTATGCTGACTAACCCCAGCACTGGGTCTGGCCCTCACTCTCCCTTGCTGGACTTTGCAGCTAAGCAGAAGTCTATCACCAGGGTCATCTGGCGGAGAGTAAACGCCTGCGAGTTAGCATCAACAGGTAGTTCACTGGCTGCACTGATCTGCACACACTGCTTGTTGGAATGCACTTTTCCCTTTGTGGTTTTCCCCAAGGCATTGTGGCATCATAACATCTGAAACAGGATGTGATTCCACTCTTCTGACTCTGGCTTGCATCCTTTCTCCTTGTCACCAATTCTGGAATAGCTGCTGGGGGAAGGCTATGACACCCGTGCAGGTTGTTAGCTGAAGGCAACTGCAGTGTTGAAGGAGTCCCTATGTACTAGCTGTCATACCATGCTGCATCAGTGTGAGCAGCGGACTGGAGCATGGTATCATCTGACAGGACAGCCATGCCACTGAACCACTGCCCTCCAGAATCAACCGTGGCATGCCATAAGGCAGCAGTTGGGCACTGACCTGGCCAAGGCACGATGCCATGATGCATCACAGTGAGCAGTGGAGCGGAAGGTGACATTGTCTGAAATAGACAGAGACAGGGTCCTGAGCTGGTCCTGGGCATGGGAACCCCTAGTGAAGCAGAGCAGACTGGCTCAAGGCATGTGGCTGGACAGTAAGATTCCAGTAAAGAGCCTCACATTCCCTTTGGGCAACAACTAACATCAGTATTGCTTGCTCTTGGTGCTGAGGAATCACAGAGGTGGCGCTGCAGAAATAGCATCTTTACAGGAAATTTTGGAAAATGTCCATTTCCCCTCCCCAAATTTCCCACAAAAACTTTACACAGTTTTTGACACAAAAACTGAAATAAAAAACATGAATGTTCCCTTTTCAACACACAACTAAAAATGCCTGTTGGGGTTTTTTCCTTGGAAAAAGTTGGAATGTTTGCCACACACACTTTGGGGGTGGGGAATTGAAGAGCCCTTTTGGGAGGGTTGGTATGGGCAGGAGGGGACAGGCTGGGAAAAATTTGTAGCTGATCTGCCGGAGGTGGCCATTTAGTTTGACCTTTGAAAAGGGGGAATTATTATCACAGTTCCCTGGAATTTCGCCTGCCATTGGCATGAATCAAAACAGGCCCATTAAGAGGTTAAGTGGAGCGTGATCATCATCCTAACTGCTACATTTGAGATGTTCTTCCCTTCTCCTCCAGTTGAAATCAAGAATGATGTATCCATTTATAAGTGAATCACAAGCCTGATGTTCTTGGAATTGGGTGGCAATCAGTGGCAGTGTGGATAGCGCCCTGTAGCAAGGATCAGGAGTCAGAGAGAGCTGCAACGTGATTGATCAGATTCCCATCAGTTGATGTTCTGTCACAACAGCCTCTTTTGCCCTGGGACTCCATCCAGTTTCTGGAGGTGAAGGAGAAGCGTGATCTTGTCTGAAGAGCTGAAGGACTCAATAAAAGAAGGAAGAACTTGAACTTCCTTTGGAATCCTAAATCTTGTGACACAATTGTGCTAACATAACCAGGGACTGGACAGCAAAGTACTTACAGTATCAAGACACACTACCCAGTATATATTTACATTGCATCCTTCACACTGAGTGTGTCACCAAATGCATCTGTGAGAGTTGGCGCTACCATCACCTGAGGATGAGAGGAAGGTTTCTAGGTGATACTTAAAGGGGCAAATGATTTAAAAGCAGGTGAAAGGCCCACTGTGGGCTATAGTTAAAGTCATTAATTAGTTAACAAATGATCCATCACACCTCATTGCTGATTGACCAAGATTCTCAGGCCCAGATCTTCAAAGATATGTGGGCACCTCACATCTGTAAGCCCCAGTGCCTAGTGATTTCAGAGCCTTGATATCAGGGCGCTCCGTCTAGCATGTCCTAAAGGGGCATTGAGGTTCAGCAGGAGAGTGCTCCATGCTTTCTGAAAATAAGGGCCTTTTAAAGGATCTCAGATTGCTCACTAATCATCTTGGCCACTGGAGCAGAGAGGGGAAATAGCTGAGAACCATGGAATGTGTGAATGAACTGGGGAGAAGGTGGCTGGGAACTGAGTGGCTGGGTGGAGCTAGACCATGGCAATTTCTGAATGAACACCATTTATAAATGGCTTCAGAGAAGGGTAGGAAACCAAGCCAGTTGAGAGTAGATGGGGCGGAATTGTCCTGCTACTTGGAGAACTCTCTGGCTATGGGATACTGGCTCCTCTGGTGGGCAGGGCCATGGGAATCACTAGAGAAGATTCCTTCGGGTGAAGGAGCTCAGCTGAGCACAGATAGAGATTCTAGCAGAGACAGTAGCTAAGCGAGAGTTGATGGTGGGAGAATGAAGCGTCGGTGCGCAAGGTAGCAGAGTGTCTGTCTGATCTTGCCACACAAAAAGCATCACATTCCTCTCGGTGGCCAATGGATAGGGAGGCAAGAGGGTGAGTCTGGAACCCAGATGGCCCATAATGGGTGGGGGAAACAGGCTTGTCCTCTGGAGGAAAGGTCCAGTAGATGGAGGAAGTCCAGTTCACTGAGAGAGAGACTCCAATGTGAATGTTCCACAGCAGATCTGTGTAACAGGGTGAAGGGACGCAAAGTGCAAGAGCTGAACCCATCCTGCTGGCCAAGTGCTGGAGAAGGGACAGACAAGCTTGCCATCCAGATACCATTATGCTAGGCATTGTACAGACACATAGTAAAACAGTCCCAGCCCCTAAGCAGCATAGCAGCCACTACCCTGATTCAGCAAAGTATTTAAGCACTTGGTTTACTGAATGGGGGCTGAAATCTACAAAAGAGACAAGGTGAGAGAGAGGATGCATTATTCCCTCTGTTACAGATGGGGAAACTGAGGTGCAGAGCAATTAAAGTGACTTGGCCCAGATCCAAGAAGGAGTCTATGGCAGAGTCTGGCCTCTATCCTGCCAGGGATTTCCATTCTGTAACATTAAGTTCTTCTTCAAGCACTGCTCAGATGCATTCAGTAATAGGTGTCTCCATGCCAGAGCGCTGGATTAGTCGGAAAAAACTTGTCCTAGCCTGTCAGAAGAGGGGAGGCAGCCTCCGCCCCTTGCACCACCCATGGCTATATATACGGCCAACTCCTGACCCCTCCTCAGTTTAATTTCTTCCGCCTTGCACATCGGAACTGGAATGTCCACTCCTTGCAAATAGCAAGCAGCCTGTCCCTTTGTCTTCACCTCACTGTCCGGCTGGGAGCATCTCTTGGTGGATTTAACTCCACTAAAAGAGCTCACACTACCAGACCGGAACATCGCATCGACAATGCTGGGGTTTAAACCCTGCACCGAGTGCAGCAAGGCCTTCCCTGGGACAACCCCCACGGGAAGTGCCTTAGGTGCCTGGGCAAAGATCACATGGTCTCAGCTTGTTACATCTGCCTCTCCTTCAAACCCAGAACTATCAAGGAGAGGGAACAGTGATGCCGCTCGGCACCCTTCACCCAAGGCTTTGGGTTCACGCCCAGCACCAAGACCCAGCTTGGCGCCGGAACCTACATGGCACCGTATCACCAGCAGCCATCGCTGCCGCCACCGCACCACCTCGGTGCCGACTCCGGCATCCCAGCAAATACCCTCAGTTAGCCCGGTGCTGACTCCGGCATCCCAGTGCCTACCCAGCGTCTTGGCACCTCGGTGCCGCTCAAGGTCACCCTCAGTTAGCCCGGCACTGATGGTGCCAGGCTCGCCTTGGCACCGCGGCATATCATCTCCGGCGCCAACATCACGGTACAGTCTGGCCTCACCAGTGCCAAGCTCACCCTGGCACTGGCCAATTCCACCCTCGGCACCGCAGAGCCCGGTGCCGTAGGAGCAGGCGTCCTCCCACCCAGGCAGTCCTCCCTCCCCTGGCGAGGACTTGCCTCCGACTCAAGTAGAGTTGCTTCTTGTCCCGTCCACCCCAAAAGCAGTGGAGGCAGCATGAGCCCTCCTACTTCTCCCAACACCCCCTGCCCCACTTCCAACCAGAAGGGGCAAACCAGTCTTCATCTCGAAGGCCTGGGTCCACCCGGGAAGCTCGCCCTCACCGCACAGCCCCCCATCTTCCACTCCAGTGGGGGCTGGCACCACCTTTCTGTCACTGGTACCAGCCCGAGAATCTTGGTCCCCCTCCCCTACTTCCAGCCCAGAGGAGGGACCTTCCAGGGGCTCCAAACAGCCTCGGCACTGCACATCAGCCCCATCACCTTTCCGTTTTCAGCCACAAGAATGGTCCCCCCAAGAGAACTCCCTCTACTCCACGGCGAGCTCCCGGTACCGCTCTCTCTCCCTGGCACCAGGGTCTTACACGGGGAACCTTTTGGCGCATTTTGATTTGTTGTGCCGGGCTACGGCCCATTTAGGCATGGACGTCGAGCCCTTGAGTCTCCTTCCTGATACCCTCTTCGGGCCAGCCTTCACCTCGATGGCGCCCTTAGCAGTCCCACCCCACCCGAGTGTATGGGACCTTGCACATTCCTGATGGCAGAGCCCAAGTTCTTTCCCCCCAGTTTTGGATATGGTGGGCGTGAAGTATCGGGTATCCAAGTCGGGCTACCCCTCCCTTATTGGTCACCGAGTTCCCCCGAGGGATGTAGTCCAGATGGCAATGGGGCCTGGGGAGCCCCCCGGGACCCCCTCCCACCCTCCAGGGAAACCAGGGAACTGGATCTGCTAGGCGATAAGGTTTACTCCTCATCGGCCTTCCAACTATGAGTGGCAAACAGCCAGGCTATAACCAGCAGATGTTTGCTGGATGTCTGAGAGTCACTCGGAAAATTTAGAAGCCTGCTCCCACCTGAGGCTAGGGAGGAATGTGATGCCTTCATGGAAGAAGGCAACATAATCTCACAAGACCTCCTCGTTCCGGCACGTGATGAGGTGGACACCACCGCTCACACCATGGCCTCGGCAGTTACCATCCGCAGGGTGGCATGGCTCAGGGAGGCTAAAGCGCCTCCTAACACACAGCAGGCAGTCCTCAACCTGCCCTTTGAGGGGGATGTCTTGTTTCCCCCTGAAACCCTCTCCGTGGTGGGCACAGACTGGGATCCATGGGGAGAGGCCAAATACTTTGGCCTCCTCCCTCCCAGAACCCCCCCCAACTTAGTTCCCCTCGAATTCCCCATCTTCTCACAAAGCAGGACAGTTTTTCTTTTTCCTTCCTGCTTTATCCACTGTGAGGGTTGGGTCTTTGCCCTCCCTCTCACAGGGAGGGGCCCCTCTGCTCACCGCCACCCCACTTTGATCCTCAGGCACAGAGGCGTTAGGGCATCAACGCCGCAGACAGTCACAACACCCCCTCTCCCCTCTAGGGGAAGGGAGGTTCAGTGGGAACCATTCCCAACCTCTCTTTTGTTTCTCCCCTTTTTCTCCGCTACTGCGCGAGCAGACTTTGGATTGGGGCGCCAAGACTCCGACAATACAATGATGCCCCCCTACGCCAATGGTACCCCAGTACTGTGGTTTACCCCTCCCCTTACCCCTTAAGCAGTGACTCCCCCAAAGATGGAAAACCACCCCTCTTTCCCTTCCTCGCACCCCACCCTTCCCGGATATTCCCCCTACTGCACGTTCCCCACCCCAACACCTCACTGGAGACAAGAGGCATGTCTCATTGTAGCCCCAGCCCCACTGTGGAGGCTCCAAGACACGCATATTCGCAGCCTACCTACAACAGAACTGTGCCTGTGGCCCTGATGCCTTCCTCAGGTAGGCCTCCTCGTGTTCGGGTCAGGGGAAGGGGAGGGGATACCTCTGGTTGCATCATCAGTTCAGCGGGCACCAACCCCAATACGACAGGAATATCTCCTGCTCAATGAAGGGGACACATCCGTGTAGCCAGAGCGGATCTTTACCTCTGTAGGGGGCCAAGGTGAATGGCCCACCCCTCCATTTCCCTTCTTTATGGGAGCTACGGTTCCACACCCTCACCTTCTGGTGATCTAGTGAGGACCAGGGCCCCACCTTAGGAACCCTCACCCTCTGTCTGCCTCCCCATCAAGGTGGCCAATTTTCTTCTGCCTTTGCCCAGAAACACGGGCCGGGTGCACCTCCTTCGAACACCAGATAGGGAACCCAAGAGAGAATACCTAATCACATCCTCATGTTGGGAAACTGCGAAGGGTCCACCCCTTTGGGCGTTCTCCCACCAACACACCTCCCCACGTCACCAGCTGCCTTTCTGGGCAGGTGTCCAATTACAGACAGGGGGTTTTTTTCTTCCCAGGGCACTTGTAGCTACCTCTCCTGCTTCTCGGTCCTGTACCCTGACAGGATGTGTGTGTCCCCCCGCCCAGGGTTTTCTTGGGACCATCTCACTACGTCAGATCGTAGACTTTTACTGCTACCAGTGGTTACCCCCATGTGTGTTGGTGGTGCCTGTTAGTATTGCGGCTCCTCTTCAATTCTTGAGGACCCGTTCACACTCACTGCCCGCCCACTAGTGTGATAGACAGAGAGCCTAATTTTCCTAGAACATCCAAGAATTTGGGGTTGTACTCCCTTTATTCGCCCTCCGGCTTCCTGCCCTGGCAGAAAACTTTGTTTGGTTCTCTAACTCCGGAGTGTCCTTGAGATGCCACAGTTGCCACCCTGTAACAGTTTCACTTCCTGACTCATAGGAAGGAACACCCCCTTGGCGTCAGGGTTCTTCAGAGATCCATGTATTGAGAAGTTTCTCCTTAGCCACGCTGGCATGGCAGAGCGGTAGCGCTATCCCTCCAGGAGGTACTGTGGGTGCTGAGACCGTGACCTTACATGGCACTTTTACTAATCTTTCAGTCCTCGATGGGGTGACCAAATGGTAGCAGGCGTTTTCCCCAACCCCTTTTCTACCTCCCTCACCCACTAGTGAGGGCTTTCGCGATGCAAAACCCTGCAAGCTTATAGGCCCAGTGGGATTTCCTGTGAATGCTCCTGCTCCCACGGGCCCTAGAAGAGCCAACTCATTAACACTGCCTCAGGCCACCTCACTGTTGGTGACTTCGCCAGACCCTCTCTCCTGCGAGAACCTGGTCCTGGTGTCTGTTCAGCTGAAAATGTGTGCTCCTGCACTACCCTGTTTATAGCTAGCATACCATACACCTCCGTTCTGCTCAGCTTGGCCCCATATGCTGCTGTTTAGTGTCCTGTGGTCTTCTCCATCGTTCTCGAGCCAATCTTACAACCCTGCATCCTTGTCCTCGCTCACTTTAACCAGATGGCTATATTTGGTCACGACCTAGATAAGGGGTATAGCCACTCCCTTACGACTTCCTGCGTACCCAGTAGTCGCCAGATCAGTCCATAACCATGTGGCTCCAGCTAAGCCTTTGGGTGATCAGTTCAGGAAATAATCTCTACCATTGCTTCGTTCTTGAGCAAGACACCGCCAATATGGCTAAACTTGCACTTGTTGGCATTCAGTGTTCTCCTACGAGTCCACATGACAAGACCTATGACCAGACACTATATTCTGCCGGTCATACTCCACATTTCCACCTATGCAGAACACCTAATGCAACCCTTTATGTTTAGGTTGTGTCCTTTACTCCAGTTATGGTGACCTTGTTCTGACCTGTTTATGCATATATGCCTCGGTGGGTTCGGTCCTGCCCCTGTCCTGGGTTGGCCCTCAGCTCTTGATCCTTCTGGGCCCGTCAAAGCCTGCTCGCCTCTTGACTCCAGTGAGCATCTCGTTGCTGGGCCTCTACCTTATGAGGCATGTTGCTGTGCTGAAGGCGGAAGAACCAACTCCACCTGCCGTCCATCAGCATGGCTAGTAGTCACCTATTACTGAATGCATCCAAGCAGCGCTCAAAGAAGAACAGTGGGTTACTCACCAGTAACCATCCTTCTTCGAGATGGGCTGCTCGGATCCATTTAGGTCCCTCCCCTCCGTCCCCGCATCTGGAGTTGGCGACTCTAAGAAACTGAGTAGGGGTCGGGAGGTAGCTGTATATATAGCCACGGGTGGTGGGAGGGGTGGAGGTCACCTCCCCTCTTCTGACAGGCTAGTACGAGTTTTTTCCAACCAATTTGGGACTCCGGCACAGAGACACCTATTACTGAATGGATCCGAGTAGCCCATCTCGAAGAAGGACAGTTACTGGTGAGTAACCCACCGTTCCTGATCTTAAAGTGCAGGATGCTCCTTCCTGGTAGGACAGGTGGGACAGGAAGCCTCTAGGAGTGCACAAAGTGGTCCCAAGAGCAGAATGATGGGCAGCTGTACATTCCATGCTGCATTAAACAAAAATGACTTTGTAAAATGTTGATGCATTAAACATGGGATTCTCTGGGTGTTTAAGCCTAATGGACTAGACAGGATGTGTATCTGTGGAGACGTGGCAGCAGTGTGTTTTGTCATTCATTGTTGTTGCACTGCCTGTCTGGTTCTCTGCCCCTTCTGCACAGAGCTGGCTGATGATCATTCATTCCTGTTACTGCCTATAGCTGTGCAGAATATTTGCACTTCACTGGGACTCGTAGCTCAGTGCCAGTTCCCATGGGGTGGGAGAAAGTCCCAGGCAGTTGTGATTGTGGCTTCTCTTCCAGAAGGGTAAACAAATCCCCATCTTGGGGCCCGGAAAACATTTCTGCGTAACCCCTGCTAGCACTGATGCCTGATGTCCAGGTAGTCAGTCAAAGCAGCAGGTAATTATTCTGCATCCCAGTTATACATAATAACAGTTCAAAAGGCTTGATCACATTGCAGGCTCTGTAAAGGGACAAGGGAATGACAGACACAGTTTTGCTAGACAGCTATGGTTTAATTTCCAGTAACACTTGGGGCCTTGTTTGTATCACGTGCTGTACATGCATACAGTGAGAGATGATATCTCCCTTTTACAGAGGGGGACCTACAGCCCAGAGACAGTGAGTAAGTTGCTCAGGGTCATAAAGGTGACTCATGGGAGAGCTATGAAGAATGATGGGGTGGTTATGGTGCTATTGTGAGATCTGTTCCAATTCCCTGTTCTGCCATATACTGCCTGTGTGACCCTGGGAAAGTCACTGAGCCTTTCTCTGCCTCAGTTTCCCCCCTTTGTACAATGGAAATAACAGCTCTGCCCTGTCTCCCAACAGGGCTGTGAAGATGAATAAAGGTGCCCAGATCCTGTAGTAATGGGAGCTGTATAAGTGGCTGAGCTCTCCCAAGTCCTATGATCAGCTTTCTCCACAAGACCAGCTCAAAGAGGGCTCCAGCTCAGGGGCTTGAAACTAAGCCTCCCATATCTCAGGTGGGTGCCTTGATCCACTGGCTGGGAAAGGAGGCTCTTCCTTTGGTGCTGATCACAAAGTCCATTCGATATCTGACTGACCTTCCTGGCAACAGAGGTCCTGGATTCCAGGACTGCAAGGCAAGAGGGAGCCACTGAGATGATTTAGTTTGAGTCACTTGATAACCTCCAAGGCCAGAGAACTCTCACAGAATAAGTCTTGGAGCAGACTGAGACAGAGCTGCGAAAAGTTTGTTTCGATGAATTGACTTTTTCCAATAAAAACAGTTATAGGCTCCTAAATTTTAAGGTCAGACAGGGCCAACATGATGATCTAGTCTAGGAGCTGGCAGCCTCTGGCAGATGTGCCAAATTTTTCACATGCCATAACTCTGAGTAGTGTGCAGCACCCTCCACTGAAACCACTTCTGGGAGCTGTCAAGGCTGTTTCCCCACTCTGGCACTCTGAGTGCAGAAGGTGGGGGGCTGCAACAGGCCTCAAAACCCACTGGCCTTAAAACTCTCCAAGACCACCAGTTTCCTGGCCTTGGAGTGGTATTGCTACCACCACCCAAATACAAAAACATCTTGAAAACTCAGGAAGGTGCACTTATGAATTCATTCCTGGGAGGTATTCTCAATTGCTGTTATTCCTCCCTCCAGAGAGCAATTGAACCCCAGCTGGGATATCATCTTGGAATGGGACAGAATCCCCTTTAGTGGTTGGCTGTGCAGTCTGAGGCACATGCACAGAAACCCTCTTGCCTTTCAGGACACAGAATCAGACCTTACTTTAAAAGGGTAAAATCTTTAATTAAAAAGAACAGATAAGAAATAGAGAGTTGCTTCTCTGGGATTTAACTTAGGTAGTTACAGGGTAGTGGGAGGGGGTACATTTGCTTAGCAGAGAGGAATCCAAAACCAAATCCAAAACAAGGAAATACCCTGACCGCATCTAGTTAAATGTTCCCTGTTCTACTCATGCCTGGTCGGTTAAAAACTTGAGCTTATCTTTGGCAAGGATGTCACTGGATCCTTCTTCAGGCCCTTCTGCGTGGCCTCCTCCTGATCCTTCCAGGAGCCCTGCTGCCAGCAAACAGGAAACAGGCAAGGCTGTTGCTCCAGTTCAAAAACCTGTACTTTATTCCTGTTGGCTCTCTGGGACTCACTGACCAGGATGTTAACCCCTTCCTCCCTAAGGTTACTGCAGGGGCCACACTCAAGGAGACTTCTTTTGGCAGTGGGGGGGCATTGCAGCTGTGACTGCTGCTGAATTTCCAGGCAGCAGCCATTTTTCTTGGCAGAGGGGGACTGTCTGCACTGGCTGAAAGTCAGGGAATAGGGTCAGGCCCAGACTGATCTAGCTTGACACAATGCAGGGCATAGCTGCCCATCCATCTGCTCTTGTAATAGACCCCTAATTTATGGCTGAGTTACTGAAGGCCTCAAAAAATGGTTTAAAGAATGGAGAATCCACCAGCTCGTGAGTTGTGCCCCATGCTACAGAGGAAGAGGGGAGGGGACACCTTCCAAGAACTGAAGTCTCTTCCAGTCAGCCCTGGGGGAAAATTTCTTCCTGACCCCAAATATGAAGATCAACTAAACCCTAAGCATGTGGGTAAGACTCACTAGCCAGACACCTGGAAAGTGTGTAACTGGTAACTCAGAACCCATCCCATCTAATGCCCCATCTTGGGCATGTTTACTACCAGTCATCAAAGATCCTCTAATTGCCAGATGAAGCTGTCCCCTAATACCATCCCCTCCAGAAACTTATCAAGTTCAGTCTTGAAGCCAGTGTGGTTTTTTTGCCTCCACTCCTCCCCTTGGAAGTTTGCACCAAAAGTTCCTCCCCTCCCCTCCAGCTCTAGGGACAATAAAGAGCCCTGTGTTTTGGGGTGCTGACCCCATGGCTAAATGGATTATGAGATGCCTGGTGGTACACTATAGCTCTGTAAGTCATTCCCTGAAGAGAGAGCTCATTCTGAGCCAGTGCCTTTTATGGCTGCATGCTGCCGTGTTTGTCGCTGGGGTACAGCTACCATTCAGTTTTCTGTGTAGCTGCTTCCTGGCTATTTATAGCAGACTTGCATTTGTGGTGCTTTTAGGTTCCTTTGTTTTCACGCCTGCTCCTACGCCTTCAGTCCAATGGCTGTTGTTACCTATTATTATTGTTTCTCATGCCTGGGTATCTTTTTACTTATATTGTCCAACATTGCCTGTAAAAATCTAACAAGCCCTTCAAACAAGAGAAGGAAGAAACACAGAAATACCAGCATGGAATGAGTGTCGGTAACACTGCCCCTCCTACACCCTGATGCAAAGCTCTGGAAGCCAGAATAAACCGCAGTTAAGTGGTATCGCAGTAGTGTGCAGAGGACACAGATGAAATTAGAACCCATTGTGCTAGGTGCTGTATACATCTGTAGTAAGAGATAGCTCTTATCCTGCAGGGTTTACAGTCTATGCGGATGACTGGTGGGTGAGAAAAACATGAGTGGCAGCATCTGGGAGTGGTAGAAATTAGAATTGTTCTGTTGGGGAAATGGCCAGATTTCAATACCAGCTTTTGTCCTGAATGAGGATGAGAAGCTGAAGTCTTTGGAATATTTCATGGAATGGAACAGGCCAAAAACATTGTCTCATGATGTTATCGTTCACACTTATTGGATGCCCTGGGGTGGCAAGCACGAGCAGCTTGGTTCTGTGCCATTCTTGCTGGATGATTTGTAGATTTGATAGTTGTGAAAGCCAGGAGGGACCATTTTGATCACTTAAGTCTGTCTTCCTGCATATTTCTGAGCCATGGACCCTCCTCACCCAGTGAGGTGAAGGAGAGCCGGTGAGGGGGCCATACAGAAGGACTGAGATCCAACACAGGGGAGAAATGTGTGCTGTGTCTGGGGTCCAACCAGCATCAGATACCGGGTTGTGATGCCTGCAGGAAAAACCTCCCATCAGTTAAGAGCGCCTGCTCTCCCCTGCTAGGGCCAGCCGATCATGGCCATGGCCAGGCAGGGGGTTTGTCTTCTCCCACCGTGGACAGAGAGTCAGGCGGGGGGATTTTCTTCCAACCGCACCCCCCGTGCAGCCAGAGAGCCAGGTGGGGGTCTGTCCCCCCCCCCCCCCGTGGCCAGAGAGCTGGGCAGAGACTTCTCTTTCCTCATTGCAGCCAGAGAGCCCAGCGGGGATTCAGCCAGGACTGGGTGGGGGTGCCCTGGCCACTCTGAGCTGAGCAGTGGGGTTGCCCCCCCCTTGCACTGAGCCAAGCAGCAGAGAAAGCATCCCCCACTGCCCAGCTCATAATGGCTAGAGCTGGGCAGGGAGCGCATGCCCTGGCTCCTGGAAGAATGTGCCTTTGAGGTGCATTCTTCTTCCAGGCCAGGAAGGGTCTGGCATGGCGCCCTCTTTAATTGGTGCCTGGGGCTTTGCCCCTTTTGCCCCACCATAGTTATTGCCCTGGCCTTGGATGCTGTGAGTTGACATAGCTCCAAAAATAAACACCTCCATTGAAGTCAGAAGAATTATGAGGCTTTACACCAGCTGAGGGTGGCCTGGCTGGGGATTAGAGCCAGGAGCGTCACTGCCCTAGGGAAGGACGTGGGTCACCAGCCCAGGCCCCACCCTCTGACCGCAGGCCATGCCCCCGGCTGGGGAAGGGGCAGAGAGTGGCAGCTGCAGCCACAGGGCTGCCCGGCCTAGGAAGGGGCCGGAAGCAGCCACCACTGCCGTGGGCAGCTGGGCTCCAGATCTCTGGCCAGATCCGGCCAGAGACTGGGAGAGGCAGGGGCCTCACCAGGACCTGGGGCACTGGCGCTGGGATGTGGGGCACAGGGCTGGTGTGACAGGCACCAGCAACGCCCCTGGTTAGAAACCTTAGGGCAGAGGTTGGTAGCCTGAAAAATAAGAGCCATTTTTAAAAATTCCTTCAATAACTAAGTGTTCTGAGAGCCACAATGGGAGTAGCTGTCCGGTGTGGAGTGGGAGGAGCTGGGCCATGGCACTGGCCACAGGGCCCCTGGTTGGGGGGAAGCCTGGAAACTGGAGTGGGCCCCCTGCAAGGTCCCCTGGTAGCAGATGAGGAAGGAGAAGGTCTGGAGCCATGGGTCCCCCATTGGCAGAGAGGAACCCAGAGCCTGGAGGTGCATAGGGGCAGTCAAAGAACTACCTGCAGCTCTGGAGCCACAGGTTGCAGACCGCTGCCTTAGGGTATGTCCACGATGCAGTGAGATCCCAGGATTTGAACTCAGGCTCAAGCCTAGCTCCCTGTCATCTACACACAAATCACACTAACCTGGGGCTCAGACCCAGGGTCCCTGGATCCCATGGGTATAGAGAGTCCGAGCCTAAATTAAGCTGGACCCAGGGTTCAGGCCCTTTTGCTTTGCAATATAGATGCAACCCTATTGGACTTGGGCTCTGGGAGTCCTCCAAAGGTAACCCACAGGCCCCCCTTTTTTGTCAAGTTTGGTAGATGGTCAAGTTTTCCCACCCTGCACCATAAACAAAAGGCTAGAGTGGCCACATTTTGGGAGGGTGCTAAGAAGTCTGGGATATGAATGGCTGAACTCAGGCTCACATAATTCAGGGTAGGTGCCAGAGCCCCAGGCCAGGACCCAGGGTTCAACAATTCCTAACCTAGACTTACCTGTGAGGGTAGATGCTTAAGCCCTAGGTGAAACAAACCCAGGTCTGCTACCTTGAGCTCTTAGTCCTGCGCTTACACTGAAGTTGAACACCCGCAGCTGGCCCGTGTCAACTGATGCGGGATAAGTGGCTGTTTAATAGCTGTGTAGACAGCCCCAGAGACACCTAGGCAGACCCTGTCAAGCATCAAATCAAAGCCCACATTATAGCTGACTCATGCGTAAATGGCTGGGGCAAGCGTGCATGTGTGGCTTCTCCGATCACCAAGTTGCAGTGATGGTGATAAAAGTTTTGATGAATCTCTTGTTGCTATAATAACCGCCTCGCCTCCCCATCATGTTCTTCTGACTTGTGGCAATATCTCATTGCCGCCCAACTCTCTCTTGTCTCACAGCAGAGCGACAGTTGTGTTCTGCAGGCCCTCATGCTGCACCATCCATGGGGCAATGGCCATCTGAACTGGTCTGGGGGCTGGCAGCCCTAAACAATTTTAATCATCAGGTTTTGCTTCACTTGCCTGCCCTTCTAAGCCATGGAGCCTGTGGTGGGATTTTTGTTGTCACTGCTAATAGCTGGCTTGAAGGGAGTGCAGGGCTGTGTTTTGAATCAGCTGCTGCACTGATTTGTTAGCAAGATTTGGGCCTGTGACTTTCTGCACCTGCTTTTCCAAGCTCCCTCTGTCTTGGGAAATGAAGTGAGATTTCCTAGTCATTTACTGAATGGCTGACCTTTTCCATACAGAGACACGGCATCTTTATTTTAAAAACTGGGCATTTACAGGAAGGATCCAGGGTTTAAATATATATGTGCTGATGAGATGGAGTGAGGAGACAAGAAATAGTGCAGACTAGGAACCAGTACAGTGCTATGTCTGCTCATCGACCCTGACCCACCAGCTTCTCCACATCTGCTCCTCTAGTCCTGGGCATTGCAGGAGCACCTCGGTTCGAGGAAAAACCCACAACTCCTATTACCCCATTCTTGGCCTCTGCTCCTGTACCCATTCCAACAACCTCTGCTGCCCCCACCCTAAGCATTACATGAGCAGAAGCTGCAAAGTTTTGTGCTTTGCACAAGTGGGGACTAAGCACAAGCCACCAAACCTTTGTCCCATCACCCGCTCAGTGATCTTGGGCAGCATTTGGGCCTGGCCAGCTCAGCCAATGGCTTGATGTCATGGCCCACGGAGCCACCCAGACCTGTTGTTCAGAGAGAACAAGGCCCTGATTAAAAGCCCATTCAATTGCTGCACTGACCTGCCAACACAGGCCCGAGTGATCTCCATTCTCCCTCATACGAGGCAGATGCTTGGGGTAACCACCAGCCACCCCACATCATGCTGTTATGTGGAAGATTTCCCCAGCCCTGTCCAGCTCTCCTCTGTCAGGTTTCCAAGGCTTTTAGACTGTCTCTCTCCCTTGCAGTTGCTGTAACCGAAGCCAACTCTTTGAAGCTGCTTGGGAACTATTAACCCCTACATTCAGAGCTTCATGTACAGTAGCCCCAAAGGTTAGCTTGGTGGAATGCTTTTTGCAAAAGTCTGTTAAGACAGAGCTCTGGTTTCTGCTTCAGAGCAGAATTCAGGAGGTACAGGATAGGGGGTATGTAATACGATCTCAGCACCCCACACACGCTCATTTGCCCTCATGCACAATGGGTGCCAAATGCTACCATTTGCATCTGATGGAGTATTGCATCCATTATGTTCTCACATCGCACCAGTGCTAAAAACCACATCAAATGGAGACGTGGGATCCTGGTCACCAATCTTGACTTTGTCTCTGATTCACAGGGTGACCATGGTGTGCCTCAGTTTCCTCCTCTGTAAAATGGAGATAATGTGGACTGGCCTGATTCACAGGGCTTGCTGTGTGTTTGAGGGTTTGTGAAATGCCTGGAAATCTTGCTCTGGAAGGTACACTAGGGCAGTGATAGAGTAGAAGGTGCCTGCTTCTTTTCAGACTGACATTCCTATCAGAGCAATAAAAATCCAGCCAACTGGGGACTGCTCAAGGGTTAGCTATGGAATCCTTTACTCACACTGCTATGCAGGGTTTTTTCAAGAGGCTCACAATACTTTTGGTGCTTTTCTTAAAGCCCCAACCTCTGGAGTCAAGGGATAACATGACAATCTCAGGTTTCATTTTAAAAAAAAAAAGGTTTTAGCCCTCATGGTTGAAGGGAAAGGCTTGAAAGCATGATCTCTAAAGGCTATGATGCTAGAAGATGCATCAAAAGAAGCCCAATATTTATTTATTTACAAGAAAAACTCATTAGTTGTAAGGCAATTTTGTGATTCGTTTTTGGATACTTGGGGTTCGTGATGCTGTCTTACACACCAGTCCCATGGATTCCAGGGTGCTGACATGAAAAGTGGCTCAATACATGATCAAATGGTTCCCAAGCTACTCCAAACAAAGTGGCCCAGAGATGTAGATAGAACCTGTGGCTAATGATTTCCCATTGGCTATGATAAACAAGACCTCTGGATTCTGGGGCTTATTCTGAACTTTTTCTGTGACACAGATGCACCCTGGCAGAACTTCAGGCACACCACACTAAAAATGAATCAGTATGGTTTTCAGATGACAAATGTAGCAAATAAAACTCGTGTTTTGCTTTGGAGCAAAACAGCAGATCTGTGACACTGAGAGCTAAGAAAGTTCTCCTCAGCTCGAGTAGGGTGGAAAGAGAGGGGAGGGGAGTGTCTAATCCCTAGTCTTGAAGAGGAACTGCAATGGGATGGTGCTCTATATTGCTATCTCTTGGCCTTTCCTTCCAGCAGCTATAGTAGGATGTTGGCTTCCAGGCTGTGGAGTGGGAAAACTGTGGCTTTAAGGGCTGAGCTTCCCTGTGAGACTTTGGTGGTTATGCACAACTGAATGTAGTCTGCCACAGCATAAAGCAGATCTCAGGCAGGTGCCTCCAGCACTGCCTGATCCCTGAGGTTACATCACACGAGCCTTGTGTCTACCTTCTAATCATCAGCAGGTAGCTGTGGGGGGGGGAAGCATTGGGGGGCTGACACATCAAATGGGAAATGGGAGGGGGATAAATAAGGGGTCAGAATTCCAGCCACTCTGGAATTAACAGGGTTTTGCTCCCTGCATTTCACCCAGGTGTTTCTCCCCACCCTGGAGCGGTGAGACTTCCACAGGAAAAGGCTGCTGTGGGCAAGAAGGTCCTGAATTTAACTGGCTAGGGCTGGAGCAGTGCAGTGGCAGATGGACCGTGCCGTCTGAGAGGTGAGCCTGGGCAGGTGTAGGTTGGGGAGAGTGGGTGAGCTATTGAATCTTACTGAGGTCACTGGTTCTTTGAGCTGTGGATGCCTTGAGAATGCCTTAAGAACGATGGATTGGATTCTTGACCTCCACAACCATGTGTATGTGCAGTATCTCCTCTCTGTCCTAATATGTGTCCCAATCGTGTCTCCGCCCAACCACCATCTCATGACCCTGTGCATCGTTATGCCATGGGGCCATGCTGATCTGTACGTCTCACTTAACACCGCTTTGCCCCCCTCACGGCCTTACTGCATCTCAAATCCAGCCAGTGCCTGGCTCAGCATGCTGCAAGCAGTAAATATCTCCTCTGAGCAGATTTACTCTCCTATCGATCTGTTTTTTCATTCAAGTGGATTATCTGGAATTGCGCATAAGGAATAGCTCTGCTGTCCTCTCTGAAGGCTGAAGCGAAATACGGCTTCAGACTGGGGCATCCCTGATGGCTACTTTCCAGGGCTGCAGCAAGGGTTTTCAGTGACATTGGATTTGAGTTCCGGTGGAAAGAACTGAATCTGAAATTCCCCTGGGAATAGGAAAAGAGGCAGTGCCCGGGCAAAGGGGCCAAGGCACAACTGAACCCAGGGCTAGGATTAGAGGTACATTTCTAAAAGAACTGAGTGGGAAAATGTATGTTCCAGCTCCTGAGGGCTTTTGAGATTTTGAAATATTGCCCCATAATGAGTCATGATGAAACAGTGAAATCTTGAAGTTGCCCAGGCACAGATAACCTGAAATAAACTCAGGATTGGGTCACTCAGAACATTTTTTTTTTCTTTTTTGGGACTGTCAAAATGTTCTGTTCGACCTTTTTATTTAAAAAAAAAATAGTGTTATTGCACTAAAATTTTGAACCAAGGAGTCATGTAGACCTGAAAAATTAACTTAAAAAAAAGTCAAAATGGGCCATTTCAGCAATTTCAGAATAATTTTAGGTTGGAAGATTTGATCCTTCCCTGAACAGTTTCAATGATTGGCATTCCCAACAACAGAATATTTCCTCTGAAAATTCCTGAGCTGCTCTAGCAACGGATTCTCCCCTCTGCTGTAAAAGCCCAGGGCACAATTCCCCTGGTTGAGGCACTACATATGCCGACCCTAAGTGGCCCTATGTTACCAAGTGCCTTCATAAACCTTGGCACATTGGGCAAGCTAGGGTGAGAGGGGGCATCTCCATAGTCCTATGGGCAGCTCTTGGGTTACTACTGTAATGTTCAACAACCTCAGGCTAGTCTGATGGACGCTACCCCTGGAGAAATGCAGACTGCTGGGGCACAGTGATGCACATGCCGCATCTGTTTTGCTGCACATCTTGGAGGTCCAGCACTGAATACCGGCCTGAATACTGCAGGGTATGTGCCACTCTGCTTCCTGAAGCCATAGATTTTTAGGTTGGAAGAGCCCGTGTGGAAGGTCTTCTTCTGACCTCCTGGCTGCAGAATTTCAGCTAGTGAAGGTGGTGGTTAAACCTCTGATCCCCAGTCAGGGATCAGGGCCCCACTGCGCTAGGTGCCGCACAGACAAATAGCAGAGACATCAATCCTTGCCCAGCAGAGTTTGTTATCTGAATCAGAAATATAGGGTTGGAAAAGAGTTCAGGAGATTATCTGTCCCACTCTGGCTGAGTTACAATTTGTTACAATCAAACAAACGGTTATGGAAGGAGTGGGAAGAGGCAATAACAAAATCAACAGATTCCAAAGGGATAGCTGTGTTAGTCTAGTTCAGCAAATCAGACAAGGAGTCCTGTGACACCTTTAAAGACCAACAAATTTATTTATCGCATGAGCTTTCATGGGAAAAATCCCACTTTGTCAGATGCTTAAAGATGGGGAACTTACAGAATGGGAGGAAATAAATCCAGGGAAGTGTAAGTCATAGGGTCAGGTCACATTGTTACAGAAAATCAAAGCAATTGTTTAGATCAGGGGTGGCCAAACTTATGGAACTCAAGAGCCACACAAGTTGATTATTAAACCT
This sequence comes from Podocnemis expansa, assembly GCA_007922195.1. Classification (NCBI taxonomy): domain Eukaryota; kingdom Metazoa; phylum Chordata; order Testudines; family Podocnemididae; genus Podocnemis; species Podocnemis expansa. Next base: position 9,772,287 of record ML681971.1, read on the forward strand.
TCCAGAGCAACACTGAGGCATATAGCCATATAGTTTTACCTACTAAATTGACTTGCTGACGTTCTTCTGTGAGCCACACTTTTTCATTCAAGAGCCACATGCGGCTCCCGAACTGCAGATTGGCCACACCTGGTTTAGATTCAAACACTGGGGAACAACATATGGACAAAGGGCAGTTCAAATCACCTTTTGTAATGAGAAGAAAAAATCATAGTCTTTATTTAGCCCTAAGGCAATGGCATCAAATCTGTATATGATTCCAGAATTGGTTTTAGTGGACAAACAGATGTTTCTGCTTCATACTTCATATCTAAACCTAAACCAGACGTGCATCCTCAATTACCTGCGTCTAATATAACCCGAATTCCCTCTCATCTGAACCAGAGTCATGCCAACCCATGTCTTTGAATTGCATTGAACGTTCCCTCAATTATCTAACACCTCAGTTACCCAGAGCTGTCCTCCTTGACATCTCAGCACTCAAAGCTGCACTGTGTTCATGCTTAGATGAGCCCTGACAAAGAGCTACACTGCCAGCATTAAAATAAACAGCCGCACAGATATGCCAACTAATGGCTATCAGATTGATGCTGTAGGAAAACTCTTCCTAGATGTCTGCAGCTGACCACAGAGTGGATAAATGCTGTACAGTAGCAAGATAGATACATAATGTACTCCGACACCAAACATGCAGATTCCTTAGTCTGGTGATTCTCAATATCTTTTCATTTGCAGCCACCTAAACGTAGGCTGGAGGTGCGGCCCTCTTTGGATGTCTAAGGCTGTGTTCACACAGCACTCTTATTTCGAAACAACAGAGGTTGTTTTGAAATAAGAAATACCCTGTTCACATGACGCACGGTTGTTTCAAAACAACGGGAACTGTTGTTTTGAAAAAACGGTGTTGTTTCGAAACAAGTTAAACCCCATGCGGGGACAAAACAACGTTGTTTCAAAACGATTGTTTCAAAACAATGCCATGCGAACATGTTGTTTCAAAACAATGGTGACTTGTTTCGAAATAACTGTTGCCTGAACCTGCTATTTCGCTTTGAGCTTTTTTCCTTAATTCGAATTAACAAACTGTTAATTTGAATTAAGTTATTTCGAAATAAGGTGTTATTTTGATACAAGTTGTTTCGAAACAACCATATCGAAATAACCCCCTGTGTGTGAACACAGCCTAAGATGTAGGCAGCAGACCCCCCAGGTTGAAGACCACTGTCCCCTGGAGGTCACAATCTTTCACAGACCCCTTTTACAAAGTCTGTGGATCGCTGGCATGTGCAGCCCACAGTTTGAAAACTGTTCTCCAGCATGTATGCTCTTGAAACTGACAATTCTACATCCATAAAACCTCTGTGATGCTTGTAGGGCAGAACTTCTCCTATGCCAGCCTCTGGATGAAATAGACTTAAATATGTTATATCAGGCCTTGTGTATGCACAATTTGTCAGAATTGTTTTCTCCTCTGTTTCCTCAAACCCTCTCTGAAAAATCCCCCACCTGTGTTTTACAGTTAGGCCCAGTCCCTTCTCACAACACCCATTAGAAATTCTTTCAGTTCTCATGGAAGTGTTACTCATTCATTGTCAGTTCACCTCTTCCCCCAAACCACCTACCAATAATGGCAGAGTACAGAGGCTGCTTTATTAGATGGGAATGCAATGGGAGCTTTTATAAAGTTCAGGTTACAACCTCTTTTACTCATAGTGTGGGGAGCCTACTAAAGTGATATGCATCTGTTTGTCTGTCTTCGCTCTCGCCATATGTCTCCCTCCATCTATCTGCCAGGTTATCCCCATATGTCCCCATCTAGCTAGCTAGTATGACAAATAGTATGGGAATATAATATGAATTATAGTACTGCTCTAAATCTGTGTCCTGTTCTCTCTCACTGTTTGTGGTAAATAAGAGCATAACATTCTAAGCTCTTCTGGACAGGGGCTCTATCATTTTGAAAAATCTACACAAAGTGAAATGAAAAATAAAGGGTAGCATTGCTATTTCATAATCCATATTGCCAAGAGGATAGACAGTATGATGCTTGACATGGGAATTAATTCAGGGAAGTTCTAAGACCTGTGTTTTGCAGGAGTCAGTGGGACTGAGCCTCCTGGGGGACAGATTTGTTAAAGGCATTCAGGTGCCTAAAGATACTGATGTGCTCTTAGAGGTGTTTTCAAAGGCCCTTAGTCTTCTAACTCCCTTTGAAATCTTTTGAAAATGGGACAGGTGCCTCAGTCCCATGTGGTCAAAGTTTCAAACATACTTCAGTGATTTGCCCACGGTTGCAGAGGAATTTTTGGCCATGCTCCAAACTAAATGTGTCTCCTCATTCCCCAAGTACTCTTCAGAACTCAAGAATCCCCCCTCTCACTTCCTGTTCAGAAATTTTGCAGCAGAAAATGCTGATTTAACAATCAAATGGGTATTCATCAATCTCAGCTTTCACAGGAAATTATAGAAGTATTCTGAAAAAAAGTGAGGACTATGATTCAATTTTGGCCTGGCTAGAGCTTCTTTTGCATGAGACACTTGGAGTAAGATTTTCAAAAACTCCTGTGTCCCATTTTCAAAAGATTTCAATGGGAAGTAGCTGCCACAGGGCTTTTAAAACACCACTAGTTATCTGCCTACCTCTTTTTATAATACACATAGAAGTCAAAACAAACCCCTATGCTCCACCTGTGGAACACAATAGTTTATTGTCTGGAGGACTCTGATGGAGGCAGTTATTTCAGAATTGATTTCTATTTACCTTTGTTGAGGATGTTCCCCACTCTGGCACTTTCAGTGCAGAAGGTAGGGGCCTGCAACAGGCCTTAAAACCCACTGGCCCTAGCATCTTGTCTTGAAACTCTCCAAGGCTACCAATTTCCTGCCCTTAGAGTGATATTGCTGCCATCACCCAAATGCAAAGCCTCTTGAAAACCCAGGAAGGCACAATTGGGAATTCCTTCCTGGAAGGTACCCACAATCACTTTTATTCCTCCTTCCAGAGAGTGATTGAACCCCAGCTGGGATATCAGCTGGAAAAGGGATAGAATCCCCTTTAGTAGCTGGCTGTGCAGTCTGAGACACATGCACACAAAACATCTTGCCTTTTAGGACACAGAACCAGAGCTTATTTTAAAAAAGGTAAAATCTTTAATTAAAAAGAAGAGATAAGAAACACAGAGAGTTTCTTCTTTGGGATTTAAGTTAGTTAGTTACAGGATAGTGGGAGGGGGTACATGTGCTCAGCACAGAGGAATCCAAAAACAAACCAAAACAAAGAAGTACCCTGCCCATGTTTAGTTAAATGTTCCCTGTTCTACTCATGTCTGCAGAGGTGTTACTGGCACCGTACTTACAGGGCTCGCGCCCTGAATCCTGCTGCCAGAGCCCCGTGTCTGTAGTGGCAGTGGCTGCAGTGACAATGTGCTTAAAGTGTGCAAGCCCCAAATCCTGGTGCCCAAGCCCTGGGTCTTTTTCCAGGCCACAGGTGCTCCTACATGCCTGGTTAGTTTCAAACTTGAGCTTATCTTTGGTAAGGATGTCTCTGCATCCTTCCTCGGGACTCTCTCTGTCCTCCTCCTGATCCTTCCAGGGGCTCTGTTGCCACCAAACATGAACAGGCAAGACTCCTGCTCCAATTCAAAAACCTGAACTTTGTTCTTATTGGCTCCCCGGGGACTCACTGGTCAGGGTGTTAACCCCTTCCTCCCCAAGGTTACTACAAACTTTCTACTTAGACACATAATATCTAGGTTTATTTTACGTGCTATTTTTTATTTTTAGCACTTTAAATTTTCCCATTTGCAGAAAATTATGGGAGATCAGATGCTGGGGGTAGGGACACAAGCTGAGATTCAAAAGAACAGCACTTTTATACCGTTACAGCATAAATTGTTAATGTTACATGTCAACATGTACAAAGTAAATACCCTTAAATCAAACTTGAATTTGTTCCCAAGCAGCTGTTTGCTTACTTCACCTTTTTGTAAATTTTGATGACTATAGGTGGCAGCATTTTGTCCTTGGTTTATGTGTTTACAGTGAAATTGACATTTACCAACATTTTTACTGATAAAATTAGAATCCTTCCAAGTTTAAATATGGGCTATTGGATTGAATGGGGACAGGTTTAGTGGCCTGTGATATACAGGAAGCCATACTAGATGGTCTGATGGAGCCTTCTGGCCTTAAACTCAAGGATCCTCTAATAAGGTTAAAACAAAAGATTTGGGAAATATTTCATTTAGCAAAAAAATTCTGAGATTTTTGACTCTTTGTCCCAATGTGGGACAAAACAAAACTTTGACCTCTTGGAACTTTATCCTGCGTGGATCTGCTGAGTTCGGGCTAGCTCTGAAGCCTAGATCTGCTGAGCTGCATGGATGGGGTGGAGAACCCCTCTGCACCAAGCAGAAAGACAGTAAGAAACCCAACAATGTGGGGGTGAGGGTGGAGGGTGATATGCACCAATCGTGTAGGCAGGTTTATGGCATAACAGATCTTCAGGGTATTTCCCGGCTCATTTGGTTGAGCACTCTAATAAGGGACAGGCAATAAATAGAGCTGCATGCCTTCCCTGGTCTCTGTGGCAGCAGAATTTGTTGGCTGATAGCAGTGTAATAAAAAAGAAAAAGCCTTGTAATTAAGCAATCAGGCATGGGCTTGGGAGGCAGAGCAATCACGAGAGGCAGTCCATTGCAGAGGGAAATCCGGGGATGTTCCCCAAGCTGTGAAGGTTTCTTATCAGATGGGGCCTCTCCTAGTGTCCCTGCCGAGCTCTGGTAGAGACTGCCCCACTTTTCATGATGTGGGAGGCAGGCTCTTTAGTGAGATTTGCTGGCTGCTCCAGAGTTAATCTCTCCGCTAGCTTGTGGCTGTGAATGAGGAGCTTCCCTGGGAATCAGCAGCGTTCGGAGGCCTCAACTGAGATCAGGGACCTGTTACATTAGGTTCTGGATGGACACAGAGCAAGAGAGAGTCTTCGTCCTGAAGAGCTCACAGTCTAAATAGATGAGACTGAGAAAGTGGAAACTGAGGCACAGAGAGGAGAGGTGATGTGACCAAGGACCACCAGCAGACAGCAACAGAGCTGTGAATAGTAGCAGGATATCCTAGCTCTCACTTGAACATCCCATACACTAGCATCCACTCTCTACTCATATATCAGGTGCCCTATCAACCTCCTGTAGGCTTCAAACTGACTTGAAGCAAAGAGCCCACATGGAGCTGGGCTGTGACCCAGGAAGTCTCACACATGTTCTGAGCTGGAGATGACAGAACTGCAGCTGGCTGTAGCGTTTCACTGCATTATAAAAAGCCACTGATTTTGAGAGCTGACCATGTGAAAATCAATGAAGTTGCAGTGGAATTTCTTTAGAAATATCAGGTACTGGCTAGTGAACAACTGGTGTGTTTATGTACAGATGCTGTGTATAGCTAGCCAGTTGTATGTACAGGTTGTGTTTCCAGTCGCAGTGCTGAGACCCCAGTGGGAAAGGGAGTGAGGGAGGTGGAGCAAATACATTTGTCATGATGCCTTGTCTGGTGAGCCTGATCTCTGTAGATAGGGCAGGAGACCCTGGTAAACAGCTTTCTGCCTTCCCTGGTGTGGGAGTAATTGCTGACTGCTCATGGTTTCCACTGAGCAAGGCAGGAGGGGAAGTCTTAGAAAAACAAGTCTTCACAAAGCTGAACCATGGCAGAACAAAGGGATCTGAGCTAGAGTTGGGTGGCAGTGTTGTTAGGTTCAGTGCAGAGACAGGTGGCATGCTCCCACAGGCACCAGCTCCCTCCACAATGGAGCTACTGCGATTTTCGGCTTTGTGCCGTGTTGTGGAAGGGAACTGGCCCGACCCTCAGCCAGCCTGAACCCCCAAGGGGTGTGAAAATCAGATAACTAGAATTGATTGAGCCCTCATCAGAACCTCAGCCCCATATGTAAACAGCAGTGAGCCGGGAGCCCTGGTCCCCTCGACAGAGTTTTTGAGCTCCATACAGGGCTAAGTGACTGACCTTCTGTGGTCCGTGTCAGGTGAAGAGCACACCTTCTCTCCCACTTAAAGGAGGGAAATCTGAGCTGAAGTGGCAGGACAGACATCTCCTGTCCTTTCTGCAAAACCTTGTGGGCCCAAAGAGGCAGGATCTAATGCTCTAGGTGCCAAGTGTTAGTAATCTCATCCCTATTCAGCAAAACACTTAAGTACATACTTAAGTGCTTTGCTGAATCTGGCCCCAGGAATTCCATCAGGATTCAAGTCAAAACTCCCCCCCTTTTTGCTGTTTGAGAATAGATTATCTGGGAAAGCTGTGTAGCTGGGGAGCTTGATTTAATCCATCTGCAAAAGGATTGGGTGATACCTGTACAAATAGCATTTTACAGCCTTCTAGGAGGGCTGGCTGTACTGGTGGCTGCTGTGTAAAACAGGGCGAAGTTCAGATGACTTCACTGTTGCTGTCCATGGGAGATATAGCAACAGATTAAAATGTCTTGGGACATCTAGGACAGAGGGTGGTTGGGAGCCCAGCAATGTTTCCGCAGGTAGAATGATCTGGGCAAGCCGGTTCATTTCAGAGCCGCTGGGAGGTAAATCTGAGCTGGCGGGACACTTCTAGCATAACATCCAATTCGAATCCCTTTGATATATTGGGGAACGTAGGCTGCTGCAGGGAATCAGCAGGCTGCAAGCAGCTGATTTGTATTCACTTTGCAATTGGGCATCCTCTTGTCTCTGAATCTGAACATATCTAAATATGGCCTCAGAAAGAGGAATATACTAAAGAGCACATGTGAGGACAGCAGCTGGGGTGCGTCTTTTTCCCTTTTCTTTTCTACCTTTCCTCATTCATACTGTCTCATCTTTCTCGTCTTTTATGTCATCTGTTTTCTTTTCTCATTTTCTCTCGTTCCTTCTCTATTGTTCTTCAACCCATTTCACCATGCAAGAAGCCAGAGCTTCACTGTCCCCTTGAATTCAAGGAAGCAAACTGAGGACAAGAGGCTTCCACAAACATGCAACAGGGTCTGATGCTGATCTCACTGGTGTGATTTTACACCACCAATGTAACTGCATCAGCTTTAGTGGGCTTTTTCTGATTTACCCCAGTATAAATGAGAGCAGAATGATGCTTCTCGACAGGTGTGTAAACAGGGAAGGAATTCACCTAGAAAAAAGCCTAGAAGGATCTGGCATCTCTAACAAAGCCTGCATCATCAGCGACAAATCTCACTGACTTCAGTGGGACACCACTCACATCTGTCAATCGATGATAGGCCAGGCTGCTGCTCAGCACCATTCTGTAAGACACATTTTATTGTCACAAAGATTCTGCAGAGGCAAAGTTTCATGTATTTTTGTACAGTCCATAACACAGTGGATCCCTGGTCCTGATTGTGGCTTCCTAGTTCTATTGTAAAAATAATTAATGGATCCGACTCTATGGGGGGCTAATGAGCCTGATCTTCGTTGTAAAATGAGATCTGGTGCTGGAATGGTGATAAGCCCATCAAGAGAACATATAGAGAAGAGGAAGAGCCAGATCTTCTTCTGATGATTATTTCTTATGTGGAGATAACTGCATCTTAAAATGAGAGGCCATATCAGATTACTGCAAATCTAGGGAAAATTGTCTTGCCAGAAGCACTTGACCTGCCTGCCAGCCCCTAATTTTCTAGGAGGATCTCATAACCAACTGCTCCCCTCTTTTCGAGTGTCCAAATTACAGCCTGGATGCTTGAAGTGTAGATGAATTGATTGAGCTTTTAGCAGAGACTGCCCTGGGAAGTAGGGCTGAAGCACTCCCAGTAGCGAATGAATTAGCTTTTCAAGTGTCTCCCCCCCCCACCTTTTTCTCTAGCCCTTTCTCCCCGTATGTATATATTTACAGAGAGAAACCGGCACCAGCATGATTATGTACACTAGAGCATCAGCCATATAGTTCAGATGACCATCTAGTGCACTCTGATTGAATAATGAAAGGAAAACGAGTGTTCTATGAAAGCTTTGGAATATGTTATTTACCCCAATGATTAGCATGGGGGACCTGACTAGCTAGATCATCATATTTACACTTTTCCTCCTTGAAGCATGTCTGCATATTGCAGTGCAAGGACCAGCCCCCCCCATTTCACTGGACAAGTCTGATCCGAGTCTAACACGCTTGTGGATGGTGAATGTCACACCCTGCGTAGGGTCATTTTGCTAGATGAATCAAGGCGGCCTGGCTTCCAGCACATTCACGTCTCTCCTCCCAGGCCTGTGGGAATGTCAGATCCAGGTTTTTCATTATGGCCAAAGCCCTGCTGGTTATTTTTGGAGCAAAGAATCCAATCTGACAGTGGAGGAAGGAGGCAGGGGTACACTGAAGATGAATGAGCAGAAGAGAAATGGCGGAGGAGTGAGATTGGATGATAGAACAAACAAGAAGAATCCTTCGTCTTTCAGTGGCTTTTCCTTTCCCATGAGAACAGTCGCTGGGGAGAGGGTAAATGAACCCCAAGCAGGTACTGTTAGAGATGAAAGGTTTAAGGAAGCATGGTTGATAGTTAGAGTCCAGCTGCCTTCATTCTAATCTTGTTTGGGCTGCTGCCTTTCTCTGTGACCTTGGATGTGTCAGGTCACCTTTCCATGCCTCAGTTTCCCTACCTGTCAAATGAGGATAATGGCTAAGACAAGGATAGTGAGGTTGAATGACTGAATGATCATGAAGCTAGTACATGCTGCTGTTGTTTGAGGGCATTTAAGCCCTGGCAAGCCCCAGCAGAATGCTTTTCTGCTTGGGCAGCAAACAGGGGAACTCATTATGCTTGCATCATGAAGGGCCCGAGCCCCTGAGATTTGGGTGGGACAGGGAGTGCGTCCTCCCTGCCCACAGCCCTGTGAAAATGTTTAGTAGCTGCAGTGAGTCACTCTGAGACAGTGGCTGGCTCAAAGCCCCAGCAGTGGGCTGCCATCGCCCAGATGAGCTTTTCCAAGGCCTTCCTGAAATGGCCATCCTTGGATATTCTCCTCCTCATTAGTGTAACAGCTTTCCCCAGTGGTAGGCGAAACTTTGGAAGCAGATTGGGCATTGCATTACAGCCAGGCCATTTTACCTGCAATTAATTGTCATCAGAATAGCACTGCCCGAATAGCCATCACGCCCCTGGACATGAGCGCCTCTTGCCCATCTTCCTGGCATGGCCAAGGGGAAGTTTCAGAACTGAGCCTGGAAGAGAGAAGGATGAAGAGCTGGGGTGTCTCCTGGGAGAGGAGGTTATGAACAGGGCCAAGGTGTCCAGCCAGTCTGTTTATTTACTGTTAATTTCAGCAATCATGGAATCAAAGCAGGTGATCGGCTGTTTGCAGGGTGCCTCCATCCACATGATGTTGCCTACCTGTGCTCCTGTGAATGTAGGTCTGTGGGAGGGCACTGGTGTATGTGAGGAGGAAGGGGAGAAAATGGGCTAGACCCTGACGCTGTGAACATTGTGAGCTGAACTCATGGCTGGTTTGCAGAAGGTCTGTGACTTGTAGAATCATAGGTATGTAAAGGACCATAAGAGGTCCCCTAATCCATCATGTGGTGTCAGGCTTCAATTCCCCTCTTGGCTGCAGGCTCAGCTGGCAGATCACGTGAAGCCAGACTTTTCAGAGCCATGCATCCAACGTGCTGAGAAAATCCAGCCATTAATTCTCACCTGGCATTATACCAGAACCTCTGAATTTCCAGCTAGCCCCTGGAGCTTCCTCATTCCAATTTGACTTCCCAGTCTGTAGGAGCATCAGCTTTCTCCAGGCACAATTCACAGGCCCTGGAAATCAGATCAGTTAATATTTGATGATAACATAAATAGATAAAAACTTTTCTTGAGCCAAGAATCACTCACAAGAGGTATGCAAGAACTGGAAACTATTGTTCTGGCTACTTGAGCTACAATGGGCTATGTATCTTCCTCCCTCACCACAATAAAACAGATGCCATCAAGGTATGACATTCTTGGCTCTGTCCAGGGTGGCTTTCTGGGTGGCCCCTGCGCCAAACGGCATGGTGAACTGAATTGTCCATGGGCTGCATGAGTCAGCCTGGGGTTTTGCTTGGGCAGCTTTTTCCTTGGCCAGTGTCACTCAATCTCTGAAGACAAATTGCGTCTGGGAAAGGCCTGAGTAAATAGGCTTAAAAATATTGAAAGGGAATATTCCTGGGCCAAAGCCTCTGTGGATGTAAATCAGCCTGGTCCCGTTGATGACAGTGGAGCATTGCTGATTTATAGCAGCTGTGGACCTAGCCCACTAGTGTTCGGGGCTGCAGCCAGATACAGGGGTACCTCCACAGAGCAGTGAATAGAGGTACTTTGCCCATGGGATGGGGATCATTGCCCTCTGTGCAGGCCAGGAGGGGTTAAGAAACCTCCCCAAAAAGCTGACAGGACCCTACAGACTCTCCTTGGGAGGCCAGGCTCTAGACTTCTTCAGTGCCCTTGGGAGACAAGGCAGCCTGTGCAGCAGGGGCTAGTGGCTCAGACCCCAGGTTTGCCTCCAGGAGAACTGCGCCCTTACTTGCTGCATGGCCTTGGCCAAGTCATGTCTCCTTTCTGCCTCTACTTCCCCTCCAGATCTTTGTCTGTTTAGATCAGGGGTCTCAAACTCAAATCACCACAACGGCCACATGAGGACTAGTACGTTAGCCTGCGGGCTGCACCACTGAAACCTTTTCATACAATGATATTGCAAATATCGATAACAATAGTGTCATTCCAGGAATGACATTGCAGGAAATACCCTTAGTGGCGGCATGTGACCCAGAGGCCATATGTTTGAGACCCATGGTTTAGATGGTGGTGGTGTCCAGGCCTGCTCCAAGATCTTCATGCCAGCTGTGCATTCCCACAGCCATGTATTGTCTCTGGGCAACAGGATCCTTTGGAGGTGGCCTGTCCATGCCCCAGTCCCTTATGGATGGTCCTTGCACTACCTTGCCCTCCCCTGTCTTTGTGCTACAGCACGTTTGGCAGGCAGCGTCTGTGACCTCCTGGCTGTGGAATGAGTGGGGTCGGCTGCGGGAGGCAGTGGGTCTGGGGAAGGGCATTTCCTGCTCAGAATCGGGGCTGTCTTTCTCATGCCCCCCTCCTCCCAACTGCCCCCCCCAGCCGCCGCCTTCCATCTCTGATGGTGTCCTTAAAAGCTTCCGCACAGGAGGTAACCGAGGGCTGCGTTGCCTGGCAACCGGCAGTGCATTGGATGGAGTGAATGAAAATAGCTCTGGATGTTGACCCTTCATAAATAAAAGTTGGAGCCGTTAACAAGCCCCCTGGCTGCCACTTATCCTGTGCCCCCACATGTGGCCTGGAGCCAAGCTGCCAGGTGGCAGCAAGCCAGAGCCTGGGGGCCAAAGTCAGCCCTTTCTACAGCCAAACCACAGGAGTCACTCCTGGGATGAGTTACACCTACGTTCTGCCAGGCCCCTTTACCTCACCTGGGCAGCACACAAGGGCCTTGAAAAGGGGGGAACAATGGGAGGCTACCTCCCCCCCCAGGCCACACCACATGCACACCAGCCTCCTACAGCAGTCCTGCTCCCATGCACTGATGACATCCGTGTGACATAAGTGAAAGAGCCTCATTAGCCCCATTTCACAGATGGGGAGACTGAGGCACAGATCAGGCTCCCCAGCTCAACCCTGCCTTGCAGTGCTGTTTAGCCCCTCTCTTTTAGCCCTCCTGCACAACAGTGGCTTGCTGCCACAGTTTCCCCTCCAATGCAAGTCATGTAAGACATGACATGACCCAGCACCCTCCCTGTTTAATTAGTGCCTTGCTTACCTTTCCGAGCGTTGTTTCTGGTCTGTCCTCTTTTCCCCCTTGTATTCTCCAGCTAATTTCTATTTTCATTTGCGTTCAAAGCTGCCGATTCCTCTGGCCTTCCTTTTTTACTGTCCCTTTCCCCAGCACAAAGACGTGGTGACAAAATAACATCTTGACTGATGGGGCAGAGTCAAGAACAAAGTGCAACGTGTTCGAGGACATGATCGATTACGGGCTCTGAGACAAGAGGCTCATAAACCATCTGGGTGAAAGCCCCCAAAAGAATCGATATTCTGCATGCATCAGACTGTGTTTCTGTACGTGGGGAGTGCGGCCAGACAACTCTGCTTTATTAAAAACTGTGTTGAAGTAGTTGTTCAAACGTTCCTTGATTCCACTCTACTTCTCCCCCTGTTCTACTTTGTACCAATGAGCCAGGTCGTTTGTTTCAATGATACTTCGCATTTCTATGATGGTTTCCGTTCAAGCATCTCAAATATAAGCACCAATAAATCCAATCTTGCAACTCCCTGTGGGGCCCATCAGTGTCAGTCAACCCCCAGTGTTACCAGTGCGAAAACTGAGGCACAGAGCAGGACAACGTCTTGCTCAAAGTGACAGCTGGCTTTTACAGCATGGCTGGGAACGGTTCCCAGATCTCTGAGATCCCAGCCCAGTGCTTTGCCTGCTCTGTACAAACAAGAGGGCTCAGTTTGTTAACCAGTTTTAAAGAGATGACTCTTCAAAGGTACGTGGAGGACCACATAGACAAACGAGTCTCATCTTTTAGTGGGAGCTGTTCTTACAGTTGCTGGGCCTGTGAGAAGGGACCAAATGGAGTGCCCTGAATCTTGCTGGTATGGGGAAGGGAGCTGGAAATGTGCTTAGCACTGGAATCTACTGCCCCTGTAGAAGGTGCACTGGATCCTCCCTTCTCCCCAGGGGCTCAGGCCTAGGAGGGTCACTAGGCAGGCCCCCATCACACCCAAGGCATGGGGGCTGACTGGTTTTTGGCTGTTTCCTGCCTGGATATGTTGGCGGGGGAAGGGATCCCAGCCCCTTCTCCCCACCTCATGCTCACAGCAGGGCACTCCCAGGCTGGCCCAGGGCACCCAAACCAGGAATCCCACTCATTTCCTCATGACGCCCCTGCAAGGAGTTCCCCACAGTTCTAAGGAAGCAGAGGGGGGCTGTGGCTGGCTAGCCTTTGGGTTTGAGCTGTCCACACTGATACAGAAATGCAGATGCGTAAACCAGGTTGATGCATTCTAGGGCCATAGGTAAGCCTATGTCCAGACTTCTCACAAAGCACCAACTCTGGAACTCATGCATGGAGCAGGTTTTCTTTTCCCTGTCCTCTAAATATGGAGAGGCTGCAGGAAGAGACTGAAGGAACTAGGCTTATTTAATCTGCAGAAGAGAGGACTGAGGGGGGATTTGATAGCAACCTTCAACTACTTGAAGGGGTGCTCCAAAGAGGAGGAAGCTAGGCTGTTCTCAGTAGTAAAAGAGGACAGAACAAGGAGCCATGGTTTCAAGCTGTGGCTGGGGTGGTCAAAGTTGGATATTAGGAAAAACTTTCTCACTAGGAGGGTGGTAAAGCATTGGAATGTGTTACTTAGGGAGGTTGCAGAATCTCCATCTTTGGAAACATTTAAGGCCAGGTTAGACAAAACAGTGGCTGAGATGATTTAGTGGCAGTGGTCCTGCTTTTAGCAGGGGATTGGACTAGATGACCTCATGAGGTCCTTTCCAACCCTATGATTCTATGATTGTGCGGTACTTGCTCCCTGTGCTGAGGAAATGTTCCTGCCTTTCTTCTGAGCCTCGCAAACTGCACCCTAAGGCTTTTGCAAGGGGCACCTAACAATAATTAAATCTTGTGTTTAATTTTGTAGCTTGCATTCCAAAACATGCAATGGCCAGGTTTCATCTACTGGCTTTAGGGATAAGGGAGGCTTCATTGTGTATCTGCTAAATTGCAATCTGTGCCTAACTGCACTGTCAACTTGCAGGTAGCCATGACTTTCCTCCCAGCCCATCCAGCTCTCTAGAAAATTTCTTGTTAGCTGAGGTGCTCAGCTGGGGTTTCCCTGTTTTGAGAATTCAATGTAGTCCTTGCAGAACCTCCTAGACTTGTGCAAAATGCATGGTTTGAGCTTGTGCTTAATGAAATAATCCAGTTAGCAAGATGACCCCAGAGGAGACAGGGCTTCACTGCAGTCAGGGGATCAAAAGATTCATCTTAGTTCAGTAGCACAAAGAGATCTGTTCTTAAGTTTGGGCGGGAAGATCAAATCAAGGTGTGGGGAAGTGACTTGGAAGGCAGACAGATGCTCCCACCACCAAGGTGTTCTTACTGGTTCTGCCCACCCTCCTGCTCTGGATGTCTATAAGACCTGCACAAAGGACTGCTGGCTTTAAAAGCATGAATTGCTACTCTGTGATCTCAGTAACCAGCACCATTAGCTCTTAGGCAATGACAGAATCACACAGGTGTATGCACAGTCCTGCTTCTATTGGATGACAGAAGAGTTGCTTTGTCAGCCTGCCAACAGCTATAAACACCTGGGTTACCCAGGGGTGTCGCTGCCCCAGGGAAGCACTCGGGGCACTGGCCCAGGCCATTCCCCCTGTCAGGAGGCCACACCCCTAGCCACAGACCATGCCCCCGGCTGGGGATGGAGCCAGGAGCGGCCTCCACAGCTGCGGGTGGCTGAGCCCCAGATCCCCGGCCGGGGACGGGGCTGCCGCGGCCGTGGGCAGCCAGGCCCCGGATCCCTGGCCAGGGACAGAGCTAGGAGCGGCCTCCACAGCCGCAGGCAGCTGAGTCCCGGATCCCTGGCCAGGGACGGGACTGCTGCGGCTGCGGGCAGCTGGACCCCGGATCTCTGGTGCGATCAGGCCAGAGACCAGGAGAGGCGGTCCCCGCCAGACCCAGGGCACTGGCACCGGGATTTGGGGCATGTTCCCCGTGTGCCCAGTGCCAGCGACGCCCCTGGGGTTACCTATTTTTCCTGTGAAGGCAAAGTTGAAACATATCTGGATCATGTCTCTTTAGACTTTCCAGGTGTGGGTGATCACAGTCTTGTGCTATTTGAAATGCGGTTCTCCTCTGATGAGGGACTGAATTAAGTGACATCGCCTAGGTCCATAGACCTGCATCCTTAGGTGGGTCAGTCATATCTGCCAGCTTTAGGAACTAAACTGGGTTGTCACTACATTTCATTCCTGTTGGAATCCTGTTTCAGACTAAGGGATGGGGCTCACAGTTGCCATCCAGCACAGGTAGGAAGGTGATGGGGTTGTATAGATGCAATTGATGACAGCATAGTATGGCCGGCAGAGTCCTGATTACTGGTGATGATGTTCAAGAGGGCAAAGAACTCAGCTTGACTCAGCTCCCAGGCATTTCCTAGTAAATTGATCAGTTATGAGCTGGAAATCCTATTGACATGACAGACCACAGCTTTGTGGTGCCATTTCTACCATCTCCTTGCTGAAAATGCTTTTTAACACTGTGGTACACAAAGCTAGCCACACTGGACCTTGCTGCAGCTTGTCCAGGAACAGGATCACCAGTTAAAGGAGGGTCCTTCCCATGATGCTTTTATGGCTGGGTTTCTTGGGGTCAGTGCCCACTGTACATTATCGTTTCAGGTACAACACCATGGTCCAGGACCTTTCCTGGATTAATATCAACTTCTTTCTCTGGCTTAATGGCTGCTACCTGCCTGGCTTGCAGCGTGTGTCCCCAATGTGCTGAGAAGCAGATTAGAACAGCTCGTCCCCCATTAAGCTGTCAGTGTCAATTTAGCACAGTAGCTTAGTGCTCAACTGTATTTTTTTCCCTGTCCTCCTGGTTGGGGCGAAGGAGCCTGGAAATGACTTACCATGAATTTGTTTCCATCCCTCACAGGGGTTGTGGAGTCGGAGGACACGCTCCAGGATGGCTGTCTATAACAACGGGGCCAAGATGCCTTCCCCCCAGGAGGCAGCCAATGGCTTTTCCCAACCCAGTGCCTCTGGCACCTGGCACAAACCGGAGGAAGAGGTACGGCTGATGGAGCCCAGCCTAGTGAAGAAAGCTCACCGGGAGATCCTGGATCACGAGCGAAAGCGGCGGGTGGAGTTGAAGTGCATGGAGCTGCAGGAGATGATGGAGGAACAAGGGTAAGTCATGTCCTTATGGAGTACAGCTTCTCGTCTAGCAAAAGCCAGACAATTCAGATTAGGCATATGGCATATGCAGTGCATGGGTGTAGAAAGCCACCAGAGTCACCTATGAACCAGTCATCACACTTCTGAAGCAAGTCATTAGCCAGCCTCACCCACAGCACGGCAGGGAATGGGGGTCCCTGGTTCCCAGCTGCAAATTTAATCCATGCCATACTCTCCTCCACTTGCCTTCTAGACCAGGGCTGCTCACATTACAGCCTGGGACGAGGAGGCCCTTCTAAAATCCCACCTTTATGCAGCTAAATGTGGATTTTGGAGACTATGCTGAGGCTCTTCTAGTTGTAAACACTGGACATTGCCTCATCCCACCTCCGTGAGGAAGGTGGATCTGTTACCTGAGACAGGTTGTGGCAGAGGCCTAGCTCCTCAAGGTGTTCAGGGGCCCAACTCCTGTTGATTTCAGCGGAAATTAGGAGCCTTAATACCTTTGAGGAGCTGGGCCAAAGCAACTTAGTCACGACCACTGAGTGAATCAGTGTTAGCACTCAGGATCTCCACCGCCTAACCTATGCCCATTCCTGCAGAGCATGCCTCCTCCCCAGGGGCCTGTCAGCTGGTCCATAAGAAAATGCAGTGGAGAGGCTGGAGTGGCCAGGATAGGTTTGGAGTGCAAGGTGTCACCCGTGATGGTTTCTCTGCTTGATATGGTGGTTTGTGGCATAAGACCATGAAAGCCCCAAGGTTAAGCTTTTGCTACCAAACCAGAGGTCCTGACAGGTACATATTCCACCCTGATGCTCCCAGATCCTGCTTGTGCACCTTTCAGGCAGGTCCTGTTTTCATAAGAGTACAGGGACCAGACCCATGGCCCGTCTAGACCAGAACCTGTCACCAAGGTGACCAGCCCATACCATATGTGGGTCTCTTCTCCTTTCCCTCTTCCTCTGTCCAGACTGCTATGCTGGTCTACATCCTCTGGGGATCTGTCCCAAAGTACCTGGGGGGCAAATCTTTCTACTTGCAGGCTGGTGGGTGTGCTGCAGAGACAGGCAGACAAATGGAGGGGCAGTGAGACGTGTTGTTAGCCCAAAATGTAAAGATTCTGTGTTTTTCTGTCTCACCCAGAAGCCACAAGATGGCTAAGTGGCTGCCTCCTGGTTTTTAATACCCTCTCTCTGTCCATTCGCTGGGAACCATCTGCCTCTTCCTCACATACCCTTCCTTTCCATCTCTGTCATTTTCTCCTAGCCTTTTCTGACAGCTTCCCACCATAGGCATTTCTCCAGTTGTGTAGGCAGACAAGAGGGCATCTGGACTGACAGCACCCTGGGCAGTTGGGAGCTGCCAATTTGACAATTACCATTGGAGGGAGGCTGTCTCCATCCCTCCATCTCCAAAGGCTTTACGCTCATGCCAGCTTCACTGACTGGCAGCACACTGGCACAGGGTGTCTCTTTTATCAGGGTGTAGATGGGACCAGAGAATCCAGGCAAAGTTCAGCCACAGGAATGAATCCAGAAGAGATGCCCAAGGACAACATCCAAATTAAAGCAGGTCTGCCTGTGGGTAGCTAATCATTTCTGCTCTGGGCAAACGGTAGAGTTTGGTTTGGGTTGAGAAAGGAGTCTGATGCTCGCGTTTCAGTTAGAGACATAGGAAGCTCCAGTCTGGATTTCACCCATGATCTGCCACATCTAAGATCTTGTCTCTGAGTGCCCAGCCCAAAACACCTCTCTGGAAGGTGCAGGAAACCCCACAGTAGTAGATAATCAGCCTTCATAAAGGTCTCATCCTGGTTAGAGATTAGTTAATGCCTGATGCAGGAAGTTTGCTGTCCCTTCCAAAAAGGTACTAACATTAACTCTGGACATTCTGGTGGCCATTTCCATATCCCTTCCCTCTGGGAATCTTTAGCCATGCTGTGGCAGTGAGTTCCACTGTCTCAGTACGGGTATTTCAGCCCCAGTCGTTCCCTGTCTGGGTTAAATTCTTCAAACAGATGGCAGTCCTTTAATGTCAGCTGAAATGCCTGATGGTATTTTTGAAAAATGGGACTGTAAAAGTGCATGTGGCTTCTGTTTGCTGCAAGTTTCTTCTCCTGGGCAGGGGGAGAAGGAGATAGGGGCACCTCTCTCAGAAAGTCATGGGCCTTCCAGAGAACAAAGGCCAAATGCTTCAGCACCTAGGGTCCAGAGTTTCAAGAGATGGGGCACAGGGGAGCAAGTGAACACTGAACACATGACTGCCTGGCCATAAGTGTGGGGTGCCAAGCTCTTGAATGTCTGTCCTGGATCTCTCCTGAAAACTGGCCTATGAGCCTTATTGATCCAGTGCTCACTAGGCCTTCAACAAGAATCAGGTTAGAAATTAAGTGCTGCAGAAACCAAATGGGTGAAGTGAAGAAGAAGATAGGTCACCTGTGCTTTGAGTGAGTGGAAGGTTACCTGTGTGTTGAGTAACAAGAGTGGAAGGATGGTTCAGTGCTTGGGAAATGGCACCAGACTTCAATTCCTTGCTCAGACACACACTGCTTGCGTGGTTTCAGGCATGTCACTTAGGCTATGTCCGCACATACATGCTTGAATCGATTTAAGCTAAATCAGTATAAGAATCATTAAATCGATTCAAGTTGAATCAATTTAACAAGGCCAGACAAAAAAGCTCAAATCGAACTAGCATGTCCTGACACAGGACTTGCTAGTTCAATTTTGAAGAGGGGCAACATGGGAGGTGTGGCAACATGGCCCCCTGGCAGGGCCCATGTTGCCACCCAATCCCCTGCCACTGGCTCTCCAAAGCCAGTGGCAGGGGAAAAAGAAGCCCCCAGGGCACAGATGGGGGCCTCTCTGAATTCCCACTGCTCCCAGGAAGTGGGGAAGGGATCGGGGGCGCTCCTCTTTCCCACCACTTCCCCAGTGGCAGGGAAAGGATTGGGGTGCCCCTCTTCTTCACTGCTTCCCTGGTGGCAGGGAAGAGGGGCACCAATCCTTGCCCTGCTGCTGGGAAAGCAGTGGGGACGCAGGGTGCCCCCGATCCTTGCCCTGCTGTTGGGGAAGCAGCAGGGAAGTGTGGCGCCCCCATCCCTTCCCCACCACTGGGAAAACGGCAGGGAAGAGGGGAGCCCTTGATCCTTTCCCTGCCACCAGGGAAGTGGCAGGGAAGGGGGTGCTCCTGATCCCTGCCCCACTGCTGTGGAAGCAGCAGGGAAGAGGGGCGCCCCCGATGCCTTCCCCGCAGCCCGGGAAGTGGTCAGGAAGAGGGGCGCCCCCAATCCTTGCCCTGCTGCCTGGAAAGCGGCAGGGAAAAGGGGTGCCATGATCCTTTCCCTGCCCCCCCATCCTGCCTCCCCGGCCAGGATGCTGAGGGGATGGGCCTTCCTTCCACAGTGCATTGCACCCTGGAAGGAAGATCAAGGCCTTCCCATAGAAACAGCAGTTGTTTTGAAACAACCTGTCTGAACCGCATTGTTTCGAAACATCCCTTTCAATTTAAGTGCTGCTTCAATTTCCTACCTGGTTTTACTGTTTCAAATCAAGGTTCCTTGTTTCAATATGATGGAGCTCATGATTTTGAAACAAGGAAACGTCGTCTGGATGTAATTCTTTTTAAGTGAAACAATGATGGTTGTTTCGCTTTAAAAACAACGTGTGGACGTAGCCTTAGTCTCTCTGGCTATGTCCACACAATGGTTTTAAAGCAAAACAAACACCGTTGTTTTACTTTAAAAAAATTTATGTCCCAATGATGTTTCCTTGCTTTGACATGATGAGACCCATCATATCGAAACAAGGAACTTTAAATTGAAATAGTAAAACCTAGTAGGAAAACGAAATAACCCTTCGTTCGGAAGGGTTGTTTCAAAATAATGCCATTCGTCCATGTTATTTTGAAACACCACTCTTTCGAACCAAAGGTTTGACCAAGTCCCACCCCCCCTCAGCAGTCTGGCCAGGGACTGAGAGGAGGTGTGGGGGTGCAGGGGGGCAGCGGTTGGGGCGACCCCCTTGCTGAGATTGCCAGCTCCTCCCTAGGTAGCGGGTGCGGGAGCCAGCTCCTCCCCCTTGCTGGGGTTTCTGGCTGCCGCCCGGGTGGCAGGTCCCCGAGCCACCTGGCCCCGCAAACAGCTCAGCAGCTGCCAGCCAAGCAGCGGGGGCAGAGCTCTCTGGGCACCCCAGTCCCCCAGCCCCTGGCTGCTTACAAGCAGCCGGAGGAGATGCCAGCTCCCCCAGCCCCCATAGGCTCTGCAGCCTGGTCACAGGGGAGTGGCTGGACTCTGCAGCCTGGGCAATTTCATGCCTGTGAAATCGAACAGGCTGCGGAGACACCCTGGTGCTGGGAGAGCCGGCATCTCCCCTGGCCACTTGCAAGCAGCCAGGGGCTGGAGGACCAGGGCACCCAAGAGCTCACCCAGCCACCGCTCAGCCAGGGGTGGGGGTACAGGGGCGCCCTAATTCGTGCCCTCCATCCTGCCACCAGCGAAGCAGGGGGAGGGAAGAGGGGTGCCCCCCATCTCTTTCTCGGGAGCTTTTTTCCTCTGCCACTGGCTCTGCAAATCCAGTGGCAGGGGATTAGTTGGCAACATGGGCCCTGTCAGGGGGCAGTGTTGCCACACCTCCCATGGGCCCCCTCTCCTGAATCGAAATAACAAGTCCTGTGTTAGGACTTGCTATTTCGATTTGGTGGGTTTTGCTTATTTCAGTTTAAGTGAATTTGGAATAATGATTTTATTTTGAAATAACTTATTTCAAATTCACTTATTTTGAAATAAGCATTTATGAGTGAACATGGCCTCTGTGCCTTAGATACCTGATCTCTACAATGGGGACAATAGTCCAGCCGTGGCTCTCCCAAGTGTCATGAGGAGAAACACATCCAAGATTGTGGCCTGTGGCTATTAAGGTAATAGCATGTCAGTAGCAGAATTTCTCAGATGATGGGATGGTGAGTTGTGTGGGTTTGTGGTGTGAAGTTTCTTTGCCAAGAGGAAGCCTTCAGCCTTCAGCTGGGGCAGCATTTGGCTCTCAGATCGCTACAGCACAGATTCCGATCTTCCAGCTAAACTGTTTTCTCACTCGGGCTCGCCAGCTTGTGGGGATTTGCACTAGAAAGTCTGTTTGAAACCTGATCTGGCCACATACACGGTGGCTGACCCAAGTGCCTTAGACCCTGCGACTGTTTAAAGTGAGCTCTCCAGCTCAGTGAAATGGCCAGTGCAGATGGGAGCTATGCATAGATTCAAATTTGAGTGATCTATCTGTGTCCAGTTCCTTTCCCAGAGTCCTGAATCTCTCTGCAGGGACATTCCCCAGAGCCTGTTATCAGCTCTGCTCCACTCTGGCACAGTGCATCCCTCAAACAGCTGATGCCTGGCCAGACCTGACTTCTGCGTGGTGTGTCCCTCACAACCCAAGGATGCTTTGAAACTCTGACCTCTTCCTCTAATCCACAGGGCTTGGCAAAGAGACTGCTGAGGCCCCCAAGCACAGAGGGTGCAGGCAGGAAAGGAAAGCAGCAGGGAGACGCTGAAGGCTGTACAGCTTGATTTACAGTGGAGGTGGGGAAGGCATTGCTTTGTTTACCGCTGTTCTCTGTGAAAGTAGCTGATAAATTATTGAGTTTTTCAATTATTCCCAGGCCTCTGGGGGCCAGGGGAAGGAGGGGGTGAAGGAGGCATGGCCTAGACATGCTCTGAAAACTGTGGGAGATGGGATTTCAAACTCAGCCATACAAATGGACAGTGCAAATCACCCCTTGGGCTCTCCAGTCCCTCCCAACCCATCTTGTTCCTGACTTCTGTTGTCTTGAGCCTCCCTGTAACAAGAAATGGCAGCAGAGCATAAAAGAGAAAGCAACGTACAGGGCGGTAGGTCTGTGTCAGAGCCCAGGTCTGGTTTTGTGACTGGCTTTGATAGCCCTTCCAGGAATGGTGGGGCAGGGGATGATGACATGGGGGAAAATGTAGTGACTAGTCATTCTGTTCTGTATAAATTCTTCTACCATGCTCATCAGTTACAAATCAAGCAACATGGCTCATCACATGTTTGTTCATAGTCAAAATCCACTGAGCTCAGTCTGGTTCTAGAGACAGGACAACCTTTGGAGCCTGGGAAATAGTTTTGAGTCTGAATTCATTTACCCCTACTAGCATGGGAAGGTTTGATCTTGACAGTCAATAAACTCACATTTCTTTGTCAAGGTACAGATTTCAGACAACTGGCAGTCTGACCTAAAGTCCTAGTCGAACCCACCATAATCAACTTGCTGCCAGAAAGTAGAAGAGCATGGGTCTGTGTTTGGATTAGCAAAGAAGAAAGGAAGATGGTAACGCTGATGGTATAAGTTTGACTTTATTTTTAGGTTGCCAATCAGCGAGTGTTTAATTGACTGGCTTTGTAGCACAAGGCTGTGTGGGCTGCCATTTAGATCTAACTTCTGTTTCTAGCTCTGCCACTAGCTTGTCAGTTAACCTTGGGCAAGTCATGGCACTGCTCTGTGCCTCAGTTTCCCCATCTGTAAAACTGATCTCCTTTGTTAAATGCTTTGAGATATACTGATGAAAGTGGCATATGAGTAACAAATTGTGGCAAGGGTTTTTCATTCTTTATTTTTAGAAGGCTTGTATTTGGGGGTTGATAAAGAACTGTGAGATCTAGAATTGCATGGAGACCCCCTTCCTTAGACCTCTTCTTGGAAAGGGATTGACCATTTTTAGTACTAATTTGATGATTCCACTCCAGTCCACTACTGAGATGAATTTATTTATCGCATGAGCTTTCGTGGGTAAAATCCGACTTCACAAGACATATGAAACTACAGCTTGGAAGGGAATATATGAAGTAGGATTTTTACCCACGAAAGCTCATGCGATAAATAAATTGGTTTGTTTTAAAAAGTGTCACAGGACTCCTTATTTGTTTTGTTGAACACATCTACCCCTATGGAACTTGGGGATGAATTCGTTTGCTAGTTAGAACTTTGAATTTCATAGTATTAGTAAAAACTCTGCTCTGGAGAGTTGTTTTCTGGACTTGTTTAGATTTTTTAAGTTGTTCTAATAATGTTTATTTTAAAGAACCCTATTCTTGGGTCATTTTTGCCCCAATAAATAACATAGGTTCAGAACCTTTAATGGCCTGGGGCGGCTATCAGCCAGGCAACCTAAAACCCTGACCAACTCCCCTAACTAAATCTGTGCAGTCAGCGGTATATACTAACCCTCTGGGTCAACCTCATTCCAGTAACAATAGCAGTGACCTCACAGTGGCAGATGCTGCACAGACCCTGGGTATGGACTCAGGCAGCTGGTCCATGCTGATACAGTTTTGCTGTTGTGGCGAGCCAGATCAAAGCTAGCCTGGATCTGGCTCCAGCGACTGCAGTCACACCTCTGATTACAGCATAGACATCCTCTGCAGTTCTCACCTAATTGGCACCCACAGCAGGGACCCTGCTAGATTCTGAATTAAAAGTCGATCTATATATGGATTAGCGTTATTGAATCACTGGCTATTTAAGGTTGGTTGGTATCTAAAACCCTGAGGTAGAATTGTCCTTTATCCTTGGGGCCTGTCCTTTGAATAACAGACTGACACCACCCAAGCAAGGTACCCTGCGAAAAGCAGAATGACATTAGCTTCTAGAGAGCACCCTTCAGTGGTTTTGTGAGCCACAGAGTCCAGCTGAGAAACAGCTTTGGATTTTTTCTAAATTGCTTCATTGATTATCTGAATTTAGCTTTGAGTCACAGCGGGAGGGCAAGTTCTCCAGAGCAACTGGGATTTAAATACAAGCAGGTTGCCATTTCTCTTTGCGCAAAGTATTTCTGGAATCAAAAGTGACAAGCATGTTCTGACTTTTAAAGGGGCTTCATGCTCAGATTTCTGCCTTTGCCAGCACATACATTTGGAAACACTTTGGGGCACAGTGAAAGTTCTGGCTAAGAAGTCCTTAGCTCTTCTGGTTGCCCAGAATCCTGCCTTCCTATTCCTTCTTCAAATCTCTTAATATGTCCCATGCAAATAGCCTATTAGGCACCCAATGTGCTGTCTGGAACGTGCAGTGCTGCCCGTTTGTACGTTCATATTGTAGCCTGGCCTGGCCTGGTGTGTAGCTGGGGCTGGATTAAGGCAGGGGCTTTAGGGACCAAAGGGGGGGGGTCCCCACCACCATCCTGCTAAAATTTGGCCCCACCCTGAGTGCTACAGCTTGGGACATCACTGCATTCCCAGCCTGGGAAAGGAGTGGGGGCACCATGAGGGGTGAGCACTGGCCTACCCCACCTCTGCACCTGGTCGATCTGTGTACCCTGCCTCCCTGCCAGCACTGACCAGACTTTCCAAGCGCCAGCCTGCCCCACCCCAAGGCTGGCCAGTCTGCAGGCCCTGGAACCCCCTCAGTGCCAGGCACCACCCTGCCCTCAGGCAGAGCATCTGCTCAGAGCTGGGGGAGCCATAAAAGTGGGCAACCCTGAGCCCTCTGGTCCTTAATCGAGTTATGCATATAGCCCCAGCTGGGGGAAATCAGTCAGAAGGTTTGCAGAAATCACCTTTCAATAAGGGAGGAGGGACCTGGAGCTAGAGACTGGGTTATCATCTCTGGCCTGTGGGCGTTGCAGGCATCAGCACAGGTCTCTGGCTGTGATGTGGGAGTCCAGAGAGGTGGAAGGAAGGCATTCCGTGCTGGGGATCCTCTCCTCCAAAATGGTGCAAAGGGCTGTCAGCTCCTCTCTCCTCAGACTTTACTGTCAGAAAGGAACATTATGGTCACCTGATCTCCTTTACAACACAGGCCACAGAACCTCACTCACCCACTCCTGTAACAGACCCCTCACCTGTGAGTGAGGCCCACAAATCATTAAGACTTTGGGGTACAGAGACTCCGCCAGCAACTGGCCCATGCCTCACACTGCAGAGGAAGGCAAAAAACCCCAAGATACCTAATTAGGCTGTCCCCTCATACCATCCCCTCCAGAAACTTACCAAGCTCAGTTTTGAAGCCATTTAGGATTTTTGCCCTCATAGCTTCCCTGGGGAGACTTTTCTAGAGCTTCACTCTCTTGTCCCAAATAGGCAATGTTGTACTAGTATGAATCATAGCGCCGCAGGCCTTATAGATGAAAAGGACGTGCTCCATTAGCCAGTCTGTCTCCCTGCCAGTGCAGGATTGTCCTGAGAGGAAGCTTGGCCATGTACATTTGCTTGTTTAAATCTGTCCCACATCAGGGGAGTTTTCAGGGCTTTGGGATTTTGTCAGGAGAGACACTTAACCAACCGTATCTCAGTTTCCTCCACTGCAGAATGAGACTGTTCTTCCTCTGTGAAATGGATTGAAAATCCATCACCTAGCAGGGCCTGGATCTTTGAATCAGGTTCCGAATGGCAGTGTGGTCTCCTGGATAGAGCATGGCAGTAGGAGTCAGGAAACCTAGAGTCTGTTCCCAGCTCTGCTGGGTGACCTGAGACAAATTGCTTCCTGTGTCTCAGTTTCCCCAGTGGTTTGAGTGCTACTGGTGAAAACTGCTACATAAGAGCCAGGTATTATTATTACTGGGCTCTATTAGAATAATCATTACTAAACAGAAAATATTAGCATGTGCAAATTAAAAAGGAATACACAATATAACCTCTAGGTATTTCACTTGCACCCACCAGTACAGGATTAGATTTACACATCTCAGCACCCACACAGACAGATTTGTAGCAAAGCTCAGCTCCCATTTAGACACCAAAATAATGGCCAGATATTAAGCAAAGCTCAGCACTCTAGTGGTCAGATTTTCCACAGGGTTCAGCACCCAACCTACACCCAAGGCCTAGAGGCCCAAATCCTTCAATCTGTGGAAGTTAGGTGCCTAAACATTCCTGAGCCGGGCCAGGTTACTTTGGAAAATGTAGCATCTACTGTAGTATCAAAATGTGTGTAAACAGAGTGCATTCCCCTATATATCTCTTTTTCTGCCATCCCCTGACTTGGTTTTTAATCTGCAGTTTTCCCATCAAATATTTGGCATTTAATGCTTGTAGAAGCCTGGGAAACAAGAAACTTCAAGTCCCCATTTGAAAGGATCCACTTGAGAGCGGTGCACTATGCCCCCTGAAAAGCTCAGTCACCGTCTGTTTAATAGTCAACAAACCAGACCTTGAGGAACAGAAAAGTGGCAGCCTAGCGATGGAACTAATTAGTAGCAGAGACAGCATGCAAGGGGGCAACTGAATGTTTGAGTCCCTGCTCAGCCTTTTGTTACTAAGCAATTTAGTAACTGGGGATGTGCCACCAAGTAGGTGCAGTTTGCTCTTGGAAGTCACCCTTAGCCAGGTAGGATTCAGCTGTGATCTGCTCATGCCAGACCTATCCCCAGATTGATGTAATACTATTACTTCTGTATGTTCTCCCTGGTGTCCCAAGTGAGGACTGTGGCCCCTTTATGCTACCTCTTGTGCAAGCGCAAAGAGAGAGACAGCCTCTGACACAGGGGGCTTAGAACTGAAATACACAGGATGGTTGGGAGGAAAGAAAAATAATTATCCTGCTTTCCAGATGGGGAATTGAGGCACAGAGCAAGCAGAGTTGGGTCCCAGGTCACATCTCCTCCCTAAGGCTCCATCACAAGGGCCACAAAGTCCTGTTCTTTTCTACCCTACCAAGGCCTCTCTCAGCCTCTTGTTGACTCTCCCTGTGGGCTTGAGAACAGCTCTGCAGCTTTCCTGGCCTGCAATGCATACAGCAGGGAGTAGCAAGCAGGGAGGGATTTTACCTTTGTCTGACTGATACTGAACAGCAACCATATCCAATCCTGGTGCTCTACTTTTTGAAAAACTGGAGAGGGTGCAGAAGATAGCCCAGCAAATAATTCAAGGGGCTCGAGAAAAGGAAGATCAAAAGGTAACTCAATTACAGGCTATAGATACCTTCATGGGGAGAAAATACTGGCTACAAAAGGGCTCTTTAAGCCAGTGGAGAAAGACAACACAAGGGCCAGAGGCAGAAAGCCAAAGCCAGACAAATTCAGATTAGAAGGAAAGCATGGTGATTCTTGTTAACCATGAGAAATGCTGGCTTCTCCCTCTCTGGATGTCCACTGGTCCAGCCTGGAGGCCTATCACGTAGAGGCTAGTTTCTGGGCTCAGTACAGGGATGACTTGAGAGTGCTTCTCTGGCCTATGAGACACAAAAGTTCAGACCAAATGATCCAGTGGTCCCTTCTGGTTTCTAAATTAATGAATCAGTGCAGGTGTCTAGGCAACAGGCTCAGAAAGGACTTTCTGAGATGAATATTTTGGCTTGGCATGCCTTCTTGCAGGTGGGAAGGACATTACAAGAGGGTGGGGTGGGAACAGCTCCCAAGAAGGAGATAAGAGAAAAGAGGGACAAAAGAAAGGGCAGGGAAGGTCCCTTTGAAGTACGCAGTAGGGATGGTCTCTTTGTCCAGAGTCTGTAACTTTTCTTCACCCAAGTGAAAAGGCAAACCTTGCGATTTTCCCTATAGGATTCTGGTAGATGGCATGCTGGAAACCCCTGTAAACAAGAGGATGGCCCTACCTCATCCTCTATCCATGTGTGGCAGTGAAATGGAACCATGAGAGTGGCTAGAGAAACTCAGTAATATGGCACAAATGTTTAACAGTGAGGGTATTTAAAAATTGGAACAACTTCCCAGAGTTCTGCTGGATTCTCCTCCTCTAGCAGTTTTGTGAGTCAAGACTGGATGTTTTTCTAAAAGATCTGCACTAGTTCAAACAGAAATTAATTCCAGGAAGTCCTGTTGCCTGTGTTACACAGATCAGACTACAAGATCTCAGTGAATCCTTCTAGCCTTATGTGAATCAATGAACTGCAATGCTGAAACTAGATCCATTGAAATTCGCAGCGATCAACACCGCGTCTCCACTGGGCTGCACTAGCTGGTTTGTTGCAAGATTACTCTTAAAAGGCTGGGTTTCGCCCATTCATTTATTGATGCAGGGTCATACATGGGTCTCAATTTGTTGGTAGCAGGTGTTTTTTTGAACAGGAACTTTCAGTTTGGAGACAGTGCACAGAATGAATTGCACAGGTTTAACCACGAGATAAGCTACTATAAGGACAAAAGGTCAGACGAAGGTTGAACCAAAATAGCACAAGGACAGGGGCACGTGCACCAGAATAGAACAGACCAGTATGTTCCTTTAGGAGCCTAGTTTTTTTTGATGTGTGAGGGAGGCCACGAGGAAATGGGTCCTCTATTACCTTAATTTTACATCAACTAAAGAACTAGGTGGCTGTGGTCTCACACAGCAGGTTATTTCAATACGGTTGTTTCAAAACAACCGTATATCGAAATAACACCTTATTTCAAAATGACTTATTTTGAATTAGCAAAAAAGTCACTCCGAAACAAGGAGAAAAGCCAGAATCGAAATAGCTATTCCAGACAACAGTTATTTCGAAACGACCCACCGTCGTTTCGAAACAACATGTTCAGATGACAGTTGTTTCGAAACAAGTCGTTTCGAAACCACCGTTGTTTCAAAACAACGCGTTCACATGGCGTTGTTTTGAAAGAACCATTGCGAAACAACGTTGTTTCGCCCACAGACTAGGTTTAACTTGTTTCGAAACAACCGTGCATCGTGTGAGCAGCCAAAACCTTATTTCAAAACAACCTCCATTGTTTCGAAATAAGGAGGCTGTGTGAACACACCCGGTGATGCCAAGCCAGGACAGCATCTCTTTGCTAGCCAGAACCCACCTTCAGCCAGGCAGGGGCTAAAAACAGAAAGCGCTTCCTCAAGAAGTCATGAGAGAAGAAAGCAACTTAGTCTTTAACGGGCATTAAGTGAAGAACTGATGATTTATCAGTGCGTGACGCCCGCTCCTCCAGAAGCAGCCAGAAATGACTGAAGTGTGGCCATGGCTGAGGGACGGGGGCTCAGCCCTACCCTGTCTGTCTTTCTGTATGTTAACAGAGTTCTTGTTTATGAGGGGATTTGAGCAGAGATCTGGATGCAAAATCACAGGCTCAGAATGTACTAGCTTCCCATGTGCACCAACAGCCAAGCTCTGAGAAGAGAATTGGCATCTGTAATGTGCCATGGTGCTTTAGCCTTTTTCAGTAAACATTTCCCCCCTCTCCAGAAGTGTATGTGGTGTTTACTGTCCCTGGGACAGATGGCTCATGTGATTCCAACAGCTCTGGGTTTGTTTTCTTCTATCTACCTGCATTCCCTGTCCGCCCAGCTTATCTGTGTCTGTCAAGCTCGTTTACCTGGTCAGGCTCCACCTAGGTACCTAGCTAGCTACTTAGGTCTTCTCTCTCTCTCCCCTCATTTCTCTTATTGACCTGTATCTACCTATGGATTTGCTATGGTTAAACAAGCAGGAGATACATAGATAGATAGATGATTCAGTGTGGATGGATGGGTGGATGCTGGATGTATGTGGGATGGAAAGAAAGACGTTAGATGGGCTGTCTGGTTGGACAAGAGACAATCCATGGGTGCAGCTTCCCAGCTGACCCTTTAAGGATGCTGCTCTTTGATGTTCATCCCTAGCCTGACAAATGGCCACAACCACCCCAGTGCTTGTGGCTCTTAAGTGGTGTCCAGTTCAGGGTGGGGGAGATGTTGTCTTTAGAACTGGTGGGTCCACACAATGAGGCAGGTTTTAGGAGCTGTCGCCAGCTGGCATGCTAATGAGGCCATGTCAGTGCACAAGAACTCATTCATATTAATTTCTTCCGCCTCCCTCTCTGCTTTCACATGGAGCTCTGTGAATTTCACACTCTCAAAGACAGTTTCAGGAGATTCAATCCCCATATCAAATCTGGGAAGAAGGGGAAGGACTGCAAGCAGCTCTGCCCAGACCAGCCCCAGCCCTAGCCCTGCAGCTTGCATGGGCTAAGGCCTGGCACGCAGTGAGCTGTGACCCTGCAACGCTACAGAGTTTCCCTGCTTTGGAAGAAGAAACAGCTGTGCCGATCCATTGGCAAATGTTGCCCCCATGGTGGTGACAGTTGCTGACATGCCAGCATGTATACGCCTGTCAGCCTGCATGCTCCCCCAAAGGCCTTGCTGACCCACCTGAAACAGTCCACATTCCCCTCCCCTGTCCCCCAGGAAAACAGGCACACACAACCCCCCACACCCCGGCAATGTTTTGTAGAGCAGCCTGGTGTCTGCGTTGTTCCTGTTGACTCTTCCAGTTTCTGTGTGTGCCTCCATTTTGTGCTGTTTGCTTCCTCTCAGCCCCAGTTCCTGCATCTGTGTCCCCCTTGGGCCCTGGTGGATGCATCCCTTTCAGTGGATTCTTGGATGGCTGGCGCTGTGCAGGGGCATTTAGTGCTTGTACGGTCTGCTGACTGAGAACATTTATGCAGGGTCTGAGAATAGGAAAAGAGGCAGCTTCCGGAGCCCATTGATGTTTCCGAGCAAAGAGAGACAGTGCAATTGATGGAGGGACAGAGGGGGAAATGGCAGGTGGAAGTCAGGTTAACACAACTCCCTGTGTGGGTTATAATGGATGGGGTGGGGTTTGGGTAAATGGCAGCTGCAGCCCACCACAAACATAATGAG
Organism: Podocnemis expansa; assembly: GCA_007922195.1. Classification (NCBI taxonomy): domain Eukaryota; kingdom Metazoa; phylum Chordata; order Testudines; family Podocnemididae; genus Podocnemis; species Podocnemis expansa. The sequence goes on from ML681971.1 coordinate 9,802,795, forward strand.
CACCAGACAGGGGGCATGCCTGGAGTGGCTAAAGATTCAGGTTTCCAAAGGGATAACCATGTTAGTCTAGTCCAGCAAAAAAAACAACAAGGAGTTGTGTGGCACTTTAAGACTAACAGATTTATTTTTCGCATGAGCTTTCGTGGGAGAAAATCCCACTTCCTCAGATGCTTCGAAGATGGGTGAACGTACAGAAAGGAATGAAAATAAATGCAAGGGGGTGTAAAACATAGGATCAGGTCATACAGTAACAGCAAATCAGAGCAGTTGTTGGGTTCAAACCATGGGAAGCCTGTAGTCAAAGATTCAGGGTACAGCTGAAATTCCCACCTGATCTGACACTTGGCTTCTTTCCACCCTGCTACATCACTTGCATTCCTAGTCATGGCCCTGAGCAACTTACACCACTGGTTTACACCCTTCTTCACTGCACACCCAGCTAATGTACACCCTGATTTTATTGCCGGTCAGTTGACGCACCCAATTCATTGAAAGCCACATGTAGATCACCCTGATCCATTTCCATCACTGAATGTGCCGTACCCAGCTAGGGTTGATTCAGACATTTATGTGGGCTCTGGGAACAGGAAGCGGGCAGCATCTAGAACCCATTGCCGTTTCACAGCAGAGAGAGATACAGTGCAATGATGGAAGGACAGAGAGTGGAAATAGCTGGTACCTCCGGTCACATCACACCCAACTGCACAGTAGACCTTTGTGCCCAGTCGCAGCCCTGGCTGATCCCCCCAGGCCAGCCCTTTTAGTCACACCTCTGTACACGTCGCCCTTGGTGGAGTGCAGCCCTGTGTCAAACCATTGATTTACATCCACTAGCGGTTGTTCATGATCTGTTACACCTCTGATTTACACCCCCTAGTGACTCCATTGATTCTCACTGCTGTGAGTGCCCCCTGCATTGATTGTCTCTCCTGCCTGCTCTAGTTGATTAGTCAGGGATTTAATATCAAGGCGATCCTTCCTGGGCTGTTAGGCCTCCTGTCCCAACTCTATTTGGGAAGGTCTCACTGTGGTTATAGTCAGCACTTCCCTTGCAGCCCTTCTCTGCCAGGGTTTATAACACCTCATCTACAGTATTCCCCAGTGTCAGCCCTGCTTTGCCAGTGCAGTGTGATGAGAGTGGAGATTTACTCCACACTCAGGAGAAATTCAGTTGGGCAGATGAGGCCAGACTGTAGGGTGGCAGCTCATGTACTGTCTAGGTGGCAGGATGTCAGGAAATCCTCTGTGGCAGCAGACACAGGAGCAGCTCTGCGGGAGAGAGACCTGAGCAGACCCGAGCAGAAATATTTTCCCAATTTCCGGTTTCCCTAAAATGTTTGAGATTTCGACTCTTCTTCCCTGGATTGGGAATGGGAAAAATGGTCAAAACCTCAAAATGTTTTCCTTGAGGAGAAATCCATTTCATGCCCAGCTCCAGCCAGGAAGTCCATGGGCAAATTGTGCCTAAAAGTCCTACAGAAAATAAATTATTTGGAAGGAATAAAGGAAATTGCTGTCTCAATGCCTTAATCTCCACCTGCTAGGTCAATTCAAAGTGATGCCAACCATTTGAAGTCAGGGTTGCACTGGTGTCCTTGAATCCTGCTATTCTCAGGTGGATCCCTCCTAGCAGCTGCTCACTTTGCAGCCAGCTTCTCTTTTCCTGCTGCGTGTTTTGATGTATATTTTAAAGAGCAATCAGTGAGTCTATTACATTCCTCTGCTTTGCCACTCCTGGCTCCCTCCTTCCCTGTTCATTCCAATTCCTGGGCTCACCAGCTCCCTATTGTCTGACAGCTGGCCTGAAACAGCACTGAACCGAAGAATGTTTTCATGTGGCTTGCGTCTTCCAGATGTAGCACTTCAGAGAGCTAACAGAGGAGCAGGCGGATTGGAGCCCAGCATCTTATATATTCAGGTCTGGGGCTGTGACTAAGTAACTTCTCTCCCCCACCTGTCATGTTACTGTTACTGAGCCCCAGCCCACAGAAGCTGCACAGAGGGGGTCTGGATGCCTCATCCATGCATTAAATTAAAAATACGGGTGCCCAGAGCTGGAACAGCTCCTTACAAATGGCTGAGCAGGTTAATGAGCAGGGAACACAGAGTGCAACTGGTTTGGCAAGGCCTGATGGATGGGGGATTCTGGCCGGGCTGGCTTTTGAAATGTGATAAATGCAGCCAGACAGGGGCATCAGGCCAGGCCTCTCCTGAGATGCTCACACCTGTTAGCACCGGCTGTCACCCAAGACAGGATCTCAGTGAGGGAGAGTGTTAACTGCTGTACCCTCATCTCCCTTGCACTGAAACAGACACAAGATACATCTGGGGAAAGACAGGCCTGAACGAGCATCCAAAAAGCTTTGAACTCAAGGATGGTTTGGAATTTGAACCGAATTTTTCAGCTGGTTTCCAGGCTAGATTCTCAGCTGATGTAATTTGCAATGTAACTTGGCACAGCCCATTGCAGTCTGTGAACTGTTCCATCTCCCAGCTCCTCAGTGTGCTGGACCAAAGCCACAGGTCCAAACACCCCCAGGCTTGGAGAGCACACACCTAGCCTTGATATGCAGCTGAGGCCAGGTCGGGCTGAGTTTACAGAGACCCTGGTGTCACCCTGAGAGCTGGGTTTGTCAGCGATACATTGGACGGATGGATCCTCTGGGAGGACAAAGGGAGTCAGGGTTTAACCGAAATGTGAATTAAACTGTTGTAGTTAAAAGGATGCAGGCTTCGCTGTGGATAATCTGATATCCGTTCTGTTTTGCTTCGATTGTTTGGGAGCAGTTTTAAGATAAACCTCAGTAAGCTACTGTTAAATTGAATTAAGAGCAGCCACACAACTGACCTTGTGCTAACACAGCTCCTGAGGGGCAGGTAGAGCTGGATCTGCACTCACTCCACTTTCCAGTGATGGGTTTAGAGACCATTTGGCCTCATATAAGCCCTTGTAGAGTCATCTGGATTTAGAAAGCACCTCTCCTCTGCGTTAACACATCCCTAGCTTGCTCCCTATAGCATATGTGTCTTTGAACCTCAGCCCTCTTCTTCAAAGGCCTGCTGACTGACTTCCAGGTTCAGTGCTCTGGTTCTTCACATCCGTGAGACATTTGAAGTTAGATGAAGAAGAATAATTCATTTCCTAATTACCAGATCTTCCACATTTAGGACCAAATCCTGGGAGGACCCTGCATTGCTGGAACACTTTGTGAGCATTCTGCACTGCTCAAGATCTGACCCTCAGAAAATGGTCCTGGGAAAATTAAGAATAGATGGGTGAAATTTCATTATGATACAGACAGGCTAACAGGAGAAAAAGGACATCATTTACAAAAATCAGTCACTGCCTACAAGGGATTTCCTCTCCCAGGTTACTCCAGACAACCGTGCTGCCTCCTAATGTTGCTCCAGACCCTCCTTGCTTTGGCCACTCGGTGGTAGCTTCTTTATGCACCCCTCATTTGAATTGGTAGGGGTGACTGAGGGCTCCAGCTTCCTTGCGTCAAGGCTGCAACAGGAGCTGGTTCAGAATCTTTAACCCTGTTTGGTTCATGTGCAGTAGGTGAAATCCACCACTGTGTGGAGGAATGAACAAAGCCCCATAAACCATTTAACTCCCACTAACATTAAACAACATCCACGTCCCTGAAATCATGCCCACATCTGCCACTAAGTTGATCCCCCCATAGCAGTCTCACTAGAAAGACAAAGTGAATCCCCTTTGTCCACCACAAAGATACAGTTCTTGTCTCTTCTAATTCCACCTGCCTGACTGGTGAGTCCTGACCTCAGTGTCAGCCAGCAGTGTTACCTTTGGGAGGCTGGGTTCTCACACGGATCAAGTGGAATGTGAAGTACAGCTAGAAGGAAATCAACTGATGGAAAATGAGGAAACTTTGTTTCTGGAGGGATGGAAGAAGATTTATCATGGGTGGTAGGGGAAGATTTTCAAAAAGGCTAAAAAATTGTGCTGACACATTTGGACCTGAACGTTTTGACTTTTTTCCTTTGTGTTTTGTTTCAGAACCACTTTGTTTTCAAATTTATCTCACCTTGTGTTCATTTAATTTTTTTTGAGAAAGAAAAAGTTGAAATCAGCACAAAATGCTTCAGTTTTATCAAAACGAAACAATTCAATTGGATTTTTTTCACAATTTTGTTTCGTTGGGGAAATTGGGGAAGTGAGGAGGGATCATGTTCATTCCACTGTGGAACAGAAGCGTTTTTCAAATCCTGAAATTTCCTGCAGGGCAGTAAATCTGTTTACCATCCAGCTTGATGGTCCGGCTCCTATAGTTTCTCTATCCAAGATGCGGCATAGCTTCAGTGATTGGCTGTGTCTGAGTCACAGACTCACATTAAACTCACCCTGCAGAGAGCTGGTGTCCCTGGCTTGGAGTGAGAAATGGCGTTTCCATTTGTCACTTGTGCAGAAAATAATTGAGGAGATGGATGTAAAATAAACAAACTGGGCAGCACGTCTGGGATTGATTCAAGGTTACCCGTGCCTGCCACGGAGGCTTGGAGACGGCAGACAAGAGACGTGACTCTGCAAGGGGAGGAGGTGATGAGCCATGGGACAACGCCTGCCTCTCGATTGTGAACTGTTCTGTTGCCCAGGCCCTGGTCCAGGGTGAGTGGCTTGTGGCGAAGGTGCACGATGAAGCCTTGGAGATTGTGGGTACCAATCCCAGCTTACCGTGGACAAATCACACAAAGTCTTCATGCCTCCATCCCCCATGTGTACTATGGCGATAACAAACAACTTCCATGGCTAAGCTGATCCTGACACAAAGCTCTCTGATGCGGGGACTGCGACTGTACAGTGCCTAGCACAACAGGTCTCTGTTGTGGATGGGGCCTATGGCCACAACTGTCATACAAATGACTAGTAGTAGCAACATTCATTCTCCCAGCATTGTTCCTGGAAAGTCACCCATTGATTTCAATGAGACTTAGCCTATGGCCCTAGCTCATCCTGCCCTTGCAGGCTGGGAAAGCTGGAGGCACTCGGGCCCTGACACTTCGTGTCTCCTAGTGGGATCTAGGTCATCTCCAATGAAGCACAGGACATTCCCGGATGCCACAGTGATGGGTACCAAATGGTTGCTGGTAACAATAAAGGATAACGAACCACTTTCTAGTCTATGTCAGACACTCTCACAGAGTGGGGCAAGGGTGAAGGTGAGGGACTGGAAGGAGCTGAGCCAGATTACCGTAGGAGCTGGGGGGAGCTTTCCCACCGAGCTCTGTGGCAGGTGGCCCAGGCAGCTATTTGCTCTTTGCAGCTTTGACTCTAGGCCCAACAAAGGGAGCTCTGTTCATTCTGCCTCTACTCACGGGAGGGAGTTCTCCCTAGACATGCACCCCTCCATCTAGCTGCACATCAGGTAAGGGCATTGCCTGCTGCAGCAGAAGCAATTAGCTCATTTGGCTGCCCCTAGCAGTTTGTATTGAGCTTCCAGATGCCACATGCCATGGCCCTGAGCTTACTGGAGGAGCAAGGGGCTGGGGTTTGGTTGGCAAGAAGGCCTGGAGGTTCAGTGCCCTACACAGTGCCATCTCTAGCCCTGTCTCTTAGGTGCCATCTGAGTTCTCTGTCGCACAGGATGCTTTGGACACACGTGCAAAGTAGTGCTTGTAAATCGCTCCCTTCCTCAGCTACCCTTTTCAGCAGGCTCAGAAGGCTGAGATCCAGTGCATGTGTTCCTGGACTCACAGCCCTCCACACCTGATGTTTCTGTGGTCACTCTCAGTGGACTCACAACCCTGAGGAAACTAGCTTCGTGTCCGAATATCCCTTTAGGGTGCTTGGAATAGGGTGCCTCCATGTGGGGATTGGAAAGGTGAGGTCTGGAGCCCTTCTAGCCATGGTGCTTACATGGCACCCAGCTTTGGAAGCTGAGCACTTCTGATGTTACCAACAATGCCCCCTTGGGAGGTGGGGCTCTTGCATAAGTGGGAAACTGAGGCATGCAGAGACCAAGTGACTTGCCTGAAGAGTCTGTGGCAGAAGAGGGAAGTGGACTCTCCCGCCTTTACCTACTGAGCTGTCCCGCTCCTCAGGCCATGCACTGTCCTTGTGCCTCCACCACTGGGCGCTTCAGAGGCAAACGGGAGCAGGGCCAGAGGCAAAAGCTGCCCAAGGCAGCCGGCAATTTTCCAAGGCCCAGCTGGAACTGCATGAGCAGGGTCTGGCGTCAGCGCACCAAGGCCTAGAAAAGACACAGGCCTCATCGCATTGTCAGAGACAAATGGAGAAAGGCGAAGGGCATGAAGCTTCCCAGGGGAAACTTGGCTTGGGCAATCAAATCCTGACTGCATTTTCCTTTGCTGTTGACGGAGAGGCTGCTTTGGGCTCCCAGCCCTGGTATTTATGGGGCAATTCTCCCTCGTTTTTTAGCTTGCACGAGTTGTTAATCCTGAGTTATGGCCTCTCAGCAGGCCTGGGCCATTTTTCCAGCCACTGCTCATTGACTTTGGTCTCCGGCAGGGTCCCTGCTTCCCAGCTGCATTTGCCAGCTGGTCGATATCTCTTGGGTTGCAGTGTTTGCCATGTGAGAGAGAGAAGTTGGTTCTGTCATTCCTCGCTCACTTGCTTCACTTCTCACCGAGCAATCAGAGACCTTGTGGGGAAATGCTGACTGTCCTCTCATCCTTTGTCCTGACAGACTCCAGCAGGGCCACATGCTCCGTTCAGCTGTGTGCCCAGGGGCAGGGTCCCACCCAAGCCGGTGGATAATCACAGGAGGGAGATGGGCTCAGCAGGTCTGGTAGCAAGCCCTTGGCAGGAAGGCTGCCCTTTGAGCACAGAGAGACGCAGGGGAAGCCTCTGGAGCTGTCCCCAGTGATGGGTATGGGGAGTGGGGTTTGTGTTTGATGGGTCTATGTTTGAAGGATAAAACTGTCTGGAAAGAGACTTGAACCGGACAGAGAGTCCTTCCAGGGAAGGCCGTGAGGGCCAGCTGAAGGGAAATTGAGGTAGCAGCTGGCCTGAAGCTGGGCCAGGTAGGCAGCACTGTGACAGGCAGTACTGAAACACTCACCTTGGCATGTCACTCCCAGGCTGTACCCTGACGCCTCACTGCAGCAAGCTCCCACCAGTGCCACTGAGAATCTGGCCTGAGCAAAGAGGTCAGGCTCTGGGGCCTTGGTTTCCAATTTTCTCACATCGCTGGAGTGTTTATTTAGTCTCCCTGAAGTCACTGACAGTGCAGGGAGGGTTTGTTCTGTCTGGCCCTTCTCAGGAGCCTGCAGTGATCTGGATGGCAGCTGGCCAGCACTCCCTGGGAGAGCTGGAGAGCCCATAGCTGCCATGGCTCTGCCAGCGGAGCTGCTCTCTGTCCCCAAGCGCTGTAGCAATGTGGGTGGTCTCATGGAGCAGGGTGCAAGGTGACAGACCAGAGGTCGCCCTGCCATGGGAAGGTGACTGCAGAGGCAGGGAATAGCAAGAGGAAGACTTGGAGAGCAGAGTGGGGACAGGGAAGCAAAGGATGTGTGGAGGGGGGTGTTTTTGGAGGTATCACAGTGATGGTATCCCTGTCTTTCTACTCTGTCTGCCCCAGGTACTCCGAAGAGGAGATCCGGCAAAAAGTGGGGACCTTTCGTCAAATGCTGATGGAGAAGGAGGGCGTGCTCACCAGGGAGGACCAGCACGGGCGCCAGATGTGAGTATAGAGGCCAGAGGATACTTGGGGCACCCCATGGGAGAATCCATCCCCAAGCTAGGCCATTCCTGTGGTGATGGAGAGCTGTGTGCATTCACTTTAAGGCTGGGGAGGAGCTAATGCATAGTGGAAGCAATGAATGGGTCTGAGACTCCAGCGTACCTTGCTGGGCTCCAGACTTCATGGCAAGTGGTCCCAGCTTTCTGAATGGGGTCTAGAGCCTGTGATCTGGCCAAGTAACCCTGAAAGAGTTCCCAACCCCCAGGATATCTCACCACATGGAACACCTCTGAGATTTACCCAGATGGTTAATGGTGAACTGGGAGGATGAACAGGGATGACCTCTCTTCAGCAGAAGAAAGAAATCTAAAAAGCAGGGCCTTCCATGCCCTTCTGTCTGTGGAGAGCATTTTGCTTCCGTATAGCACTGCTTGTCAGCAGATCTCAAACCAAGGCGGTCAGTGTCAGAACTGCCATTTTACAGATGGGAAAAACAGGCTCAGGGAGGGCAGTGACTTGCCTCAGGTCTCCCAGTTGCACAGGCAGGAAGATAATCCAAGTCACTTGAGTCTTGGTTCAGTGAAGAGGCACAGGATTCCCCAGAATGGGCCAATTCCAAGCTTCTGGACATTTCCTGTTGTTCCAAGGAATCCCTCTCCCATCAGGCATTGTCTTTTCTGTATCCTGTGCCTAGGTCTATGCTAGGAGAATGAGGCATGGCAGCTTCAGTACTCCTGCCGCCTGTTCTGTGCCAGCTGGGAGCAAGGTAGCCACTCTACATGACACTCCCAGTTCTCTTTGTGCGCCCGCGCTTTGCAAAGGGTTGCCCAGACTGTTAAAATTGCTAGAGCAGCAGGTTGGATTTGGGGAAATCTGAAGTAACTCTTTTGACTTCAACAGAGTTAGGGTCAGAGCTGCATGTCAGTTACTGGCGTGTAAATCAATTGGCCTATTTTGATAGGCAGTGTACTGAATTCGGGGTAGTTTGAGTTGTATCTGTACATCCAGAGATCCCCATTCACTTTCCTATTGTAACTGGTGCAAATCCAGAGTGAGTCCACTGACTGCACTGAGGTGTATAAACATCCCAACTTCAGTTACACTGGTCCACATTGGAAGAAACTCCGTTGAAGTCAGAATCTGACCCAAGATAATTCCCACCCTGTATGTGCGTGTGTCTCTCTGAGATGGGATCGAAGGGGTTTTCCACTCTCAAATCATTCATGCAAATTTCACAGCTTGTGCTGCAAAGACCCTGATTCTTAAATTTGGATTTTGTCATCCTCTGCCTCTGGCACAGCTCTAAGAATATCTCTGTCAGTTTTTGGTTCTCCCCCAGCTTCATCGTGATTTATCTGCAAAATGCTTAATGCAACAGTGAGCCCAGTTGGCAAGCCACACATAATCCATCAGCCTAGAAACCAGGTCACACTGGGACAGGAATAGATCCTGTAGGTTCACTGAATATTAATGCTGCATTGGGGTCAGAAAAATCAGGGCAGTGCAGAAGAACTACAGTGCTGGGGTGGAGGAACCCTTTGCAAACGGGCAACCTGTCGAAAAGCAGGGCGGGATGCTGGTTGGGGTTCAGAGGGGGAGAACATCACAACGCCATGTCATCTCACTCTCTGCTCTGGGTGCTTTGCTTGTTCTCTAAGTCTAGAGGTTGTTCTATGTTCAGAATGAAAGCCAGTGGACAGACTCAGCAGACAAATCCAGCTGTGGTCAGGCAAGTCTCTTCCCCAAGCACAGGCTTTGCAAACAAAGGGACCGGCAGCAGAAAGTGAAAAGAGAAACGTTTCCCAGTTCCAGAAGGTAGTCGTGTTAGTCTAGTCCAGCAAAACAAACAAGGTGTCCTGCGGCTCTTTAAAAAGACTAACAATTTATTTATCGTATGAGTTTCCTGTCCTCTGATCCCCTGGGCAGAACCAAGGCAAGCCTCAGTTTTCACCCTCTAAGCAGTCAAGATTAACCCCTTGTTCATTGGGACCTAGGGCACACTCATACTTTGCAGGGGTGCCTACAGTTTTGCAGAAGTGTGGTGTTTGAGGGGGGGCCAGATCTTTAGCCAGTTTAAATGGGTATTTCTCTGTTGCTGCCAGGTAAAGTGTACTGAGGACCTGGACAACTCCTCCTCTCCATCTCTGTGCAGTCTGTGCATGCAGTGGTCTGATTAGTTGAGAGAAGGGACTTTTAAATGTGGCTGGGAATAACAAGGGGAAAGAAGGTCACCTTTGCTCGACTATGGATCTGCCTGACACCTGCAATCTATAAATGCTGCTGGTTACTGCACGGCTTTGTCAAAGCTCACTCGGCCAGAAATAGGTCTGGGTTTTCAGCCCGTTTTCTTGGGGATCCAGAAAGCCAAACCAGTGGTCAGCGCAGGCTAGCAGTGAAGTAATAGAAAGAAATTGTATGTATCATGCTCCAATGTTTTAGGGTGGGAGGAGTCTCCAGACTTAGCACAGGATTGCAAAAGGCGTGTTTGGGAAGGAATTCAAGCATCGTTCTCAGTTAGGCTGGGCCAAGGGGGCGATAGACTGACAAAAAAGAAAGCCCATCTGGTGATGGCAGTAGAAGTCCCAGTCCTGGACCATGACTTACTGTGCTAGGGGCTGTACAAACTCAGAGATGGTCCCTGGCCTAATTTAGGTTGATGTTATTCATTTGTACTTCAGTAGGGTCTGGGGCCCCAGTTTGACAGCCCATTGTGCTCGGTGCTGTACAGACGCATTGCAAAAAGGCAGTTTCTACATGCACTAATTGTACTTTTGCCCAGCAGAGGTATCTTCTATGTGTTGGGGAATTTCCATACATCATCCCAGGGACAGAAAAGAATTGCTGAGCTGGGAGGTGTCTTTTTCTCCACTGCCACACTAACAATCATTAGTACTTCAGGGGCAGAGCTCCTCTGCAAAGCACTTTACAAGCTCTAAAAGGCCCTGACTGGGTTCATCCCTTCCCGAGTGTGAGATTAGGGAAGAATACATTGCTTTGCTCATGTTCTCATGACATTTGTGAGATGCTCTAACGCCCCTCTGTTTTGGAGCAGGGACTTTAAATGGGGTGGGGGCAGCCTTTGTGTCAAGGCTGGGCCTTTTGCTCTCTCTGTGGCAATCTCACCAAGTTTGGCCAAGTTATAAACTTCTGAAAAACTGCAGCTTGCTCAGTAACTGGCTAGAGCCTAAGCAAATTCTCCAAGAGTCCATCCACACAGCGCATGTCCTACCCCAGAGCTGGGAAAAACCTGAGCCAGCCTGCCCTCCTCTGAAAAATTAGCTCCTATATGTCTCAAAGAGGGTGGATCCTTTGGACCTTAATCTCTGTGTCTCTCTTCCCTTTCTGTAAAATGGCGATGGCACTGCCCCTCACCCTGCAGCCATGTGGTAAAGGGCTATTAACAGCTGTGAAGCTCTCAACACACTAGTGATGAGCACCATAGGAAATCCCACATGGAAAATAATTCTGGCTTCAGAATTGGGTTTGAACAGAGGCCAGTAACTAAGGCTTGGGGCCACACACTGAGAAATGAAAAGGCAAAATATTGAATGACCGCTGTGTATCCCAGTTGCTGAATGAGACCAGGATCCTGTGGAAAAATAGTATGTGACTGTGTAATAAAAGACTGGCTCGTATTGCATAGGCACAAGGAGGCTGAGTTATGATCACCTGGGCAACTTTAATGCTAGAATTTCCTAGTTTGCGTGCTTGGCTTTCCAACCTTAATAATGTTCTTTTGCTGTAGTCTTGGTGTAATTGATGGGGAAACTGAGGCACCCAGCAATTGAAGTGATTTACCCAAGGTCACTCAGCAAGCCAGGTCAGAGCCAAGAGTAGAACCCAGGTTTTCTGACCATTGGACTATGCTGTCTCTGAAATGCTGCTTCAGCATTTTTATCTAAGCCCCTGAAGCCCAGTCAAGCAGTTCACCTGCTATCATGTTAATCTCCTAAGGGGCCACCTGCTGTTACTGGACAAAAATATTACACAGAATTCAGGAGGAAAAAAGAAAAGAAAAATCATCCAGGCAGAACAATGAAGCAGTGCTACTGGTGGAAAACCTTTGAGATGGGCTGGATTAGTAAAGGACAATAGCCTACTGTGAGCTGTCCATGGTGCTGCTTCTCTCCTGGCCACGTTGAGAAACTCCAATAAGAAATTACATTTCTTTCCTTTAAGGCATTGCCTGGCCCACAGGTACATGCCAGCAAAAGTCATTTAGAAATGTCTCCCGGCCCAATCCCCTGGAGACATGCCTTTGGAAAAATTAAAGCAGATAAATTAAGGCACCTCATTGTCAAAGCGAGATCCAGGAGAGAGGGAAATATCACTACTTTTACCATTTGTGTTTAGAGGCAGAGGAAGGTTCATCTAAGATTTTCACTCTGCTCCGGGGTAGACAGAAGATTGGAGCAATTGATGGGGGCTGAGGCAGAGGGTATGTCTGCACTGCAGTTGGGAGGGGTGATTTCAACCTGAGCCAGCTTTGCATTAGCCAGATCTTTGGCAAGGGCTAGCGCCATCCTTCCAGGACCCCGGCAATACTCAGACAACTCCCGTTGTGTTGTGTGGACTAGCTAGATCAGAATCAGCTGAAGTACGTCTGTGTGTGTGTGCTGCTGTCACACCTCTGACCGCAGTGTAGACATACCCAGAGAGAGAACAAAGAAGGGGTTGAGAGCAGCGGAAGATCAGAGGGGCAGAGAGAGGGGTCAGCGGAGCTGAGGGAGCAGAGACAGCTCAGAGGAACAGGAGTAGAGAGAATCTGCATGGTCAGTGACAGCTGAGATGGTGCCGTGGGGAGGGTGGGGAGGCTGTGCGGGGGTTAGAGCAGCCAGGGAAGGCCAGAATCTGGTCTAGCTGAATGAAACATCCAGGATCACTTTCCAGGTGACAGGCCTCTGCATTCAGGCATCATAGGATCCGTGTGGCTTCTCATTGCTGCACCCTTGAAAACCCACCCGTGGCACCCCTTCTCTGCTGGGGAGGTGGCTACTGTGGGCTTAGTGCAGGACTCTCACCAAATCCCACTCCTCAGTGCCACGTTAGCCCCTTTCTCTCCTGCAGAGGAGTATCTTTCCCTGGCTGCACAGACTGAATGTCCTCCAGGGCAAGCAGGATTTTAAGGCTTCAAGTCTGTACACACATTCTCTGAGCATATGGCACCAATTGTGCCCCTGAGACTCCTTGACGCACAATGCAGAGGAAGGGGTATGGCAAATGCTTTGTAGCCTGAAGTCTCTAAACCATGACATGAGACCTTCAGTGGCTCAGCCAGAGGTGAGGGGTCTGTTACAAGCAGGTGGGAGGTTCTGTGGTCTGCTTTGTGCAAGAGGTCAGATTAGGTGATCATATTGGTCCCTTCTGGTCTTAGAGGCTCTGAGTCAGTGCAGGAGAAGTGGACAGTGCAGAGGAAAAAGTGCTGAGACTCCTGAATTACTTCATGATCAGTAGCCAAGCACCAGACCAGAATGTGCATATTAAATGACTGCTGCAAGTATTCTTCATGGATGCCCACAAGGTGCTTTGAGACCCTTAAACAAAAGGTTGCTGCTGACACGCAAGTTACCGCATACAGATTAGCCTCAGGAGACGTTGAAACCATCCCACCATCAGGTGGCCTTCTGTGATCTGCAGATAACCTTGTCCTGCCACTCCAGACACCCCTTGCCATTTGGAGGTAACCTACGTGGCAGCCATGATCCCGCTCCACCCACTGGCAGAGAGATCAGATGCCCAGTAATTAACTTACACATGGCCTCAAGCAGTGCCAGGTGGACCAAGGATCACCCTCCAGTAGCCCCAAAAGCCCCTATCTCTTCCTCTAGTGGCTCAGGTGAACAGCTCAAAATCTTGGGTCATCCCAGGCAGCTCCTGCCAATGACCAGATAATCTTGCCAAGTCCCCAGATTGCTGTTCAGTCTTCTTTCCCCTCAGCTAATCCATCCTAGTTTTTAACAGAACACTGGCTAAGCCCTTCAGTGATAACCCAGCATAGCCCCCTCCCAGTGATCTTCATTGACTTTTTCACTCCCTGCTAATCCCAGCTAATCCTTCTCTGATCCATGGAGGAACTGCGAAAATCCTGGCTAACATCCCTGGCAAATCTAAATATCTCCTGAGCCCCATACAACCTCATCTCAATCCCACTGACCCTGGCAGAGAGGTCTGACTGCCAGTGAACCTTTATGTTGACTTTACTTTGCTCCCGAATACATCCAGATAGCAACCACTGCAGTGATCCCAGGCAGAGCCCTCAACATCCTGAGACTGTCTTTATGTTCTAACTGATTGTTGCAGTTGCATCCTTGGTCATCTTGGTTAATAGCCATTGATGGCCTTTACAGAATCCCTGGCAAGGAGTTCCACAGGTTGACTATGCATTATGTGAAGGAATACTTCCGTACATTATTTTTTTATACTTGCTGTCTATCAATTTCGTCATGTAATCCCAGGTCTTCTCTTATGTGAAGAGGTAAATAACACTTCCGTAATCACTTTCTGCAATCCAGTCCTGATTTTACAGACCTCTGTCATATCCCCCTTAGTCCTCTCTTTTCTAAACTGAACTGTCCTAGTCTTTTTAATGTCTTCTCTTATGGAAGCAGTGCCATAACCTAATCATTTCTGCTGCTCTTCTCTGTATTTTTTCCAATTTCAAATTTTTTTTATATGGGGCAGTGAGAGCTACACACAGTATACAAAGTATGGGTGCACCTGCGATTTATGTAGTGGCATTGTGCTATTTTCTGTTTTATTATCTATCCCTTTCCAAATGGTCTCTAATTTTCTATTGGCATTTATGACTGCAACTGCACATCAAGCAGATGTATTCACAGAACAATCTATGACCACTCCAAGAACGTTTTCTTGAGTGGTAACAGCTCATTTAGACCCCTTTGTTTTGTATGTGTCGTTGGGATTATGTTTTCCAATGTGCATTAGTTTGCAGTTATCAATGGTGAATTTCATCAAATATTTTGTCACCCAGTGACTCATCTTTGTGACATCCCTTTGTAAATCTTCTCAGTAAGCTTTGGACTTAACAATCTTGTTTAATTTTGTGTTGTTTGCAAACTTTGCCACCTCATTGTCCACCCCTTTTTCCCAGAGCATTTATCAATCTCTTGAACAGCATAGGACTCCATAAAGATCTTTGGGGGGCCCTGCTATTCGTCTCTCTCCACTGTGAAAACTAACCATTTATTTTTATCCTGTGTCTCCTATCTTTTAGTGACATGGCCTTCCCTTTAATTGCCTGTTTTTTACTTCTGTTAGAGGAGTATCTGAAAGCCTTATTCGAGATCAGAGCCTCACTGTGCTCAATGCTTTATGCCAGGGGTAGGCAATCTTTGCCGACCCCTGTGCCAGTCCTTCCTCCCCAACCCTCAGCTGCTCTCGGTGGCCCCCTCTGCTGAAAATATGTGGTGGTTGCCTGAAAATTCAACAGCAGTCACGGCTGGAGTGGGAGCGTTTCGTAGGCATGCCACAGAAAGAAGTCGCCCAGAGTGGCTCATCTTGGCAGTGTGCCTTGGGACAGGCGTCCCCGGGCATGCCATGAAAAGAAGCAGCTCCTTTCAGGGGTTACCAGGCATGCTGCAAAAAGAAGCTGCCTGGAGTGGCTCCTTCAGTGAGCATCGCACTCCAGAGAGGAACTACTCCGGGTAGCTTTTTTCTGTGTCACATGGAGGCATAGGCATGGGGGAACCCCCTGTGTCCCAGCTGCACTTGAAGGAAGCCACCCAGAGTTGCTTTTGGTGGCAGATGTGGCAATTTCTGTGGCACTGCAGAGGGTGCTGCATGCCGCTTTGAATCGGCTGAGGTGCCACTGTCGGCACACGTGCTGGGGTTTGCCTACTCCTGCTTTACACACATAGAGTGAGAGATGGTCCCTCACCCTGGAAGATTACCAGCTACGTAGACAAGGCATAATCTTTATTGTCATTTTACAAATGGGAAACTGAGGCACAGAGCAATTAAGAGACTTGCTTATAGACATACAGGGAATCCAGGGCAAACCCAGCTATTGATCCCCAATCTCCCAGCGCCTAAACCTCTATCTTAACCACAAGACCAGCTTTCCTCTTGATCCATCACCTTGATTCGTCCACAGTCCTGACAGGCAGGGGAGAAAACAGCACAGTCAATACTGTTTCTTTCCAGTTTTTCAGACTGTGAGTTTTAAGGGGCTTATATGCTTACATTTACTGAGTGCTTTTCCTGCAGAAGGATGCCAGAGCACTTCCAAACTCTGCACTGGTGCACCCTCTCAGCACTGACAAATGCAAATAGCAAATGGGGGCAGTTCAGCTTCTCCAATTCACTGCTCAGAACAGCTCTGCGCCGTGTCCCCCTCAGCTTCAGGTGTGGATGAAGAACTGTCAGCTGTGGTAGCAATGGTGCTGATATGATGGTGCTGGTGGGACCCAGGCAGCCCACCCCATGTGTAACCAGCTGTGCCAAGCAAATTCTGTAGAGCCTGTCCTTCCAGTTGTATGACAAGGGTCAAACAGGGAGTCTGCAGTTGGGCAGCACTGTCCCCTCCTAAGGACAAGATAGCCAACTGAAGCACTAGAATGACCTGTTGTATGAACAGCGACAAGCAAATAGCCCCTAATTGATTAAACTGCATCTTCTCCCTTGGCCAGAGTGATAGAAAATCATCACATGGTGGAGGGGGAGGAATATGCCATGGAGTACCCGGAATATGGAGAAGGCTGTTTGCTGCAGTGCGAGTGCCCAGATGACTGCTACCGAGACCACTGCAGCCACAGAGAGTACAGGTGAGTCCCTGGGGATGCTGCCAGAGGCCGTTGGCTCAGTCTCTTAGGAGAACATACTCACGTTCCCACACATACAGTTTTACAGTGTTTGTAGGTAGCCAAGAACGACCCTGCAGGCTGAGCCTCTCTCCCTAGTTGGCCAGAAATGGGATTCAAGGCCAGGGAGATGCTCTCAGCCATGGCATCAACAGATGTTGGATGTGGGAAAGACAAAGGAGGCCCGATTTGGAAAAACTGTCCGCCTAGGTCTGTGTGGCCAAATGTTTGGGCAAATGGATGCCTGCTTTTGTGCCCAGTTCCAACAATGGCCTGTGCTTAGCAGGCTGCAAAGTGTTTGAAGAATAGCATCCACTGAGTGCTGGAAAGAGCAGGAATTGCGTGTGCTGTTCAGGTGGCAATTGCACATGTGTTTAGAGTCCATTGTGTGTCACAAAGAATGGGAATGGCATGTGCCTATCGGGTATACACTTACACACCTGTTTAGCGTGTGCTGTCACTGCTTTCAAAAGGAAATGTGGGCTCTCCTGATCTCTCCTCTCCTCGTGTCTGCATTTGTCCCTCCACAGGGGACCATCTGGTTTCTAATGGCCAAGGAATAAAGTCTCTACTCCTTCCCTTTGGGTCCTAAAATGCAGCTTAATACCTCCCAGCACTGAGGTGTTTGCTCCAATGTTTAGCCTAATTCTCACTGCCTTCCACACACTCCCTGAGCAGACTTCTTTCCCTGCCAGCTGTTTATAGCCCTCCAGTGTTTGCCAACAGTCACATGCCCACTTACTCAACACTTCACTGAACCATGCAGCTTTAGCTCTTCTAATCCTGCCTCTCAAGTCCATCCGGCCAGTCCTTTGATCGGTTTGCTGGGCACTGCTCTCTCTGGTTGCCCTCCTTCTGCTGGCTAGGTGCCCAGAATTAAACTGCATGAGAAGAGGGGGTAACCTGAGCTTTGAGATGAAAAAGAAATGCTAGTCTCAGTGTGGCCAGCCTGAGGTTCTGCCTCACCAATGCACTCATCCACCAGAAGGGGTCACCATGCAGCCTGTGTAAGGACACACAGATGCAGATGTCAGCGTTGTCAGTGGATATGGAAACCTGATGCTGAAAGAACAAGCTGTCAGCCTCCAAGTCACGTTTTGTCCCCTTCTGCTTGAACTAAAGGGCAAGCGGCAGGCTGTGAGAGTCTGCTGGAGCTAGCCACTAGAGTGGGACCCAATCCAAGGCCCCTGGAGCGCAATGGGAGTTTTCCCCTTGCTTTGCCAGAGCTTTGGATCAGGAGCAAAGTGGGTCCCCTGGATGAGCACTTTCATCAGTCAGTGGGGGCAGAACAGGCCCAGGTGTTCCCAAGCAGCACGGCTGGGTTGCGGCAGCTCCAAGCAGCATCCAACCCACCTGCCTGACGGATGACACAACTACACCTCATCCCATCAGGCAGGCGACTGGCCATGCAGGTGCTATAATGAGGGGAGGGAATTTACTGCCAAGGAGCAGCCATGTTTAATACAAGTCCTTAAGTATCCCCTGTTCCCACATGGAAAGCCCCAGGCTGATCCCAGCATGAGTATCTTTTGCGCCTTTTGTATTCCCCTGCTGGGCCCAAAGCGGAATCCTTCACACACCAGCTCTGCTAATGTAAGCATCCATCATCCGCTCGTGGGGGAGCAGTGGATGCCCCCCGTGCAGTGTGTTGTACACATACTAGTTATTCATCTCCTCACCAGAGATAACCTTGAGGCTCATTACTGAGAATCTGTAATGGTTTTTCCTTGCCACATTGGCTCAGACCTGGGACCTTCACCACTGACTTCTGCTGCTTGAGTTACAGGCACAGCTCTGCCAGTGGGTAGCAGCAGTAGGTTGTTATCCTAGTGGGTAGCAACAGCAGGCTGTAGATTTAGCAAATGTTGGCTGGTTACGATGAACTCTGGGCTGACCTGGGGGCTGAAATCCTCTCCCACATACATCCTGAGACATCAACTTCTGCGTCTATGCTCGGACTGTAATATGTCACTGAAAACAGCTTTAAAAACACTTTTATCCCTAACAGAGATGAGGCCAGATTGACGCACAATCCTCCCACCCCACCCAAACTTGCTGTTACATATGCATATCTGCTTCTGTACAGAGATGCACCCCTTGCGATAGGGACACTTCCTTCCCCTTGCCACCATTGGGGCCCAGCAGGTCATGGGTTGGGGGGGAGGCTCATGCTTGCCCCTTGCCACCCTGAGCCTTTCTGTCCCCACAGGCTGAGGAGGACCAGCAGCTCCGCCTCACCGCCACCCAAGAAGAAAAAGAAAAAGAAATCAAGTCATCGCCGGAGCCGGTGAGTCTCTGCCTGATCCTTCCCCCTCCTGTGGCCCAGTCTACTGTGCTCTGGGAGTGGCGGGACAGGCCCAGTCCATGCCTCACAATGCACCTGCCACTGGGAACGGGATAAACACATCCGCCAGCACTCGCCAGATGGGACCCATCACTCCTTTGTCTCCCCGGCCACCCTTTCTCTGCCCTGCCTACTGTCTCCCCTCTGCCTTGCTAGGGTGGAGTAGTCAGCCCAGCACTGTGGGGCCAGGCCATGGAGGTGTAGGGTTGTCCCACTGTGGAACCCCCTGTGTGCTGACAGCAGCACCAGCTCCCTCCCTATTTTGCTGCACATGCCACAATGTGTCCCCCCACCCCAGCCTGAGTTCCCCTTCTTGAACCTCCTCCCTCAGGGTGGCAAGGCCCCCAGGAGTTGCAAGACAAGGCAGGATAGGCTGTGGGTGCTGGCATTCTTATAGCATGAAAGGGCGGGATCCATGTGACCTTGGCTTGCTCACTGTGACCTTGGGCCAGAAACTCCCTAGCACACAGCTCCTTCCCAGGCACCCACCAGGGCATCTTGCAAGTGCCTGGCCCCCTTTGGCCTCCTGCCATCCACCCCAGATCCAGCCACCTTCCACAGGCCTGTAACAACTACCTGTGGGCCAGCACTGGCTGAATGGCTCATGCCTTCACCAGACAGTTGTCAGACTGGGGGGAGGGGAGAAGATGGGGAGAGACGTACCCCATGGTGTCTCCTTTCCACAAGCCCAGAGGAAGCGGTGCAGGGATGTGGTCCAAATGACTATTCATGGATTGGCAATCCTGTTAGACCTCCAACAGTGAGTCTTCCCTGGCCAGCCTGACATCATCTCTTGGGGAACATTGTCAGACATAGCCAGGAGACAGTTGGCCAGACCGTCCCCAGGCACCTGAAGACTGCTTTTTCTCCTGCTACCAGCTACCCTGCCTCTCGTTCCGCTATTTAATCCTCCCTGGCTTTATCCATGGATAGTCCCTGCTGTTTCTCACATTTATTGCCCTGCCCAGCTGCCTCCCCCACCTTGGCCAAGCTAACCACTGTCTGCAGCGATGAGCAGACAGCTTTAATGAGTCCAGCCCAGCTGGCGATTAATCAGGCTTCCTGGGAAGAGATGCACTTAATGAGGGAGGGAACATGGGGCCACTTGCTCCTGCCTTGTTCCTTACTCTGCTTCCATGAGAATCTTGCTCCCATCCTGTGGGTCCTGCTCCATTCCTGGACCTCTGATGCCTCCCCGCCAGCCCCAAGCTCCTCACTTTTCCTTGCTACTCTGCATCCGTCTGCAGCCCCCCTGTTTGGTCAGCTCTCTTCCTCCTCCCAATTCACTGGCACTCCCTGCTCCCTGACATCACTCACTGGGCCTCACCTCCCCCTCCAGAGATAGGCAGGCAGAGTCGGTGGGAGTGTGGCCAGCCACACCCTTTAACCTTCAAGGAAAGGGCACTAGAAGCTCAGATTTTGTGGCTGCTTTAACTTGTTAGAATAATCAGAGTCTGTCAGAAGACAGCTCACAGCTTTGGGGTAAATGTGAATTAGTCACTGAGCTCCCAGGTGAGTTAAGAGGACTCCCACAGCCAGCCCCATTGCCCCTGCATCTCAAATTCACCTGTCCAGCCCTGAGTCAACAAGGTGACCCTGTGATCTGTGTGTGGTTAAACTCAGGTGTGTGTCATGGCTCCCCACTGCCACAGGGTGGCGATGCAATTCTGATCTGGGCTGTTCTGCCAGGCTTGCTGTGATCCAGCGACAGAGGGATATGTGGGGTGTTCCAAAGAAAGAAACTGTGCTGGAGAGAGCTGCGCAGACACACACAAAGAGAGACACAAAATATTCCCAGAGATGCAGACACAGCAGAGCTAGAGGGACACGAGGAGTGAGACTTGTGTAGACATGCACACAGAGAGACACACAAAACACTCTCAGAGACACAGACACAACAGAGCTAGAGAGATGCAAGGAGTGAGACCTGCACAGACAGAGACACAAAACGTTTATTTCACAGAGACGCAGACACAACAGAGCCAGAGATGCCTTCACCAAGACCTCTGTGGGTGCATGCATGCACGCGCGCGCGCGCGCGCGCACACACACACAGATTATGAAAGACAACACCGACACACACGCAGAGAAACAGAGACCTATGCAGGTGGAAAGATACTGTTATGGAGACACACAAACACAAAACAGGGATGCATGCACAGAGGCTCCCATTTGCCAACAAGCACAGGCAAGCATGTGAAAGGACCCTTTGTTGCTGTGGCTGTTTCCATTCTGTCCTTGTCCGGGGTGGCCTGGCCTTCTCTGTGTCTGGGAGTTCTGCCTTCTCGGAAGGAGTTTGTGTATTTGTAAATGGCCTTTTTCCCCCCATTCTCATAACATGGAATGCAACCAGCCCTGTAACGTTTCCCCTCTCTGCAATGTGAGGCAATTACTTGAAGAGCACGTGCTAATCATCTCATGTAATTATGTCATTAGGAGACACAAGATCATCCACCCAAACACACTTTCGCATCCAGGCTAGGAGTAAGCCTGGCCTTTCCAGTGTGGGGGACCGATGTTCAGCATTTGCGTGGTATTAATTGAGCAGAATTTGGTACCAAAGCCAAACAGAAGGGCTAAGTGGAAAGGGGACAGCCAGTTTGGATGTTTCCCTGCTTGTTTCCTGGGTTCTGGCCCCTTGCCCGCAGGCACCATACTGCCACTAACATGGTTTATCTGTTTCTCTGCCTCCTCCAATGTCAGCAAAAAGAGGAAACCTGGATCAGAGCGCAGGTGAGTGACATGGGAGCCCTCTCCTGCCAACAGGTGCCACCAGTGAGACGGATGGGCTGGGGTTGTGGTGGGAGGAGACAACAGGCTGGCCATTGGTTCCATCCCAGCGACTTCCTTTCATTGGAGTCAAGTCCATGTTCCCAGAGCTGAAAGCAGTGGGCTGAACCCTGGGCTCCCTCCCCAGCCGTGCCCAGGTCAGACACCTGCTAAAGTCAGGGGCTAAGTTTTGTCAAGCCAATGTCCTGAGCATCAGTTTGCTGCCCAGTGCTGCAGCCATCGAGAACCAAACTATCCAGGGAGTCCCTGGCTGTGTCTACACTGCAGCACATGGAGACATACCTGAGCCAGCTTTGATCCAGCCGCATGCGTGACATCAGTGAATCTGTAGGAGCCAGGTGGATTCAGACAGAGCCAGATCCTCAGCTGGTGTGAACAGGTCTGGCTCCTGGGAAGACCACAAGGCAGCACTGAGTGGCACCCACTGATGCCCATGGCTGGCTTCTGAGCCCCCAAACTCTGGCTGCAGAGTCAGAATTTTCAGGAGGGAGATTTCCACAGACTTCAAAGGTAGCAGAATTAGGCCAGCACCGAGTGCTGTGGAAGATCTGATTTCAGCTGAGTGCTGGGCCCTTGGGAGCGTTAAAGTCACTTAGACGGGAAGCTGCTTGGCACAAGGACTCTTATTTTGCTCTCTGTTTGTCCAGCACCTATGATTAGTATAAATCTTAATACTAATTAGAAAACTTTGGGCTTTTGGTCTTTGTGGCCCATTTCCTGTTGGACCTTACAGGGGCAACGAGGTGGTGCTGAGATGCACCAGGTGTGTGTTTAGAGCTAGCTGGAATGCTTTTAAAAACATTTTAGTGACATTTTTAAACAAGATTTCAATCAAGAGACCCCCAAGAAAATCCTTTTCTCCATTTTTCAGACTATCTTTAATATTTCTGAGTCTATTTTTACTAAACATTGTGGCCAAGACTTCCTAAGCCAGCTGGTGGATTTGAACATCCTGTTCTGTTACAAGTCAGCGGCCAAGTCCATTCAGCCATTTGGAAGGATCTTAGCCTTTCTCTCACACCTCCCTGCATGGGGCTGGGTATGCTCCAGCTCACAGGGCCACAATGCTGGCTTTCCAGGTGGATTCAGGCACGTGGCAGTGATCTGATTCAGGGGCATTGGTAGGAGGTCCCAGCAAATTCCCTGTCCCTGTCCCAGCGCAGGAATCCTCCTTCCCCTAGACCCAATCCCGCCACTTCAATCACCACTCAAAGGTACCTGTGTTTGCTTTATAGTTGCAACAGCTCCTCACCCCTCCGAAAGAAAAAGAAGAACGGGAAGAAGCACAGACGAGACAGGTACTGGGGTGGGGGACTTCTGCCCCTCTCTGTGTGTGTGTGGCCCTTTCCTCCCCTTCTCCACCCTCCTCTTACTGGCTAAGATTTGGATCCCATTTCCATTCCTCTCCCTGACTGGAAAATCAAGGAATCTGATCTATCCAGGGATAAAATAGCCTCCTAGGCAGGGCAGAGCCAGGGCAGAACGAAGCAACAGGTAGCAGAAAGGGTTAATCTGTCCATGGCAAGGGCCAAAGCTGCCCTGGGTGTAATTCAGCTGACTCACAACAGCGCTGGCTCTAGCCCATGTCCTGCAGCAGCTGCTGGTGTTGCAGATCTCCAGGGCTGTTAATTGTGGCAGCCAGCTGATCCTGCTTGCAAAGCAGGCTCCTGGTCAAAAGCCCCAAGCAGCTGTTGCTGCTGAATTCAGTGCTCACCCATCCCTGCCTTGGGGTTGGACAACAGCTGGGTATTATAAAGGACCATGGCAGAGCAGACTGTATTTCATAGAGCGGTTAGGACATCACTGGGGAACCCTTTGCAGTAGGCAGATGTTCTTGGCATGGTCTGCACCTGCACCAGGTCCTGGCTAGAGAGGAGAGTCTGGAATGTCTAGGAGCCTCCCAGGTGCAGGTGTCCTGTTGGCGTACAGTCCCACATCCTGAAAGATGCAGCGAAGATCGAGCTGCTGGATTCTGAAGCAGGCATGTCATCACCTGTATGAGTTAAAAGATCCCCTATGTCAGCCACTGCATATATGTTTTGCATGAGGTAGTGTGTTAGTCAGATCACTGTATTCTGAGTTAAATTCTCATTTCAGGTGGATGCAGGGTTCTTCTCTGTTCCCCCTTCTAAACCACCATGCTGCAGGCTTTTTAAACAGTTCCTCCTCCCCCCCCAATTCAGCTACAGCTCATTTGTGTGTGAGATTATTTCACCTTAGAGCTGGCAGAACATGAAAATAGATAAATAGGTGGGTGTATGCGGGTCTGGAGGGATGGCTGGCTAGACAGGCAGGCAGCCATGCGTGCGGATGAGTGGAGAGAGGGTTTGTAGGAAGTAGATAGGTGCCACACTGAAATATGAGGGAGAAGCTGGGAAAGGCTGGCAGGATGGGTCATTGCTGATGACCTGTTCTGTTCATTCCCTCTGAAGCACATGGGAAAACAGGATACTTGGCTAGATGGGCCATTGGTCTTGCCCAGTAGGGCCATTTTTATGAGGGCATTGTCCCCCCTGCCCTCCACCATTGGGATTAAGATGTCATCACCAAGGACCTCCCCTGGATCAAGTTTCCCCTCCTTTTGGCAAGCCAGAACCGGACAGATGTGAGGTTGCTTCCTCCTCCCCTAGTCCTGGCTCATCTCAACCACTCTCCTTTGTTTCTGTCTCTCCTTTCTCTCTGTCCATGTTGCCCCTCAGGTCTGAGTCTGGATCCCGGAAGAAGAGAAGACACAGGTGAGAGTGAGCGACGCAGAATCCTGGCCCCCTAACTCAGCCCACCCTAGTCACTGTTGACCCCTTGGTGCCCACTTTTTCTTCCTTGCCTCTGCCATCCTCTGCCCTGAGAGAAATCTGCTCCCTTCCCTTGAACATTTAGGAATTGGCCAGATTGCAGGCCTGTGAGCCCCTGGGGTGTCTCGGTTTGTCACCACCAGGTGGGCACATCCATGAGCACACCAAGGACCCATACAACCTGCAGGATTCCCTCTGGAGCCAAGGCAAAGGGGGCTTGGGGAGGATGCTGCCAGACTTCCACTGCCTGCAGTTCATTGTCATGTCACCGATGGGTGAGACATGAGCCAAGGGTCACCTCTGGCTTGGGGCACTGTGTGCCACTGTGCCAGCTCAGCCCAAAGGAGGCTACGTTCTGGCTTCATCATTCCCCACAGATCCCGACCTCCTGGGTATTTGGCAAGCCCAGGCCTCTGCTAGTAGGCTGCATCTACACCTAAGTTTGCAGCAGTAACAGCCTGCCCTGGAACTATCCATTGGAAAGGTGACAATGGGCTGTGGCAGCCAAGGAGCCACCAGACCCTTTGTCTGGTTAGGCCTGCAGCAGGAGAATTCGTGCCGTGTTTCAGGCTGCCCTTTTAACTCCAAGCCCATCGCCCCACCTCAGTCAGGAAGATGAAGCTTTTCCCTCTGCCTCTCCGTACAAATCACCATAGGCTGGACCTGCCCCAGGATGGACTGTGGAAACCAGGCACCCAGCGGGGTCTCAGCATGCCAGCATTGCATTAGACTGAGTGAGTCTAGCACTGGGAGGATGAATTTCCCGCTGATGTAAACAGGTGAAATGCCAGTGGAGCTGCTCCCATTGACACCAGCAGAGAATTTGCCTTTTTCAATCCCTGCCCATGTTCGCAAACTGGACAGGGCATGGCAGGAGTCCTCGATCCCCTTCTTGGTTCTCTCACTCTGTCTCCTGGCAGTTGCCCCCAAGTGAGCACCGTGCTGGGGGCTGCACAGCTGGAAGGCAGCTTAAAAGTTGGCTCCTCCCCATCCACAAGTCCCTCTTGGTGCTGTGCCATGCACTGACATCTGTGTTTTCAGTTCTCTGCTGTTCCCTAGGTCCAGGAGCCTCAAGAACAAAAGGAAAGAGAAAAACAAGGAGCGAAAGAGGTGAGGTTTCAGCAGCAAGGTTGCCTCTGAGGGTTGTAAGCACATGTGTTCACCCATCTCTGGCTGGTAGGGGACACCAGAGGCCCCCAAAGACATTGTACGTAGGGGGACAAGGCCTTCTGGACATCATCCTGCATTGTCCTAATGGGGCTGGCATTCTGCTGCAAATTGCCCATCCAAAAGGGAAAATCCACCCCCCCACACACTTTCCCATTTCTTTCCTGCTGGCCTGTGCCCAAAGCCATTGGTAGCAATGGGCATCTTTCCATGGGTTGGGGAGCACTTCGGATTAAGGGCTGATTCCTTCACATTCTCCTCCTTCTCTTTGCCCTCCTGCAGATCCCACAGTAACTCCCCTGGCCGGAGAATCCACCAGCACAGCAGTTGCAGTTCCCACAGTGCTTCCCTCTCCTCTGATTACAGCCACTCCAAATCACCCACCAGGTAGGCTTGGGACCCCAGGGAGCCTTGACCAATCCTGGACCTCGGCTAGTTGGAGCTGGGGGGGAGACGCCACATCCTGAGGGGGGACTTCGAGCAGCTGCTTGAGACACAGGAATGGAAGGGTGGGCAAAGCACAGTGAAGTGATCAGAGGTGCACCACGGATTCATGCACCACATGAGTCTGTGGTGACCTGCTGGTGCCCCCATTTGGAGCTGGCTGTCCTCTCCACTTGCACTTTGGAGTGAGAAGAGGGGGCCTTTCTCTGATCTCACAGCTATGGCCAGCACACTTTTAGCCTGTGCCATGCACTCTGGGGGTTCTTGCTGAAAGCCTCAGCTCTTGGCATCAGGGGGCATTTCTAGCCCTCGCGGAGGTGGAGAAAAAGTTGCAAACATGACCCCTGCAAGACTCAGAAACCCAACAAAGAGACCCAAATGGGGAGGGTGGTTTTTAAATCTCCTGATTCTTAAGCCAGTCTTGTGATTTGGGAAGGCCTGGCTCCTGCTTTTCAAACAGTCTGGCTGGTGGTGCTGAAGGAGGGCCCTCAGAGGAGTTTCAGGGGGTGTAAAATGCCACAAGTAAGATCAGATTCAGGCCTGCCATGGGTGTACATGGGTATGGGAGCACACACTCATGTGACTGTATATTAGGTGGCCTGCTCCTTTAAGGGCCAGATCAACCAGCCCTGTTCAATAGTCCTGCTAGTCCTGTGATCAGCTGCCTCCCAGCCTGACAGGGCTTTAAAAGAGCAGAGATCTCAGTGCAAGGAGAAACCAGGGTGGGCATGTGGGCTCCTGTGGCAGGCCCTGAAGGCGGGGTCTGGACAGGTTGTCTCCCAGAACAGAATTGGAAGGGATCCCGGTGGGCTGGGCTGAGCCAGGAGGGTGAAAGAACCTTTTGTTTGTTTGGCGTTTTGCTACCCTGTAAGGGGCTATGGTTGAGTGAATGACTTGGCCACAGGGCTCGGCTGTGATACGAACTCCATCCTTTGTGGGAAGACAGCAAGGACAGGGGCCCACTTTGGAGGAGCAAATCGAGGCAAGGAACAGCTACTTGCGCCATGTGGTCAGCAAGGGGCACTGTGGGGGTTGCCCTGTTGGTGCCTGTACATGCAGGGCTGAATGGAAACACTCCACCACTCCCCTGGCCTCTCCTAGGAGCCTGACTCCAGGCATCTACCCTCCTCTCTCTCTCACAGACTAACCCCCAAGCACAGAGAGGATGGACACAAACCCAGCAGCCTCCGTGCCAGCCGCAGCCCGTCCTCCTCTCGCACTTGGGACAGCCGCTCGGCCACGCCACACCAGAATGGGCACAAGGGCAGCAGCCAGAATGGCCGGCCCAGCCACAGCACCCCGGGTGAAAAACAGCAGGATGTATGTATGCTTTTCTTTTACAACTGTTTGCCCCCTTCCTGCCCTGTCTTCCTCCTCCCTTCTTACCAGGGTTCCTCCCCACTCCCACCAGCCTCACCCCCATCATCTGCTTCCCTCCTTTCGTCACTTTGCTCACAAAGCCAGGGCCAACAAACCCAGCTGGGCTCTTTGTGTGGCCAGAGACTTGGCCAGTGTCCCCGGACAGACTGTGCCACGGATACCCCCCACAAACCATCTCCATCTCTATTTACATCCTCACAGGCCTGGGCAGTAGGGCAGAGAAGGCATGTGACATGGGTGGGAGGGAGCAGGAAGCACTTTTCTGAGGTTTATTTCATGTCAGGTTTTCCCTTTCTCTTAACCAGGGTGCTCAATAAACTCCCACAATGTTTGCCAGCCACTCCAGCCCTGACTGAGTCCTCCTAAAGGCACCAAGAAGGGCTGGGATCCTCTTTGGGAGTGTTCCATGCCATTGTCATTGCTTCCTGGGGGCACAATTCAATACCAGAGGGGTAGCAACATTTCTGATATATCTCTGATAGCTCCCCACCATGCGTCTGGCATAGCCAGAGTGGGAGAAGCCCCCATAAATAAAATCATTTAGAAAGCTTGCTGCAGTGGGAGTCCATCAGGCACCTCCACCCTCATTTCCCTTCATTCCTGGGATGCTCTTTAACTCCACTCCTCACCATGGCCACAGCCTGCTGCCTTTTCTCCATAGAAGACGTGAATCGGGTCTGAAGAGACGTGGGCTGGTCTTGTGTCCGAAAGTTCTCTGTGTGCACTCTTTGGTGTTAGCCCCCTTCTTCGTACAAAACTTTGAGCTTTTCCTGACAGCCATGGGGCCCTGGCACTTGGTGAGGAGGAATCCTCAGCTTTCTTCCATGCGGAGAACTGGGAACTAGAGCTGGGTTCAGTCAGAGAACCTTGGCTGGGAGTCAGATCTGTCTCCAAACAGGGCGAGCATCATGCACTTCAGGCATTTTGCTTTGAAAGTTGTGCACAGCTCCACTGCTGCTGTATAAGAGGACTTCTATTGAGGGCCATGCCAATGTGCTGCTCTGACAGCCCAAGCCACTACAGTACATGGAGCAATTGTAGATACTGGACTGTACCTTCAGGAGCAGGCCATTCCCAATGTATGTCCAGGAAGAGTATCCATACAATGATTTGCCTCTTGATCTCAGGTCCTTCCGTGGCCCTCGTCCCCATCTCAAGCTTAGAGCTGGCTGGAAATTTCCTTCCCGTAGAAGACTCCAGTTTTTCACACTTCTCCTGATCCCAGTGGAAGTGAAAAGCTGACATTTCTCACAGGCAAGAAATTCTGAAAATGTTCTTACAAAAAGATACCCCTTGCTCCCAGCAGAAGGCTGTAATAAAGAGAGCTGATTGGAACTCTTCTGCTGGAATGATTTTTTGTGGGAAAATGTAGCTTGTGCAAAATCAAAATTTTCTGGGAGAGAATTTCAGTTTTCTATCAGAAAAAATATTTCATTTTGGGTTTGTTCACCCAAATATTTCCACTTTTTTTAACGGATCCAAAATGTTTCATTTTAAGACTGTTCAACATTAAAGTACAGCATTGCCCATGGGACTTGAAGATTGCTATAGGACAGGTTTCCTCAGGGATTTTCCCAGGGAATTGTCCCAGGGCATGGAGAACTGTTCGGCCTTTGAATTTTGAACCACGCTTTATTGTCTGGTGTACTGGGATATTACCTGATTCAGAGTAAGCGTGTGTCTCTGCTTTGACGGAGCTGAACTTCGGAAAGAGCGGGGCTGACTTGCTGTTCGTTCCACAATGAGCAGGGTGTGATGAGAAGGGCATTGGAGCTCTTATTGCAGTGGGGCACCTGTGTCTAGTAACTGTCCTATGGCTCTAGTTGAGTTTATCAGCCAAATTTTACATTTTCATATTCCCCGTCCCTTTCCTTCCTTCCCCTTCCTGATCCCTACAGCTTTTGTGCTGAATTCTCCCCAACAATCTATATGGCCCAATCCAGAGACTTCATCCAGTTTCTGCCCTGCTCTTTGATTTCCATATAATGTGTTGGGGTTTTAATATGGTTTGTTTTTATTATGATTGTAGTTCCTGCCCGCCCAGCCCCAGTCCCCTATGACCAACCTGTGGTGATTTAACAATTGTCATTAGTTTTTGTGAGCCCCAGCCCCTCCCCCACCCAAATCCAGGCACCGGATCAAACGTCACATGTGGCTGTAGCAAGCCGGCTGAGTGTGTCATTTGGATAACAATTTGGAGGCTATCCTCCATTGCTGCCCGGTTATAGCAGAATCATGGCTAAATAACCACAAATTCCTTTCGTTAACAAGCGCTGGTGGTGCTTTTCTCCGACAACTCTCTCTCTCTCTTTCTTTTTTGTTTGTTTTCTTTTTAATCCCATCTGTGTTTTTCTTTAGCCTCCCGTTTGAAAAACGGTAATATACAATTCCTTTTCTTGCTCAGCAGAGTCAGGGATAAGGGGGAGGGAAGGGCACCTTAACATGCTTTTTCCTTGTTCTGTTTCCTTTTTTTTTAAATAGATTATCGTTTATTTTTTCTTCATGATGTACAGAAATGCAAACTATATATTTCTCTCATTTTTTTTCTGTCGTCGTCGTCGTGTCGTTCTAGAATTTTTTGCTTTGCTGTGTGTTAATGTGGAGAAGACAAAAAGCAGCTGTGTTATCTTAATATCAATAATTGTGGAACATTGTATTTTCATCTCTATATTTTGAACAGAGCATTTAACAGGGAAGATAACTCTGCAGATAAGAAAAATTGCTGGCCTTATTTCAAAATTCACAATCTGCCCCCTTCCCCCTGAAAAGGATACATCTTTTTGTTTCTGCTCCAAGTTACAAAAGTCAGTAACTATACATAATTATTTATCCTTATTATGTATTTATTTATTTGTGTGGGAGCACCTGGGGGCCCCAGGCATGGACCAAAGCCCCAGTGGTAGGTGCTGTACAAACCCAAAACAAAAAGACAGTTCCTACCTTGAAGATGTTAGAACTCTAAGATCTCCTGTCTGTCCATGGCACTTATTTATATTAGCAACCCACGGTGTCCCACTGAATAAGAGCACATGTGGAGCTAAATCATACGGCGCTAGCTAATGTGCCTAAATTCAAATTTCATCATAGCCTTAATGATGATTTCCAGTCAATTTCAAGGTTTGCTCCTCGGCTGCACTGACCAGAACCTGTCTTTGATTTTTAAGTGACAACTGAGGTTCTCACGTGTTCATGACGCCTGGACCTGGAGCTCTGAAAAAGCCCCCAAGGCCCACCAAATATCATGAGCCTTGAAGTACACCATAAGAGCTGGCCATGCTGGGATTTGCCAAAGTGCTTTAGTGAAGTGGGTCTTGATAGGAGCCCATGTTTTCTTCCATGCAGCCAGGGTTCCTCTTCCTTCAGACTCCAGAAAATGGTCTGGGAGCTTGGAACCTGAGGAGGGCCATAGAGATTGACCATATCTCTTGAACCATGTTCACCAAATTAAACCGCATCCTTCAAATTACACTGGGAGGAAGATTGGCCTGGTGGGGGACCAACAAACAATATTTCCAATGTTCAGGTGGAGGCTGACTTCCCTTTTAAATGGAACATCAACCTTTTCATCCCATCCTTTCACTCTGATTGGCTTCCCTTATTGCTCTCTCTCGCGCTCTCTCTCTCCCCCTCTCTTTCCCACACTCCCTCTCCAGTATCTTTCTATCTCTCTCTCTCTTTTTTTTTTTTTTTTCCTGTGGGCCACTCCTAGCTTATCCCCGGTACCAAAATAATCCAAGAAACCTTGACATGTCCTGCCTTCATCTGTTGCTTTACTTGCATGCTCTTGGGGACTTTGTGATGTTCCATTGAGACTTTAAAAGAGAAATGAAGCGCTGCTGTTTGGAGGGTTAATTAAACAACCCAACCAAACCCCTGTATGGCTGCCTTGTTTGCCTGCCAAACAATATCTGTAAAAACCAGAACAATGGCAGTGAGCCAAATCAGTTCAAAACTAAGTCAGTGTTGTCAGCAAAGGGTCAAAATCACATTGCTAAAGAATCATTGTCTTTTTCCCATTCTGCACTCCAAATGTGGAGTTTATTGTTTTCTTTTTTATTATTGCATTCCTATCACTGACAAAGCAGCAGGTAGGTATTTTGTCCGCCTCTGCACGTTCACTTCTGCAGATGAGCCTGTTGAAAAGCACCGTAGCTTGATTTAATGTTATTTTCTCTTTCTTTCTCTTTCTTTCTCTCTTATTCTATTTCATTTTGTCTCTTTTGGTGGCTCTATATAATTTTTAATTTGTATGATTTTTTCCCAATTAGCTACAAAGCCATGCTTTTCTTTCACTTTTTTTTTCCGTCCATGTAATTTTTTCTTTCTTTCCTTTCCCCCGCCCCTTTTCTTGTTCCGTTGTTAGAATGCATTTCTGTGTGTTTTAGCCCGCCAACTTTGTGTTTGTTTCCATAAATGGTACAATTATGTCTAGTCAATTTGATTTCCTCTGTGGTCTTTAGGGGCGGGGTAGCAAAACAAACAAATGTAACAACAAACAGAGACAAAGCAAAATAAAAAAGGATCAGCTATTCTAATGATTATACCATCTGCATTATTTCTTGCTTTATTGAAGTTTAGTCCATTAGGTCATTAAGGAGGAAAAAAGACAATGCAGAGATGTTCTTCTTTTTATCATCTTTTAATCTTATGACTTTTGGTTCAGGCCAAGAAGCAGTTGTATTTGGACTTGATCATGATTCAGCAAATCGTCCCTCTAGGGAAAAACACTTAAGTACATAGTTAACTTTAAACACCTGCTCAGGTCCCATTGACTTTTAATACATGGGCATAGATGCTTTCCTGAATTGGGACCAGATAGCATGTTGTGTATATATGATGGGCCCGATCAGGTGGGAGAAGGAGGGCATGCCTTTCAAAGCCTTGGTGCCCAAATCCTTACAGAGGCACCCAGCAGATTGTCATAAGTGACAAACCTCCAAGGGCTCCCATTCACCAGGTATCTAGGTATGGGTTCAGGATTTGTTCTTCCCATCCCGCTAAGGTTGTTTCAATTTAAAGCAGTAGTCCATCCTCACTGATGAAGCCTGAGCTTCACTGGTTGAATATTACAATGTGGGTCACCAGCTTTTATTCCTGACAAAGCACTGTAAGGCTGTTCTCACCATCTCACCTGGCGCTGGTAGAGGGAATGAGGACACAGATGTAAACGGAGAGAGAGAGGAAGGTCTGGAGGGCAGCTTTAGGTGGGCAGAGACACCCCCTCTGTTGGTAAAGGGTTAAAGGAACCAAAATTAACATTGCTGTTGTTTTTAGTGTTACTGGACTTGAACTGTGTAATTGACCTAAGCCAGACAGTGGCTCTCACCTGTGTCTCTTTCACAGCATGCCCCTAACTCTCTGGAGCTTTTCCAGATTCCCCTTCCTATCCCTGTGAATGGCCAGTTTGTTTGCAAGGAAAATTAAGCTCAGCCCTTTTAAAACAGCGTCTTTTCTCCTGCCTGGCTCTCGGAATAATATCATGTCCCCAAGAGCTGGAGACACTACCAGTGTGTCCCTGGCAGGAAGCCTTGAACGATGGTGCTGTGTGGTAGTCTCCCCTGCTGCTGCCTATGGCCAAGGGTGCAAGCCAGAATGGCCAAAGCAAATGTGTGTTATGGTTCTGCTCTCTGCTTCACAAGCTTCTCAGGACTCACCCCCTATGTTGGGGCTTCTAAGGGGAGCAACATCGGGCCAACACAGTGACTGCACTACAGGGGCAATTCCCTTCCTTCTCACTCCTTGGCATAGCTTTATGGGCCTAAATGTGTAACAAAATATTAATTATAAATGAGGCAGATTTATGGTTGCAGTTATTTAGCAGATCTTCTGTTAGAACCTTTCTCTCCCCTTCATCACTGAAGTCAAAATGATCTCAAAAGTGATTGTAAAATCCCATTTTCTGCACTCACATGACACTGAAGTTAAGGTGAGAGTTTCACGCCCATGTCATTCCTTTATGGCCACCAGTGGAGATTACAACTGAGAGAAGAAGCAGGACCTTACTGTCCACCACAGGCATGCTGGAACATTTGTCCAAGGACTGGTAGCAGATATCCTAGGGAGTTTTGCCAGAGCCCTGCCCACCTTGCTGCAAAATCCACAGTGCCAGTGTGATGAAGGGAGCAGAGAGATTTGCTTGTTGCTTCTGGGCTCAGCTGGTGAAACCATTTGCCATGTCAATAGCACACATTGTTATTCAGCCTTCATGACACAAGCCAAGATGCAGTACAAGGCTGATTCTTTTCAGGAGTACCCAGTGATTTTGGATGCCTCTGTTTTGTAGTATCTGACTTGAGATGCTTTAAAGGGGATGGGTTCTCAGTCAGCATGCGGCCAGCACTGTCTGAAAACCAGGCCCCTTGACGAGATCACTGAAGGATAAACATGTTGGGCTGTAAGGAATCTGGGGAGGTCATGTCATCCAACACCCAGCACTGAGGCAGGACCAGCCTTGTTAGGTGTTTGTCCAACCTGTTCCTAAAAACCTCTGTTGATGGGGAGCTTTATAATGAGAGAGATTTTCCTAATATCTAACCTAAATCTCCCTTGCTTCATATTAAGCCAATT
Organism: Podocnemis expansa; assembly: GCA_007922195.1. Lineage (NCBI taxonomy): Eukaryota > Metazoa > Chordata > Testudines > Podocnemididae > Podocnemis > Podocnemis expansa. Next base: position 9,836,765 of record ML681971.1, read on the forward strand.
ATTTCTTGTCCTGCCTTCAGTGGCCATGGTGCACCATTAACCAGTGACATCTTCCTAACAGCCTTTTATGATGATGATGGAGCCTTGCCAGGTTTTCCCTTCAGTGTCCCTTTCTCGACCCTTTTTTTTTTTAGCCTTTTCTCACAGTTCAGATTTTCTAAACTTTTGATCATTTTAGTTGCTCTTCTCTAGACTCTCTCTAATTTATCCACATCTTTCTTGAAGTGTGGTGCCCTGTAGCGGACACCATACTCCAGCTGTGGCCTTACCAGCATCCAGTAGAAGGTGATGTTTATCACCTGTGTCTTACATACTCCCCAGTGTGAGATTAGCCTTTTTCACAACTGCATCTCTTTGTTGGCTCCCATTCGGTTTATGCTCCCCTCTAAGCCCCGGATCCATTTTTCAGTAGTAATGTCTACACAGCCTTTCCTAGTTTGCATTTGGCATAAACGCTTCAGGAATTATGCAGAAGCTTTGTCTAATATGACATGATGTAGCAACTTGTCCAATATTAGGCCCTCACTAGTTAAACTACAGACACAACACTCTAGGCTTGTCTACACGAATAACCAGTTCACAAGTTGGGACATTAATCTATCCCACACTAGCTTGCTGCAGACCAAATGCCATGTGGCCCTCACTGACACACAAGCACAGTGCTTCAATCTCTTTCAAAGAGGGCTAGCTCAAAGCGCATCAAATATTGGTCCATATGTGGCGGCAGAGTCCACGCAAACAGTTCGCATGTGGCTGGCTAGCAGCAGACGCCATCTTGCTGTGAGCAGAATGTTTGTGTAGACAATCCCTAGGATCACTTCACTAATAATGAGATATCAAGTCCAGGAACAGTCCAATGCGTGGCTATTAATAGACTTACTTTTAAAATTAGGGAATCTCTTAGGGTTCAAACATAAGCTCACAGGTGAATTCACTGTCTCTTTGTTACTGTGACCTTCCTACAAATTCTCCAAGTCAGGTTTGAGTGAGGTAGAGGTCTTGTGTTGGCTCTTTGCTGTGGAGCCTGGGTGGCTTTCACCCTTAGCTTCCCCTAACCTCTGCAGAGGTCTGAGCAGCTTGAAAGCAACTGATGTTCTAGTCTTTTGAGCTCTGGTGCAGCTTCCCAAAGGAAGGGTGGTCTCCAGCCTGATGCTGGGCCAAGGATGGGTGGAAAGGTTCCTTTCAGGTGATGGGATGCTTGTTTGGGTTCGTAATATCACGCCAAAGCAGTGTTACACAGCGATACATCTGCCATGCTGGTCCAAGTCTGTAGCACAGACACAGCCTATGGTGTGAGAAGGGTTTCCCTTTGCTGTAGGAACATCAGCTCCCTGAGTAATGGTAGCCAGGTCAATAGAAGCAGTCTTCCATAGAGCTAGCTGTGACAGCATCACGAGTAGGTTGGCATGGCTGCAGCACTCAAGGGAGACAATCATCAGCATTGAGCTTGTATTCACTAACATTGTGCGGCTGATTCCCGCACTGTGTCTGATCTGTGGCTAAAGAGGCCACCAGTAATCTCTGCTTGGAAAGGACCTTGTATGTGCATAGTGGAGTCCCAGGGCTGGACTAGTAGGGGACTAATCCTGGCCAGGTGTGAGGTGCACTGGCAGAGCTGTATGGGTTGCCAGCACAGGAGTGGTGGGGGGATTCAGCAGATCAGAATTAAGGAATACAGGCCGCTTGTGGAGGTACAGGTCTGAATCCAGCCAGGGGTGCTTCCTTTAATCTCATCAGCTCTCTCTGCTCCAGCAAAGCTAGGAATAAACAGCAGCATGGACTGTAGGATGTGTGGAAAGCTGCACTGGGGAGAATGGAAGTCAGACATGTGAGCAGGCATGACACAGTAGAGCAACAGGGAGGTGCAAATCAAACCAAGGTGAAAAGAAAGTGGGAGGTGACAGAGTTAAGGATAGATTTAGGACCCTGTTTTCTGCTTATTAGCTCAAACACTTCTCAGTGTCCTCTGGCTCCTCCTAGGAACCAGGCTGTAACTGTTTGGAGGGATTCTGGAGATATTCAGCCTCAGAAAGCCTGACCCAAAGTCCACAGAAGTCAAAGGGAGCCTTTCCATTGACTTCAGTGGCTGTTGGACTGGCCCATAGTTTATTCTTCAAGAAACATCAGTCCTATGTGCTATAATGTGTATTTGGGGTAGACTCAAGATACAGCCTATGAAACATTCTGTGACTTAAGATGGCCTATAGCTGCATGATGCCTGGGACAGTTTGCTATTGTCCCTCATCACTGACCGTAAGGAGAAGGAGCCATTGTTTAGTGTTATTTTGACAACAGAAACTTGTGTCCACAGGTTGTACAAATGGGCTGGGACCAAAGTGAAAGCTCAAGAGATGGACACTCAAGTAGTGTGGTCTAGAGGAGTGAGCAGAGCGGCTCTGTGTCTCAGTTGCCCCATCTGTAGAATGGGGACAGCAATGCCTATTGGGATGTGAATCATCTAGGGTTTATACAGTGTCACTTGATCCCTATAAGTAAGGGAACCAACTGGGCAGGAATGCCATGAGCAGCATAATAAGAAACACCATTTATTGAGTCGCGTTATTTAGAGTAGTGCACTCTATGGATCACACTCTCCTGTGCAGCCATTGGCTTGCTGATCAGCTAGCCACCACTGGGCAGCGCATCAACAGGGTGTCTTCACCCAGTTGGAATGAAATAGAAAAGGTGCTACGCCTACAGTTCCTGATGGCATCAGGGGCATTTTCTCTCGCTTACATTGCTTTAAAATCAGGGGAGAAATTACCACTGGTTCACTTCAGCCTCGCTAACATACTGAGAGGTGTTAGAAGTTAGCTCCTCACATGCAAATCCATGTGTATATTTTGTATTGAGCAACTCAGTTCTGTGCAACATGAGGTTCCAGACAACCTGCAGGCTCGCGCCACATTGTAGTTAAGATTCAATGTAAAGTTGTACTGCTTTCTCATAGGCCTCTCTTGTGCCACCTGGGCCACTGGTTAGACTCCAGAATATTACCATTGGAAAAGAAATCTTGCTGGTGCCGCATTCTTACCATCCCGCTCCCATCCACACCATGGGATTTCATTGCCTATAAAGAGTGTCCTTGACAATTCTTACTGGCCTTTTGCTGCAGCTGGCTGGCCAAAACTATACTATTGAAGGCCTGAGTGGCAGGGCACTGTGTGAAATATGCAGACACTAAAGGCTTTGAACTCAACTTTTTAAGTAAAAGCCATCAAACAAACAAACAAAAAAAGCTGCTTGTACACTGAACTTGCTTACCAAAGAAAGCAGAGCTAATGCAAATCCACCTAGAGCTTGTTTCTTACATGGTTGACGTTTTCGAGGCCTAGGAGAAGTGAGTTGTTTCGTTTTATTTCTCTTCTTTCTCTCTCTCTCTCTCTCTCTCTCTCTTTCTCTCTTGCATTTTTGTGAATCTAATGATGCACTTATATTGCCCCGCTTTTCCCTTCTCTTCATACCTTACCTACTAAAGGAGGAAATGCCACTTTTTTGGTAAGTGGATGTTAACCAAGAGGGACTTAAAAAAAAAAAAAAAACCAGAATTTAACAAAAAGGAAAAAAAAGGAAGCAGAAAGCAGAAGTCAATGTAGACTGCTGATGAGAACTCAGCAGGGCTCTGCAGTCACAGATAAAAATGTTTCCCAGGAAGAGTTCAGAAACATTCGTTTATTTCAGTATTGATGACATTTGTGGAGTTTTCTTTTTTCTTTCTTTCTTTAATGTTTCTCTTCCTTCTTTTTGTTTTTTTATACTTTGTTTTTCCCGTTCCTCTCCCTGCCGCCCCCCCCCCCCGCCTCCCACCATTAACTCCCAGCTCTTACCCTTCAACATCTTTTTGTGCTGTCTTCCTTACACCTTGATTTGTTTCATCCAAACACCGGATATAAGACCCTCCACTTCATTCCTGCCCCTCAGCCCCCCATTCCCTCCAACATCCAAGTTTGGTTTGTTTTTTCCTTCTTAAGTTGAATTTATGCCCTCCCCAACCTCTCTTTTTGTCGCCCCCCCCCATTTGTTTGGCATTTACACACATTTTATTTGTTTTGTTTTTTTTAAACTCCGTTTCAGATGAGTTTTCATTTGAACGCTCCCTCCTTCCTTCCAGTTTTTGATTTATGGATTTATTTTGTGTTTTGCATGCGGAGATTTGCATGAGCTGCGTTGTTGAGGTCGAAAGGCTGAGCAGGAGGGGAGATTCAGAGTAGAGTTCTGTGTAGCCTGCCTTATGCAATGTGCGTTGACGTTGTGAATTACACTGCTGGCTGGGGGTTCCTGTTTAAAGACCTCTCTCCCCTTCTTTCTTCTCTTGTTTCCTCCCCACCCATTTTCTTTTGTCCCATCAGAGGTTGGACTCCACGTCGCCTTCTCCCAGGGGTCACATCAAGACTGAGCTGCCATCCCCCCGTTCCAAAGGCAGCAGACGGGGTTCCCGAAGCCTCAGGTCACCATCACCAGAGAAAGGAGGCCGATGCTCCGGAGGGGACAAGCATCGACGTCGCTCCCGCTCCGGGTCACTGCATAAACACAAGGGGAGGGGCAAGGCCAAGTCCTTGGCCCAGAAGGAGTCCTCCCGCTCACTCAGCCGCACAGACTTCAGCAGTGATTCAGAGGGATCGTCCTGTTCACACCCCTACCCAGTGCCACTGGGGGTGGAGAAGAACCATGGGGCGCACTCAAAAAAGTAAGAGTCAGGGCAGCACCCCTGGGACCTTGGAGTCCACAAACACTAAACATGAGCACTGGAGTGCCATGGCAGTGGAAGGGGCTATTCTGACGCGAGTAAAATTACCATTAGCCCTGAATTGGTCATTGGTGGGCAGGTTAGCAATGCCTTGCTAATTGACCAGTCATGTGGGCTCAGCATCATAGTCGGATTTTCAGAGCACCCAAAAGTCTCTTTGACTTCATGTGGCATAATGGGTGATCAGCATTTCTGAGAATAGGGCCCTTACCTGGCTGCTTCTGGGTGCCCACACATCATTGTTCGCAAGGGTTTCAGTCTGAAGTGGGATGGTGTTTTTCTGTCCTCATGGAAATGTGGTAAAGGCCATCAGGTGACAGAGAATGTGGCTTTTGAGGTCGAGCTGTGATGTGCCTGAGTGAGATAGTGACTGATTGTCTAATCTAATTGGCTTCAGGGTGAAGGACAGACACCACCGCAGCAGGCCAAATAGTGGGTCCCAGTCACCAGTCAAGCAATCTAGACACAACTCAGAGAGAAAGAAAAGCCTGTCCCGGAGTCCTGGTCACCGGAGCAGCTCCTGGAGCTCTAGTGTGTCGTCATCCAAATCCCGGTCCCGATCCCGGGGGAAAAGAACTGCACGGAGCCGGAGCCAGTCTCCATCACAGAAAAAAAATGCAAGCAGGTGAGCGCACATCTGCCTGCCCAGGATCATGGGGTGGGGGAAGCACATGGGCACAGAGACACACAGGCACAGGCATTCTTGTGGATCCAAGTGAAAACATGGGCACGGATCTGCACTTAGGCTTTGTTCACTCACACACACAAGGACACCAGCACACATGTCGGCACAGAACTGCACACAGACAGTACTCACGTGTGAACACAAGGACACCACCCAGGGGTGTGCACAAGAAGGAGTAAGCCACGGCATATGTGCCCCCCAATTGTCAAGGGCACAGAACTCCTGTAGACCAGGCAGGGAAAGAGGTCTCCTGCCAGGGCTGGGACAGGGAGGGTGGGATGAAAGAGTGAGCTCCTGGCCCAGGGGGGAGTGTGCAGCACTAAATGTGCCTCTCCAAAAGGGGTCAAATTTAAATTTCTGTGTATGCACGTGGATGTACCTGTAGCGACACGCACTTTACATAGCAACCCAGCCGATTAGGCGAGGCCTGAGTGAATAAATACACCTTGTAACATAGCCAGAAAGTCAACAGTCTGTCAGATCAAGATGGGGAAAACCACTTTCTACACTGAGAACATCTCTTCCTGTATGGGGTTATTAGTCCCAGCTCAGCTGACTGACTGGGGTAAGGCAGGTAGAGACAGACCAGCACCACTTAGAGGCTCAGCACCCAATGACACAGGGCTTAATGGACCAGGAAGGCAGTAGCAAATTGCACCCAAAGATCTGATTGCTGGTTTCCAGGACAGCCCTGGAGCCAGTAGGGTGACCAGTACCATAGAGATGCTGCCACATCCTGTGTGAGTCAGGGCTTTTGCATGGTTCTCATGGATGGCCCAGTTGCAGCCAGCCTGCTCACACATCAGGGTGAATGGCAGATACACCTGCATGTGCAAGCCGTGGAAGCCCCATCTTATGAGACAGGCAAAGTGACCCATTCAGGGGACACACTAGTCTTGCATTGGACCCTGTGCGATGAATCAGATGGGACCTAATAGCCTTCTTCCATCTTTAACGTCCCTGTTATGCAGGGAAGCCACAGATGTAAGGTATGCTAACAGGGTGCTGTTCGTTGGCTCACCCCCTTGGGGAAAGGCAAGGTGCAGGTTTTATGGTCTGTTAGTGCCTCCAAACTACCAGAACTGTTCCTTTGCTGTCTGTGGTTTTAACTCCATGGGGGCTGGTTCCATTCCCACACACAGCCCCATATCTGGGCTTAGCACCGGTACAGACGTAAATATAAACTCACACAGGCACAACAGCTTCTGCCTAGGGCGACGCTGGACGCACACAGGCCTGGACCAGACCAGGGTGCATGCTAACATGTGCTTTTCATCCAGAGAGAAAGACAATGAGCCCCGAACACGACACAGTGACACTGATCCTGCCCGGGCAAGGCGCCGCTCCAGAAGCTACTCCCCTATCAGGAAGAGGAGGCGTGACTCCCCCAGCTTCATGGAGCCCAGAAGAATTACAAGGTAGCTATCACTTTATTTTCTTTAAAAGGAAACAGCCATGGTTTCAGTTCCTGGGATTTTGAATGCTTCAGTGTCCTGTGAGGAGCTCTGGATTGTAATGGCCTCAGCCACTAGGAGGTGTGTGGGTGGGGAAATGCTGCAGGTGGATGCAAGGCAGGCACCAGCCATCTGGCTCCTCCTTATCCGCATAGTGCAACCTGCTGGTTGGAAAGGGCAGCAAGCCCTGATGTAAGACAGGGGCCAGTTTCCAACCTCAGCAGGCAGCTTCCAGCTTCACCAGAAACTGAATTTCCAGCCTCAGAGGGAGGCGGTGGATGGAGTTGCAGAGCTCCACTGTTTCATCCCAGGACCCCATAGGTCAGCTAGAAGAGAGTCCAGGGACATGAGGAACAGGCCCAGCTTGCTGCTGACTTGAATTTCATGCTTGTGGGAAAAGTCTGAAAGCAAGACCCCTGCCTCTGAAGGCAACTACACAAACCTGAACCTGCTGTATTTACAGTCCTGTGAATGTTTTAATCGAATGACTCCTGATTTCTGAATCTTTGGCTAGGTTGTAGGGAGGTTCATAGAGGGAAAATGGGGCATTGGGCCCAAATAAATAGAGGAAGGAGGGTCCAGTGGTTAGCACATGAGCCTAGGATTGGGGGCCCTGCTTTAATGCCTTGCTCAGCCTCTGCGCCTCAGTTTCCCATCTATAAAATGGGGGTAACAGCCTCAGCCTGCCAGGGGTGCAGGAAGGAGAAATCCTTTAAAGCGGGCGAGGTGCTCAGATGCCATAGTAATGGGGGCCGTGCACATATCTAAGCTAGAAGCACCTGCTGATGGCAAAAGGCCTCTGACTTGCAAAGGAGAACCAAGCCTCCCCCAGGCGCCTGGAGCTCCCTACTTTGCACCCAAGTCCCTTATGTCTGTCTGGCCTGTTCCTTCACCTCCATTTTTTGATGCCAACCTCTCCTTTTCCATCTCAAGGTGCCTCTCGGAGAGCGTCGCCGCGGGCCTGGTTACCATGGTGTCCAGGGCCCTCCGTGTCTCCTTGAATTCACAGTGTGAGGCCTTTCAAGCTAAGCCGCGTCTGTGCCCTTTGTCTCACTCTGTCGCTCCCACTAACACCTCTGATCGAGGCGCATGGTGTTTCTGCACCCAGCAGGGTGGGGGTGCTCGGCTTGGGGGGGTGACGTCCAGTCCTTCCTCACCTCTCCATGGCCTGCCCGCCATGCCCCATAGCCACAGCACCACCAGGCTGAGCTTGTGAGTGAAAGGATCAGGGAGGCTGACTGGGGCTGGGCCAGGGCCAGAGAAGAGAGGCTGAGTGTAAGGGGGGCCAGATGGGGCCAGAGGAGGGGGAAGACGTCCGAGGAAGTGCGTAAGGCTTGCAGGCCAGTGAGTTGAGGAAGTGAGCTGAGGCTGGAAGGCCACTGGGGCACAGCTTAGGGACTCACAAGGAAAAATGCCTGGAGGCCCATAGGAAGGACATGGAAGTTTATGAGGGAGCATGCTAGGAGGTGTCTGGAGAGTTAGAGGCCCATAGGGGATGGGGTACAGCCCCATGGGGAAGTGGGAGTGGAGGCCGAGGAACGAGGGGCGTTTGAGGCCAAGATAGGCAGATATGGAGGGTTGTGGGCCTGGGGGGATGTTTGAGAGGTCTGAGAGAGGTCTGGAAGCCCATGAAAGATTATCCTAAGGGACTTGTTGTGGGGTTGGAGACTACATGGCCCATGTGGAAAGGGTTGGAGGCCACAAGGCCCATGGGGACAGGTTTGGAGGCTGTAAGGTCCAGGGGGACAGGTTTGGAGGCCACAGGGCCTATGGAGGGTCTCAGGGACGTGTGGGACCAAGAGCTCCAGGCTGACTGCCTCCTCGCTGTCTTGCCTCCGTTCTTCTTTCTCAGCTTCCCTTCATGCCCTGCCCTCTCACGTCTGTTTGCCAGCACGTGGCATATTGCCAGGAGCCAGGAGAGACTACCAGCGGACAGCCCCCTGAACCTCTCACTGTCCCTCTGGGCTACAGGGTGACCCCAAGGTCAGGGGTGTTCTGGGCTCACCCCGGTGATTCAACAGCTGCAGCTCAGCCTTCCTGGGTCCTGGGCCCCCTGCCCTGACCTGACCGTGCCTCCCACTAACCCTTAAGTCTGTTTTCCAGCAGCTTTCACTTTTTGACGTCCGGGAAAAAACAAAAGCTAAATTAACCTTTTTCATGCTCTGTCGTAGCTGCCTAATCTGGGACTAACATCAGGGTGACCTGGCTTGGCACGGGTGGGGCTCACCAGCTGTGGGGATCTGGCCAGCAGATGCCTGGATGACAGATTCAGGCCTAGGCCACGAGCGAGACATGACACAGCTCATCCCTCTGCTGTGCCTAGCAATGCACGGGGAAGCATCCATGGCTGCCTGGCCTCTTGTCCCCTGACCACAGCACTTGCTACCTGCCAGTCTTGCCCATCTGGAGACAGGCTATGAAATCAATCATAGTGGGGAGAGTTCTGGCCTGCTTCTGGCCCAGCACTGGCCTTGGTTCCGGCCTGTTGAGCCAGGGCATTTGGATCCAAATCTGACTTCTTCATCATTTGGAGAAGGGGTGAGCACAGAGCTAAATTAGAATTCCCCCTCTTTTTCTTGCCCCCCCCCGTGTTCAAGCCACACCCAGCACCAAACCCAACTCCCCAGCCTTGCCCAGCCCTGACTCAGTTTCCCTTTAATTTGCAGTGCCCGCAAGCGCCCGATCCCCTACTACAGACCCAGCCCCTCCTCCTCCAGTTCCCTGAGCAGCTACTCTTACAGCCGCAGTCGCAGCCGCAGCCGCAGTCACAGCCGCAGCCGCAGCCGGAGCTACGACAGCTACAGAACCAGCCGGAGCCGGACTCGCAGCCCCAGCTCCAGCTACAACAGCCGCAGCAGCTCGGAGAGTGCAGGGTTCTGAGATGGCAGCAGGGGTGCCGCCGAGCCAAATCGAACCAAACCACCACCTCCACCAAGCAGCTGGTGCACCCCCGCTTTCCTGGCTTTCTCCCCCTGCTCCCTTCAGCTCTGGGATGCCCAGGCCCCATTCATCACCAGCCTCTGTGCCCACCCCTCCCACACAAGCCATCCTGGGCCTTCTAGACATCCTCTCTTGCTCCCAGTGGAGGGAGAAGGAGCCAGCCCTGGCATGGGCTTCACACAGGGGCTGGGACATCTGGCCAGGAGGGCGCGGGGCAGCTGCTCAAAGATGTACCTCGAGGGTGGAGCCCAGACAGCACCCATCCCCTGACATTGTCCTGGGGGAAGGCACTTGCAGGAGGATGGAGGAAGCCAGGCTGATGTTAGTCTCAGTAGGGGCCCCGGTGGCCAGGCAAACAAAAGCTGCTGGGGCAGCGTGGACTTGAAATCACCATGATTTTTGGGGGGTGGGGGAGTCTCCTCATTTCTATAAACAAATGCCAGGGCAGGGAGCACAGAGCAAGTGAACAAAATGTTTAACAAAGACCTTGGCCTGGATGCTCCCTGGGGAGACAAGTGGGCGGGGGGAGCCTTTCCTGAACAAAAAGCTCACGGACGTGAGGAATGGTTGGGTTGGGTTGTTTCTATTTATGTGGCTAAAGCCAGGCAGAGGCACTTGGGCTTTATTTCACTTCATTTCTTTTTTTTTGAGCACAACTGTATAAATTAGGGCAAGGGGCAGATGTAGCAGGTATGAGGAAGTGGGGTCTGGGAAACTGAGGGGCACTAGCCCAGAGGGTTTGATGCAATCAAGAGGCAAGAACCAGATCTCACCGGACATTGGCAAAGAAGAGGAGTCACTGCTTCCATGTAGCATGACGGGCTGAACGGGGCCACCTCCATTTGCTGGGGACTGCTGCGGCCCATGGGAGGCATCAGGTGGAAGGGGCATTCCCCCACCTCCCTAGTGCCCAACACACTCAGAGCCTCCAAAGAACAAAGCTCTCTTTCACCGTGTTGCCATCCCAGCAGCCAGGTGGGGGTGCTGATGCCATGAGATGACAGGCAAGTGCCTCAGAGATGGCTGGATGCCATGCAACCTCCCTACCCGCTCCAAAAGTTGTGGCTGGCGAGTCTCTTGCAGGGTGTGGTCTGAAGGTCTGTTAGACCTAAAAGAGCAAGGAAATGCTGCTGTCTCATGGGCACAAGGCTAGATCCAGCCACTCTCACACATCCAACCCGGGCACTGAACACGTTTTGCAGAACCCTGGCCTGAATCACTGCCAGTGGGACGACCTAGTCATCCGCTGCCTGCCAGTTGCCCTCCACAGAGGAGCACTACTCTTCAGCATGGGGGAGGACTCCTCAGCATGTCCTAACATCAGGCTCCACCCATCGAAACTCATGGGCTCATGACTTCAGGGTCGCGTGACTGGCTGATGGTGATACAGCTCTACCAATGAAAGACCCATGCCAGGACCTGTTCCCCAGGCAATATGTCCCCAGCATGACAGGCTGAGCAGGGGCACGCGCCTTCCATCCCTGGTGCTTTTTGCTGCTGCTCCAGTGCTTGGCTTCCTGGTTCCTGCCCCGGTGGGCTCAGTCCTGGTGAGTAGCAGTTCCTTACCATACAGGGGAGGTTGCAAGGACGCAGGACTCATCTCAGGCCCAGGCTGGGAATCCCCCACTGGCCTAGTCCCACTGACTTCAGAGGATGACTGCCTACCCTGCAGCACAAGATGCAGTGTTCTCCCTCTGGTCCCCTTCACACCATAGCAAGAGACTGTAGAACCATTTTGGAGGGCCCCCCCCCACGAGGGGACAGGACACCATCCAGGACACTGAGCCTGCAGGCCTGGCCATGCAAGGGTTAATTATGACAAATCTCACGTCACAGAGTGATGTGCATTAGTGAGGAGCCAGAACGATTGGGGACCAAGGTAGGAAGCAGGGTTTAGTACAGTGTGAACTGAACTAGGTGTGAGGGCTGTTCCCAAGTCCACTACTGTGTAGCCTTGGGTAAGTCATGTCCCTTCACTTTGTGCCTCAGTTTCTCCCTTGACATGTTTTACTTATTTAGACTGGCAGCCCTTGGCGGTAGTCCTGTGAGTCACTGCATGTGAGGGCAGCGCCTCTAGGTCTCACTATAATGTATGAACGCCCTTAGAGTTCTGGGAAGGAAGCTTGAAAGCCCCACCTGAACTGCAAAGGTGTGGTTTGCTTAGAGATCCCCCTTCCTACGCGTCTTTCACAGGACTCACTAGAGAACCACTACAGCTGGTCGGGCATTTTTTGCTGAAAAAATATTTATCTAAACCGTTCAGAAAATCTCTTGCTTCAGAAATTTTTTTGCAGAAAAATTCACTTATCTTTTTTAAACAGGAAGGTTTTGGTATAGTCAAAATGACTTTGTGCTTCAAAATTTTAGTTTAGCCCTATGAGAAGCTTAAAAGAAAGAAAAAGAGGTGAAAATAAATTGCCTTGTGTGCTTGTGGAGTCTCCATCATTGGAGACGCTTAAGAGCAGGTTAAACACATATCTGTCAAGGTGGTCTAGCTATTGACTTATCCAGCCATAAGTGCAGGGACCTGGACTGCTAGACCTTGCCCAGTCCCCTCTAGTTTTACAGTTCTATGAAATCAAAATGAAACACTTCAGTTGACCTAAACCAAAAAATGGTTTGGTTTGTTGGGTGTGTGAAAATTTTCATTCCAATCCAGGATGAGAACGTTTTTCAGAATCTTAAATGCTTATGCAATAAAAGCCATTGCCCAGCCAGCCCTACATGCTACCATCTCTGATAGCTTTACTACCAAGAGCTGCCCAGTCTTCCATAGCTAAAAATCCCACCAGAGGCTCTTCTTCCAAACTCCATTTCATAAATAAGTTGCAATGTCTATTCCATGTCATTTCCCTGATCACTTGTAAGAATAAGACTCGCAGATTTTTGCTTTTCTGACTTGTGTCTGTTGGAGCGCCAAGGCAAAAGTTCCTCTCATGTTGGGAGAAAGTCACCAAAACCTGGTGCAGGACCTTCCAATCTAAGAGATGAATTTCCCCCAATGTGCATTCTTTGTACCTCTAGTTTTCTTGCCTTTCTTAAAATCATCCTTCTTGGATTCATGTTCTGCTATATCAGATGGATCCATGCAGTGAACTTTTTACTTCTGCACTGGCATTTATTCCTTTTTCTATATTCTAGTTCCTGATATTTTTCCTAGTCTTTTAAAGTACTTCTGGTCACGTCTTCCCACATTATTTATTGGTCATTTGTCTTACTGCTCTTCAGAGCTTTCCATGGTTCTTTTTACATCTCCATTGTCAGCCGTTTCTTATCAAGGTTGCTCAGGGCAGGGGGTCTCAAACTCAAACCACCATGAGGGCCATATGAGGACTAGTAGAGGGCCACATAAGGACTAGTACATTAGCCCAAGGGCTGCACCACTGAAACCTTTTCATACAACGATACTGCAAATGTTGGTAACAATGGTGTTGTTGCAGGACACAGGCAATAGCTTTAGGGGCTGCATGCAGCCATCAGGCCATGTATTTGAGGCCCCTGACTTAGGGAATTAATTGGCTCAGTGGTGTTACCCTAGAGGTGCCTGACACCAGACTGTTTCCTGGGGTAGTCCCCACAAGATACTATGAGTGGTCTACAGCTGCTTCCTAACAGGGTCATGTCTATATCTCATACTTTAAAAGTCCCAAGTTGAAACTCTGATGATGGCCCATGGTGGTTGTAAGATGTCTTTGTCTGCCTTCAAATTCACATAAGAGGATAATAGTCCTCTGCTGCTACCACCTGGTGAAATCATTCCTTTTCCTCAAGCAGCATAGGCACAATATTTTAGCAGTGGAGGTCCAGGCTGAGTCCCACAGCTAGTCCAGGTGGGGTTATTCTCACATGATCTAAACAGCGACATGTTCTGTAATTAGATTTCACTATCCCAGTAATAATTGCAAAGTCTCAAAGTACTACCATACTTAAGATGGAGTCACAGACGGACCCTTCAGAGATACCACCCTCTCATCACTCAGGCAACTTGCGTTATATGATAAATGGTCACGTTCCCCCAAAATCACAAAACATCAGAATACAAAGGCAGGGGCGTCGCTGGCGCTGGGCACCCGGGGCACATGCCCTGAATCCCAGCGCTGGTGCCCCGGATCTGGCGGGACCACCCCTCGCCCGGTCTCCGGCCCAATCAGGCTGGAGATCCAGGGCCCAGCCACCCGCGGTGGCGGCAGCCCCCTCCCCAGCCGGGGATGTGGGACCCAGCCACCTGCGGCCGCTTCTGGCCTTGGCCCTGGCCAGGGGGGCGGGGCCTGGGCCCATGCCCCAGGTCCCTCCCCGGGGCAGCGACGCCCCTGACAACAGCTCCCATGCACCAAGTTGATCTGCGTCTCAGAGTTCAGCAAATTCTGTAATAAGCTAACTCAAGGTTTATTAGCTAAGAAAGGGAATGAGAGCTCTTGAGAGATTAAAATAAGTAAACTGTCACTACAAATAAGTCACAGTCTATAATTCCAAAGGGTAGCAGAGATTTAGTAATCTGCCAATGTTCCAGAAATTTCTCTGGGCTACCCAGAATAAAGTGGGGGAAAGAAAGGGGCTACATCTTCTCTTTCACTTACTCTGCCCTCTCAAAATGCAAACAGTCCAGAAATGAAAATTTTTGTCCTTGTGTGCATGCTTACAGCTTCTCACAGAAAACAAGCTGACAGGGTCACGGCCCCTGTCAGCTTTTTTGAGGGTGCAGAGAGAAGAATATATGCAGAATGTTTGGTCATCACATGCAGTGACCGCTTGCTTCCAAAGGGGCAAGATTTAGCACTTTCTTGCTATATTTCTCCATTTGTTATATACCAAGCTTTTTCTCAGCTGATGGTCATTGAGTTAAAGGGCACCAGTCAATGCAGTTTCCATCTTCAAGCATCTGACCAAGTGGGATTTTCTCCCACAAAAGCTCATGCGATAAATAAATTTGTTAGTCTTGAAAAGAGCCACACGACTCCTTGTTTGTTTTAATCAATACAGGAGTTTGCTATGACCATATAATAGGATACAGATAAGTGAAAATGATTCATGCAGCATCCTATTAATTTAAATGCCAAAAACACATTACTGTAGTGTCAAGTGGCACTCTATAGGCTGCCGTCCAATGGAGAAAATTGCTACTGCGCTCAGCTGAAGCCATAAGACGAGGTCCTCCAGTGGACAGCTAGTGGTTCTGCAGCTGGCTGCTGTGCTCATGCCATAAGTGGACAGACTGTGCTACTGCACCTCACTGCGGTGCACTGTCCATTATAGGGGCCCTCCGGTGGACAGACATTGGCACTGTGCCTGGCTCCAGTGCCCTTTCCATTATAGGGGACCCTACCATGGACAGACTATGGTACTGCAGTAGGCTGGGTTGTGATTCCCATTATAGGAGCCCTCCAGTGGACAGAGAGTGGTGTGCTCTTGCCATAAGAGGGCCCTTCTTGTGGAGGGACAGTGGTACTGCGCCTGGCTGGGTTGTGAGCCCCATTATAGGGGCCCTCCGGTGGCCAGCGAGTGGTATTGTGGCCGGCTGGTGTGCCCTTGCCATAAGAGGGGCCTTCCAGTGGGCAGCTAGTGGTACTGCACCCAGCCGGGTTGTGATTCCCATTCTATGGGGCCCTCTGGTGGACAAACATTGGTACTGCACCTGGCTGCTGTGCACGTCCCATTATAGGGGCCCTGCAGTGGCCAGAAGCTGGTGTGCCTTTGCAATAAGAGGGGCCCGCACGTGGTATTGCCCCAGTTGCGTTACACTTTCTTTTATAGGGGGCCCTCCAGTGGAGATGGTGGTACTGTGCCTGGCTGCAGTGCATTTTCCATCATTGGGGAGCCCTCCAGTGGACAGCTAGTGGTACTGAGCCTAGCTGCAGTGCACGCGCTGTTATAGGATAGTCGCCAGTGGATTGACAGTGGTACTGTGCCAGCTTTTGGGGGGGGGGGCACTTGCTATAATAGGAGGACCTCAAGTGGCAAGGCAGTGGTAGTGTGACCAGCTGATGTGCCCTTGCCCCAAGAGGTGCCCTACGGTGGACAGATGGCGGTACTGCCCCCCAGCTGTGTTACATTCAATTATTGGGTGCCCTCCAGTGGCCAGCCCATGATACTGCACCCAGATGGGTTATGAGTGGGGCCCTCTAGTGGACAGACAGTTGTACGCCACATGGCCATGGCATATTTTTTCATGGGGGGGGGACGGGACCTGTGTTGGACCAACAATGGTACTGCATGTAGGCTTACTATAACAAGGCCCTCTGGTGGATGGACTGTGCCACTGCAACCAGCTGAGGCCTGCTTGCCATAACGGGGGGGCTCTCCAGTCCGCAGCGAGTGGTACACCTGGCTGGGTTATGGTTCCCATTATAGTGGCCCTCCGGTGGACAGAAACTAGTACTGCACCTGGCTGGTGTCCTCTTGCTATAAGAGGAGCCCTCTGGTGGACAAACAGTGGTACTGCAAGCTGGCAGCTGTGCTTGTGCTAATTATCGGGGCCCTTGCATGGACAGACTCTACTGTGCCTGGCTGAAGTGCACTTTCCATTAGAGGGGGGACCTCCAGTGGAGCAATAGCAGTACTGCAGCCAGCTGCTGTGCTCTTGCCATAAGGGCCCTCCGGTGGCCAGACGTGGTACTGCATCCCACTTCAGTGCTCTTTCTATTATAGGGGGCCCCCTGGAGGACAGACAGTGGTACTGGATCTGGCTGCTGTGTCCTTTCTAGTATAGTGGGCCCTCCAGTGGACAGCCTGTGGTACTGCAGCTGCTTGGGGTGAGCTTGTTATTGTTATAGGTGCCCTCTGATGGAAAGAGAGTGGTACTGCACCTGGCCGAGGTGACCTTTCCTTTATAGGCGGCGCTCCGGTAGACAGATAGTGGTACTGCACCCAGCTGTGGCAGGCTGGCCATAAAATGAGGCCCTCTGGTGGACATGCTCTGTTACTGCACCTGCCTGGGGTGAGTGTGCCATAATTGTGGGGGGCCCTCCAGCGGACAGACTTTGGTACTGCACCCGGCTGGTATGCTCTTGCCATAAGCGGGGGGGGGGGGGGCCGCTACTGGACAAATAGTGATACTGTGCCAACTGGGGTGAGAGCTTTAAGTGGACAGAAAGTGACATGGCTGCAGCATACTTTCCATTATAGCTGGCCTTCAAGTGGACAGACTGTTACTGCACCTGACTGGGGCAAGCATGCTGTAATTGTGGGGGGGGGGGGCCTCCAGTGGACAATCAGTTAAACTGTGGCTGGCTGTGTCAGGGTTTTTCATTAAAGCTGACCCTCTGGTGGACAGACAGTGGTACTGCACCCGGCTGCTGTAGGCTTGCTAAAACAGGTCACCCTCTAGTGGACAGACTATGGTACTGTCATGGCGAACCCTAGAAAAGCACTCTTGGAGCCCCTCTGGTCACAGCCAGTCAGGACTGTGCTATGGAGGAGTCATCGGCCATCCAGCACCCGGGTCTCCACACTTTGTGTAGCCAGCTCCCAAATCCATGCTCAGAGGATCAGACCCTTGCTCTATCAGGTCTCCAGGAGGGTCCCAGCAGTCCCAATCAGCAGTGACACTCAACCAGTGTAGAAGGCAGAGCGTTTATTAGCAATCCAGTTGCACAGCAGTTAGGACAGTTCACTTTCAGATTAACCAGGTGGTATAGTACCCCCCCAGACGAGCCCCTGGAGAGCCTGCCTCTCCGAGCCCCGTTTCCCACTACCCTTCTCCTCTCTCAGCCCTTTGTTCCCCTCTCCAGCCAGCTGCCCTGCCCCAGTCTATGGCCAGAACCTGTGTCACCCACAGTGGTCCAGGTAAGGTCTGTCTAAAGCCCCTGCTCCTCCCTGTGGTTTCTATAGTTATCACACTCCTGTGTCCCATCACCAGAATACCCATGTCCCATCACCAAAGTACAGGAGCAGAAAAGAAGAGCATTTTGGGTATCGCCCCTGAAATCCCAAAATAGCCCAAGAGGTTTTCTTACTTCATCACAGGTACTGCACCCTGCTGGAGTATGCTTGCTATAACAGGGGGCCCTCTGGTGGACAGAGGGTGGTACTGTATCCAGTTGTGTTGTGAGTCCCATTTTGGGCCCTCAAGTGGACAGACAGCAGTACTGCACCCGACTAGGATATGTTGCCATATGCTACTGTAGAATTGGCTTGGCCTAGCTTGCAATAAAGGTTTGTCTGCTCTCAGTTGATGCCTGGGCATTGGCCAGAGCTAGCACTTGACTTACATATCTCTCAACACCTAAATGAATTTTTTCTACCTCTGTTTTCTCACCATTCTGCATTGTAGTAACCTCAGGGAGGAAGGGGTTAACACCATAGACTGTGACTCCAAGCGACATCCCAGGAGACCTAATAGAAACAGAGTGCAGCTTTTTAATTGGCGCATCAGGCCTGCCTCTTTGGTGGCAGCAGGGCTCCTGGAAGGATCAGGAAGAGGCCAGGAAGACAGGCCTGGAAGATCCACCCATCTCCATGCTTAAGAAGGGCTCACAGCTGTAACTGACCTTGCATGCGTAGAACTAAGAATGTTTAGCTAGATGTGGTCAGGGTACTTCTTTGTTTTGGGTTGTTTTTGAATTCCTCTGTGCTGAGCACATGCACCTCCTCCCACTATCCTGTAACTACCTAAATTAAATCCCAGAGAAACAACTGTGTTCTTCTTTGAGCAGTGTCCCTGTCTGCTCCACTCTAGGTGCGTGGCCAGCCTCGCGCCTCAGACCAGAGATTCTTAACAGCCATGTCGGGGGCGAGCTGCGCATGGCAGCAGGGGTTGCTGATTCCTTTGGTGACATGCACAGCCCCCCCTTCCCTTCTTACCGCTTCAGCGCTCAGATGGAGACGTCCTCAGCTCCGGCTGTAAATCCAACGGCCGTTTTAACGGCCACTGTTGATCTAGTCAATTTCAAAAAAAAAACAAAAACAAAAAACAAAAAGAAGAACATAAACAACAAGAAAGAGAAATAAACAGTGACAATATACAGTAAATAGTGCAGGATGCCGTCACCACCAGGCTTCAAACGGTGCACCTCCTGCCGGGACGCTATGCCAGTGTCCAACGGCCATGCGGAGTGCATAAGGTGCCTGGATGAGGGTCACTTGACACACAAGCGCCCTCACTGTAAGAGACTGACCACCTGAGCCCGCAGGGAGAGGCAAATTAAGTTGAAACTGTTACTAATGGAGGGCTCTCTCAAGCCCGCATCAGACCCCGGCTGGCAGCCGCAGTCTCCTCAGCTACACAAGCGGCATTCTGCAGCTTCCTCCCCCACGCCGTCAAAAAAGGCTAGGGGTGACCGCAAAACTCAGACTGCTGCAAGCAAAGTGGCTCCCTCTGGCAGCTCCCAGGGGAATGAAAATCGCCCTGCAAGCACCAGGGATGAATGCGGTGTGAAAACCCAGCTAAGGGGAATATGCTAACGCTGACCCCAGCTGCAGTATTGAACGTGGTACAAGGACCGCCACCCGCGGCACCACAGTGCAGCGCTCAATGGCACGGAGCCTCTCACGGCACCACAGCCGGCTTCCTGAACAAGCGTGGCAGGGGAACAATTGACTCTGTGGCAAGGCAAAAGAAAGCAGAAAAAATATCACATTGATGTAGTGGAGGGGAGTCAGTCTTCCTCCTCCCCTATATCCCCGCTACTTAGCCTACATTCATCTGATGAGAAAATCCCATCTCTGACCTTTTCCAGCAGGGGATCTATCTCATTAATGTCAAGATCACTGAGTCCTGAGCCACCCAGTGACAAACCTGATTCTGCTATACAGACACAGACAGCAACTATAACAGCTGCACCATGGCCACACTGGGGCATGCCTTGGCCATATGCATGCCCATGGTTAAGCTGGGGAAATTGGTCCCAGATGGGAGTCCCACAGGCTATACCTCCAATGGCACAAATTGATGGGGGTAATCAATACTTACCTTTGATGACTCCGGTACAGCAGCAGCTTCCACCAATGACACAGCAATCACAGCAGCTGGGGGAACAGGAGGAGCCGGGTGACGAACCAGGTCATCAGTCTAAATCTGAGGAGGTAAAACAGTTCCAAGAGTTGTTCAAAAGGGTAGCGGACAGCCTGGACATTTCCATACACGATGAGGACATGGCTAAGCATAAGCTTTACAAGATTTTGCAGTCCTCGACTTCGACCAAAGTGGCACTCCCAATGGACGAAGGGATCATGGATCCCGCAAACCAAATATGGCAAACGCCTGCCACAGCTGCTCCAACTAATAAGAAGGCTGACAGGAAATATTTCATAGTGCTGAAGGGAAATGAGTTCTTGTTCACACACCCTCAGCCCAATTCACTAGTAATAGAGGCGGCAAACCAGAGGTTGAGACAGGACCATCACAGGACCACCCCCAACTGATAAGGAGGATAAGAAGCTTGATATACTGGGGAAAAAGGTCTACACCACAACAACCTTCTTACTGAGGGTGGCAAACTACACTGCAGTGCTAGCGAATTACAATCATGATATATACACAAAACTGACCTCTTTACCTGAAGATAGAAGAGAACAGTTTAGATCCTTAATCAAAGAAGGCTGACTTACCGCGAGAACGGCATTACAGGCCTCCCTGGATGCAGCAGATGCAGTGGCCTGGGCCATCGGTAAAGCCGTAGTCATGAGACAAGTGTCATGGCTTCACGCAGTGGCTTTGCCAAAACAAATGCAGGCAACAATAGAGGATCTTCCATTCGAACGAGACAAGCTGTCTGTGGAGAGAACAAATAACGTGATGCATACACTTAAGGATTCTAGGGCAACCCTCTGCACCCTAGGGATATACCCAGCAAGTTTCAACAAAAAAAGTCAGAGGTTTCAACCACATAGAGGTAGATACCCTCAGTTTAACAAGGGGCGGAGATGGGAGAGTGCTAGATCTCAACCAAGGCACCAGCATCATTGAAGACAAAGCACTCAGCCTGCAGCCAACCCTCAACCATCGGGTTCCAGGCAACAATTCTGAGGCTTTGGTCAAGGGTTTGCCCAAACACCTCACTCCAGTGGACACTATTGTCACCGAATCACCACAGCTATTCCTCAACAGACGCCTCCCTTTTTTCCACCAATGGGAGGCAATTACATCAGACAAGTGGGTTCTCAACACCATCTTGAAGGGATATGCCATTCCATTTCTATCAAGACCCACCCCACCACCCCAAACCTCTACCCCATCCCTCTTCAGGGACCCATCTCACAAACAAATGTTGCCTCGGGAGATAGACAATCTGCTCAACTTGGGGGCAATAGAAGAGGTTCCGTTGCAGTACAGGAACAAGGGGTTTTATTCACACTATTTTCTCACAGAGAAAAAGACAGGGGGGTGGAGGCCTATCCTGGCCCTCAGGAGGCTAAACAAGCATGTGGAGATAAAGCGATTCAAAATGGTGACGATTCGGGGGATACTCCCAGCGCTGGAGAAGGGGGACTGGTTGGCTTCACTCGACCTGAAGGATGCCTATTTCCATGTATCAATTCATCCAGCCCACAGGAAATTCCTCAGATTTATAGGATTGGGCAGACATTACCAGTATACTGCAATGCCCTTTGGTCTGTGCACTGCACCGAGGGTCTTTTCAAAAGTCATGGCGGTTGTTTGCACACATCTCAGGACACTGGGAGTCACAATATTTCCATATCTAGATGATTTCCTAATAAGGGCAGCATCCTTTCCCGAATCTCAATGGGTGGTCAAGATCACTGTGGCGACCCTCCAGTCATTACAGTTTGCGATAAATTACAAAAAGTCTTCTCTTTGCATGCAACTACTTGGGCACATGGCGGCCACAACATCTCTGGTCAGCCATGCCAGGCTGCACATGCGACCTTTCCAGCTGTGGTTCGCAAGGGCATTCAAGATAGGTCGTCAGCATCTACATCGCAGGCTGTCTCCTCCAGGAGCCATGAACGACTCATTGGAGTGGTAGACAAGGGAGGAGAACCTGCTGCAGGGTGTCCCTTTTCTGTCACCGGAAACGGACCTATTAATGACGACAGATGCCTCACTAGTAGGCTAAGGGGCCCATTTGATGGCACATACAGCCCAGGCTGGGTGGTCGCCAAGGGGGAGGCACATGCATATAAATATCCTGGAACTTCAGGCGGTGCACAATGCATGCAAGCATTTCCTGCCGACCACTGCAGGGAAAACAGTGAAAGTACGAATGGACAACATCACATGCATCTACTATATCAATCGTTGGGGGAGGGGCACGGTCAACAGCGTTGTGCCTCGAGGCGATGAGACCATGGGAGTTGTGCTTAAAACACAAGATAGACATCTCTGCTATTTACCTGCCAGGCAGGGAAAACACGGTGGCAGATGCATTGAGCAGAACTTTCAAGGCAACCCACGAATGGAAAATATGCACAGACATCATTCAACAGATTTTTCATCAGTGGGGCCTTCCAATCATAGATCTGTTTGCCACCAAAGGCAACAGGAAATGTCAGGACTTTTGCTCCAGAGCAGGGATAGGGGAAGGTTCCAGAGGGGATGCCTTTCTTGTCAGCTGGGGCGAGGGTCTCCTGTATGCATTTCCTCCAATTCCCTGGACCCTTTGGAAGATCCGCCGTGACAGGGCCACCGTACTAATACTAGCACCAGCCTGGACCAGCCAGACCTGGTACACAGACTTGGTACGGATGTCAAGAAGATCCCCAATCACACTCCCGAAAGTACCGGATCTCCTGACACAGGACAAGGGGAGAATTTTCCATACTTACCTCGGCAGGTTACACCTCACAGCATGGTACCTGGATGGTACAATGAGTTAGAGTGGCAATGTTCCCAGCAAGTAAGGGATATCCTCCTAAATAGCAGGAAACTGGCGACAAGGCGTACTTACCTTCAGAAGTGGCGCAGGTTCGTGGTGTGGTGTCATCAGAACAAGAAGGATCCTGTATCGCTCTCTATCCCAGATTTGCTGGACTATCTTCTTTACCTGAAAAACACAGCATTGTCGGTTAACACCATAAAGGTTCACCTCGCCGCAATAGTTACGTTCCATGAGCCAGTACAGGAAACTTCGGTATTCTCTCATCCGGTGGTGAAGCGATTCATGATGGGGTTGCAGAACTCCTATCCTTTCCTTCAGCCACCTGCTCCACCATGGGACCTCTCCATGGTCCTTAAGGTCCTGACAGGGAAATCGTTTCAACCACTAGCAAGCTGCTCACTCCTGCATGTCAATGAAAGTAGCCTTCCTTGTGGCCATAACATCGGCCAGGCACGTAGGTGAGCTGGCAGCACTCATGGCGAGTCCGCCATACACAGTTTTTCATAGAGAGAAAGTTTCCATGTGGCCACACCCGAGGTTTCTCCCAAAAATAGTCTCTGTGTTCCACATTACCCAGACGATACACTTACCAACGTTTTTTCCTAAGCCGCATGCTAGTCCCTAGCATGCACTATGGCACACACTCGATGTTCGTCGGGTGGTAGCGTTCTAAACTCCAGAGGACTAAACCATTTTGGAAGACCCTGAAGCTCCTTGTATCTGTAGCAAAGCAGTCAAGAGGCCAACCCATATCGAAACAGAGACTATCAAAGTGGATACTGAGCTGCATACAGTCAGCATATGAACTCAAAGGACTGCCAACCCCAGAAGGCATCCAAACGCATTCCACGAGATCCTTGGCAGCGTCCATGGCCTTTATGCATAACATTCTGATAACGGAAATTTGTAAAGCAGCTACATGGGGGCCAGCAGATACATTCATGAAGCACTATGCTATTGACCAATTAGCCAGGACAGATTCAGCAGTGGGGCTGGCAGTGCTTCAATCAGTCCAAGGGGCAAACTTCAAAGTCCCCTCCACCAGATAGAGGACCGCTTGGTAATCACCTAGAGTGGAGCAGACAGGGACACTGCTCAAAGAAGAAGTGAGGGATATTCACCCTTGTGCAGTAGCCTAGGTTCTTCGAGATGCGTGTCCCTGTCCTGCTCCACTACCCGCCCTCCTCCCCTTTACTTCAGAGAGGCACAAAACTCAAAATGGTAGCTTTGTTCGCGGTAGAGAGGGAACTGGGGGGGGGGTGCCTGTGCATGTCACCAATGGAATCAGCAACCCCTGCTGCCGCATGCAGGTCACCCCCAACATAGCTGTTAAGAATCTCTGGTCTGAGACGCGAGGCTGGCCACGCACCTAGAGTGGAGCAGGACAGGGACACGCATCTCGAAGAACCTTGGCTACTGCACAAGGGTGAGTATCCCTCACTTTCTTAGCTGTTCTTCTTAATTAGTGAAGTTACCCTTTTAAAATTAGCTGTTCTTCTTAATTAGAGAAGTTACCCTTTTAAAATAAGCTCTGGTTCTGTTTTTCAAAAGGCAGGAGGATTTGTATGCATGCGTCTCAGACTGCCCTGCCATCTACTAAAGGCGATTCTGTCTCATTTTCAGCTGATACCACAGCTGGGGTTCAATTGCTTTCCTAAAGGAGGAGGAAAAGCCATTGAGGGTACCTCCCAGGAAGGAATTCCCAAGTGTACCTTCCTAGGTTTTCAAGAGGTTTTTTTCATTTGGGTAGTGGCAGCAATATCACTCCAAGGCCAGGAAATTGGTCGCCTTGGAGAATTTTAAGACAAGGCTTTAGGACAACTGGGTTTTAAAGCCTGTTGCAGGCCCCCACCTTCTGCACTCAAAATGCCAGAGTGGGGAAACAGCCGTGACATGGAGAGCTCTGGATAAGGAGAAATATGGGATGTACCCTTGCCCCACCCTCTCCATTCAGTGTTAGTTTCCACCCCACTTTCTTGTGATGTAGTTAAACAAAGCTGCTGTCTCATCAGTGGACTGTTTTTTGTTGCACTGAATGGTCCCGTTATATAGCCTGTGGTTCTGGTTCCATGCTGGCTTGGAATGGGGAAGGGCCCTATTTTCTTGTTTTTATCCAGATGAGTCTGAAAGCCCTATGAGATCTGCTGATCTTGGGAGATTTCCAGAATTTGGTGCCAAAATTTCACAAAAGACTTTAGAGCCATCACATCCCCATCCTTGTGCTCCACAGTTTGGCCTCCAACACAAGCCAAGATCTGAATCTTGGCCTAGCCATTCAGTCCCCCACCCTGCACTCAGTTTTAACTGCCCAAGGCCCCTTTACCTTTGCACACCAATAGCACAGAGGTGTCCTGCTGATATGGAGGATGCTGCTCCTCAGTTTATTTTCACCAAATCAGTCCAAAGGATGACAGCAGAGTAGCAGCTGTACAATGTACTGGCTGGATGATAGCTGGAATTAGAGCTGGGGCTGGAGTGGAGGGGATTCTTTGTGCTGTCAATGGTATTCTGTTGAGAGACAGAGGGGCTGGGCTAGGGGTGGCCTGTGGACATATTTGTGCAAAGCTTTATTTCCATCATCTTCAATAATCATTCCTGTGGCAAGCTGGGGAACTGAGACCGCTTCCAAAATCGCCTTCCGCTGGCATGACAATGCACCATTATTGTTTTCACTTCGTAGCTGTGAGCTGTGTGTTTTCTGCCTGGCCAGAGGGATGATGTATGCTGGCTCAGGCAGCAGCTGCTGAGGATTAACTGGTTGCCTGTAGATAAAAGGCTGGGTTTTGTTGGTCTTTTCAGAGTTTGTCTTCAGCAAGGTCCAGTGGCTTAGGGGTTTGGGAGGTGGTGGAAGGCTCTTTAAATCCAGTGAGTGTTAACAGTTCACAGGCTTCAAGTAGTTTAGGGTTTGCTGTGTGATCAGCTGGAGGGCTCAGCTCAGCATCACAGAAGCCGCTTGCTTAAGCAATTTGAAATCTGCTGGCTAGAAACAGACTCTTGGGCCCATTCATGGGCGTCATTCCAGGGTGACACCAGAATCATGAGGGGCAGAATTCCAGCATTGCTGGGGCACTGGGAATGAAACCCCTAGTGCTGACACAGTCAAGTGTGGGCTTCTTGGACACAAGGATGCACCTTTGTTTTTGCTTCTTTCCAGCTGCCCCTTTAGCTGAGTGGCTTGAGGACTGTGAGATCCCATCCACCCCAAAGCCACTGCTTTTTGTCCACAGTCATTCTTCTCCAGACCCAGGGAGAACACAGCAAAGCCAGCAAATATCTCCTGTAAAACTGAGGTGCTGGACTGCAACTGGATTCTTTCTTGGCCACCCCTTTGAGCTCCTTTCAGAGCCTGAAGTGAGCCAGGTGTTGGACTCCATTCCCAGCTGTGACTGGCTGATTCCTCTCACGTGGGGGTGAAGGGTTAAAGTCACCTCAGACACATTCACTCCACCCGGGCCATAATTAGATCACATCTGTCAGCCAGCCAGGGGGAGACTAAACAAGGATCAGGTGATAACTTGGCAGACATCTGAATTTATGAATAGGCTCAAGTTCAGTCTGGGGAGGCTGGCTGTCTGGTTTCTGTGGGACTATTGGCATGAAGGGGCACAGGAACAATGAGCCAGGGGAAGGTTTGCTCACAGGGCCAATGAAAACAGGTTGGTTCTTTGGGACGGTGTCTAACATCTAGGCACTGGGTCACCCATGAGCAATTTGGGCTAGCTACTTCTCGGCCAGGGGTGCATAAAGACAGATGGCCTGCAGGCAGCACTGGGGACACAGGTCCCTGCAACAGCACACCCAGACACTCTGGTTGTCTGTGCACATGACTATCCCAAAACAGCCCTCCAAAAGGCTTCTCCTTAAAGGGGCCCTGCTATCGCCCAACCACCTATGCATATAGGAGTCCTTCCCCGTGGGAGACCTCTCCAGCCAACATGAAATGTATACATACGTACAGGCCAACCCCTGAGAACCACTGCTGAAAAAGCAAATTGGAACTAAAAGGCATCACTGCCTGCTGGGCAGGGTCTATTAGGCTCTTATCCTCACTGGGCCAGACACATGTTCCCATATGTGAAGCCAGTATATTCTATTGGTCTGTGTTCCCAGTGATAAGCCACGGTAGGCACCTCACCCATTTTGCATTTGTTAGCTGCCTGCCAAAGGCCCCATGGGCAGGCAGAGGGGAAGAAAGGCTTCCTGGGTAACCTGTAGCTAAGATGCAAGAACCAGGACAAGGCATTTGAGGCGGCTGGAACAAATGAAAGTCAGCCCTTTTTCCCCCCACAGCGCCCAATAGTTGCCTTTTGGATCCAGATGGCGTGAAGACTAAAACTATGAGGGAGTTGAAAAGAAGGCACAATCTGATGGCAGAGAAGGCCAGCAGAGGCTACCCACCGAGAGGCGGGGATGCAGCCCTGTGCATCTTGGATCCCCCCAATGCTGCGAGCAGCTGCCAGAGGATGGATTGCTGACTGATGGCCCTCTGCTACTCGCTGCCTTTGCAGCAAGTGGCAGTGGGCAGCTGGAGCACTGCTGGGACTCATCCTGGCTATTCCCATGTGGTGAACCTCCCTGTCTGTCTGAAGGGCAGATGGGTTTTATAGCAGGCTGATGGGCAGCAGAGGGGTGTGCCCCAGTTGTTGGGCTGCAAGCTACGTGATGGGGGCTGCCTCAGGCTTGCCCATTGAAGGTGTTCCACTGAAGCGTGCTCTGGAAGAAGCGTGTGGGTTTGGCTCCCTCTCTAGCCTAGCGGGGCTTGTTGGTGGCTGGGGTGTGGGAGGTGTTGGCTTAAATCTCTTGCCCCCTGCTGCAGAGAGGGAATTGAGAAGGGCTCTTCTGCAGCCCCTGTTTGTGACTTGCTTGTGAGGCTGGAGTACTGCAATCAGTCAGCTCTTTCCTGCAGAAGCTGTTCCTTTTTTTAGTTAAAAATTGCTTAGTTGGAAGCCTTCCTTCCCTCCCTCCTAGTAGCCTGTGGGACCATAGTTAGCATGTAGGCTTAGCATATGGCTGCTGTAGGTTCAAGCCATGCCTTGACAGATTATAAAGGCCCCTGTGAACAATGGGGCTTGGTGGCAGATGCACCCTCTGTTTTTGCCTCATGACACTGTCCCACATTAAGGAAATGAGACTTGGCTGAGTGGCCTGCAGGAGCTGCTTGTGTGCTCTGGTGGTTTGCCTCTGTTCCTGGGCTGTAGTGGGTGCAGGCTCAAAACTCCATGAGGCTGTCCTTTGCTTCTAGCAATGTGGGGGTTTGTTTTGTTGCTGCTGTTCCACTTTAGCTAGATATGATGCATGGGAGGAGCCACTTGTGGGTGGCCTGGTGGTTAGGCAGTGGCCTAAGCTGAAGGAAGCAGTTAGTTTGCGCCCTCCCCAGTGCCTGGGTCTTTCCTATTCCAGTGTAGCCTTGGGGGGGTGCCCCAGCCTTTTCTCTTGCCCACGGAAGCCATTCCACTTTAGTTAGAGATGAGGAGGAAAGGATGAATTTCTGACTTCAATGATGGCAGATAGGGCCAGCAACAGCTACCTGCTGAGAGACTGGGATGCAAACCTGTGCATCTTGGAGCACCCAACACCACAAGCGGCTGCCAGGGAATGGATTGCTGGCTGACACCCCTCTGCTGCTTGTTGCCTTTGTGGCAAGAGGCACTGTGCTCCCTGGAGAGCTGCTGTGACTCACCTTGGCCATTCCTATGTGGCAAACTTCCTCATCCACCTGAGGAGCAGACGGGTTCTGTAGCAGGCTCACAGGTGGCAGAGGGGCATGCCCCAGTCATTGGCTATGGGCTAGGTGGTGGGGGGGTGCTGCCTTGGGCTTGCTCATTGCAGGCACTCCACTGAAGTGCACTCTGGGAGGAGGGCATGGGCATGGCTCCCTCTCTAGCCTTATGGGTCAAGGGCTGGATATTTACTGAGTAGCAGTGGGACAGCCATTCAAGGCCTTCCCCAGTGAGCTGAGATGGAGACATAAGAAATCAAATTTCCAACCCCTTTCTCAGCAAAGGGATAGGAAGGCTGAAGAGTTGAATGCTCAGGACCCGCATGGTAGCCATTATCCCACACTGCTAGTCACCTGTGGGCCACTGGTTAGGTCAGTAAAGTGGCACCACTTCAGGCAAGAAGGTCCTTGAGGGGCCCATCAGACCACCACTTAGCCCAATGGCTGGATACGTACAGGAGGAGAAGTGGGGACGCCCAATCACCCTCTGGCAACAAGCTGAAAGAGGAATTGGCCCTGTACCACTGCACTCTGGGCAAATCCCCACACCATTGACCTGCAGAGGGTTTCTCAGGTGTCTCTAGTACACCTCTCATCATTTCAGATCCATTGCCAGTGGAACACTTTCACATGTCTTATGCCTTTGCTAGCCACTTTCCTAGGGCTCAGGTTGTCTTGAACACTGTCCTGATACTAGCAATCCTCCCCTTCCCTGAGCAGCTGCATGCAGTGTAAAGGAAGAGAGACTGACTTCGTTATTATTCCACTCTAGTTTTGTCCTCGTCTGGAGAGCAGCTGGGCCAATTGCCCAGAAAAGAAGGCAATTACAAATGTCTTTGAAAGGGAAGGAGGAGAGGTGCTTGGAATTCTGACAGCATGGCTCATCCCACTCTATTAGCTAGCCATGTCTAAGCCTCAAAGTGTTAACTGGGCTCCTAGCATGGGTGTGCTATTGCTTAGTCCAGTGGTTTCAAACATTTTTTTTTCTCAGGACCTCCCCGTTGAAAAAAATTATTTATGGCCCCACCCCAACAATTACACCCTTGAGCAAGGCATTCCAGTTTTTTTGGCGGGAGCCAGGGGTGCTGTGACCGAGTGCCTGAGGGTCAACAACCCAGCCCTGCGTCCTGCCCCATGGTTTGAAAACCATTGATGTAGATGGTGCAAAGGGCTCAAAGCTGAACAGCACAGGCGTCAGTATTGCACACCCAGCCCAGCGTACACTCCATCACTGGTGCAGCTTATACTCTGATGGTGTCAGACGCAAAGGCTTTCTTACACAGGTTAAGGTGAACCAGGGCCAGCTCAAGGGGTAGTGGGGCCCCAAGCCAAATTTTGATTGCGTGCCCCCCCCATCTCATTCATGGAGATTGAAAACAGTTGTCCAAAGTGCATAAATCTCCAGCATCTGCCTGCAGGGGGATTTAAAGTGCACTCTGCTTCCATGACTTAAGCTGCAGGCTGACTAACAGTGCCTGAGCTGCTAGGAAAGAGTTAAAGAGGCAGGAGCCAGCCTGATCTTCAGGGGGGCTAGGTGCCCCTAAGACCTGTCACCTGAAGCCATGTCTGTCTCTTGCCTCTCAGCAGAGCCAGCCCTGAGGCGACCTTCAGGATGGTGCACTTGCAGTGCACTTTCGTACATTCATGTCCCTTTGCAGGACCCCTTGCATGTGATAGGATATGGTGAAGCCACTGCACTTTGGCTAGTCTCCACAAAGTATTTAGGCACCAGTTAATTTCAAGGGGATTTAGGTGCCTAAATTCCATTGTGAATCCCAGATGTAATCACTGTGTTAGGTGAGGTGGATGCAGCAACTATCCTAAGTACTAGCCAGCAGGCTGATGGTAACATCCTGATGGCTCTTAGCACACCAGAGCCTGCCCTTCCAGGGTGCCAAGCACACTTAAAGCTCATGGCAGTGGAGGCGGGTCCCAGGAGATGGACACCTGACTTTGTAAAGAGCACTGCAGTGAAAAAAAAAAAAAAAAAAGGCTGAGCAGTCACACAAAGCGGCCTCAGTCAGCTGTGTGAGTCCCTCATCCAGCCAATAGGCTTGTGTTCATGGACTGCTTGGGGGGGGTGTCATTTAGCCTCCCCCCCCCCCCCAAATCTGACGCAAAGCCACACCTGGATGGGTGCCATGTTACTTGCTAGGGTAATGTTCTTCTTCCCTCTCACTGAGAAACAACGTGCTTCACAGCAGGGACTTGTATCACTATGGCAGCTGTTCCCGGCCAACATTTACACCAAAGAGACTCCACCTTGGTGTTTCAGTCAGCAAGTGAAATAGGATTTTGGCTGGTTCTTCCTTTA
The DNA here is from genome assembly GCA_007922195.1 of Podocnemis expansa. Taxonomy (NCBI): domain Eukaryota; kingdom Metazoa; phylum Chordata; order Testudines; family Podocnemididae; genus Podocnemis; species Podocnemis expansa. The sequence continues at coordinate 9,867,400 of ML681971.1, forward strand.
CATGTTCATCATTACCAGGAAGCTCTGTTTGAAAGGAGGCCAGCTGCAAACATGGCTAGCACCTGCCAACTCAGTGGGGCCCAGAGACTCGAGAGGGTGGTGCTCCCCAGATATTTTCAAAAGGGATAGCCGTGTTAGTCTAGTCCAGTAAAAAAACAACAAGCAGTTGTATGGCACTTTAAGACTAACAGATTTATTTTTTGCATGAGCTTTCGTGGGTGAAGATCCCACTTCCTCAGATGCTTCCCAGATAGACTAGATGACAGATAACATGAGAGTTGGCAATTAAATGTGTCAAGGGATGGATAACAGCCGATTGCATCTCCAGGTCCTCACCCTGCTTTCATGAAGCAACACAACCCAGCCACTGACCTAAGGAACAGGACCACTTTCCAAAGACTTGGGGTGCTTCCTGTGCTTAAAGAGCTGTGTGGTTTAACAAGCTGCTCTCTCATATGACACAAACAACTGTTCCCCCTTGCTAATTACAGCCCAGTGCAGTTAAGACTTGGACTGACTTTGGATCATAGGCTGAGGCGTCTTCTTTGACCATCACTCTGTTGCCTGCCCTTGTTCTGGATACAGCCAGGCAGGGGTCCAGGTTCCTGCCGCCAGAGGACCCAATTAGCTAACATCAGGGCTCAAATTATAGGGAAAAAAGTAGGGCAGGTCCTGAATGGCAAATGGTGCGCTCAATGTAAGCAGAGGTGAGAAGGGCTGGGGCCATCAGTCAAAAGTGAGGTAGCTCCATTCACAGGGCACCCCTTTTCAATTGAGCTCTCCTGGCCAGTTAGAAGGACCATGTGGCCCCTCCTCAGTTTGGTCTGGTAATCAAACAGGGCTGGCTGGCTCCAGCCCCCTTGGTCTTTAAGTAGGCAGGGCACCCTGTTACATTTCTAGTCATCATGCCTGTGTTTATGGGAGGGATCCATCCTTCTTTAAGCCCCACTCTCAAAGGCAGACTCACCCGTAAAAGGAAGGGAGGGGCTACATCTTCCCATCAGTGAAGGATGTTGGCTAGAGTTTACCTGGCTTAGTTTTAAATCTCCCAGGTGATGGGACTTGATCCACAGTCCAAGACAAAAGGCATTCCTGCCTGCCAGAAAGAAATGGTGAGTCCAGGGCAGGTAGCCAAGGGTATCTGAGTCATCTCACAGCCACTGAAATGGAAAGTAATGGTGGTCACAAACTCATGTTTGGGAGACCAGGCTAGCAACCTCTGGGGGACTCGGGGGAGGGGGTTGTTTGTGTGAACTGAACAAATGGCTCCTTTCATCATTGTGTACTTCCAACCTTTTTCTCATAGGAATTGATGAGTCTTTGCTCCAGCGCATTTGGGTGCCCACTCGGCTCCACCACCTGGGGCTGGAATCCCTGGCCAGCGAGATCAAGCAGAGAGGGTAATGGTATGGCTCATATTGTCTTCACAAAGGTCCTTCCTAGCAGAGGAGAGTGAGTCTTTGCAACAGTCAATGCCCTCCTTCCCAATCAGTTGTGCTAACTGACTCCTACAAAGATGCAAAGAAAGGACGGTGCTTTTAAAAATGCTATAACATCATGTGTTCGAACAATTGCCATTCAGAGTGCGTGCCGTTACATTGACTTGCACGTGGTCCCCATAGCACAGAAAGGACACCATACCAATAAAGCCCCCTGCCTGCCCACGTACAAACACGCCTTGTGCTGTCGTGTGCTGGCCAAAGGAACCCCACCGACACACATGCAATGGTGACTATGTTCTGAGGCCCACAGGCACAATCAGGAACTAACAAAGGATGTGCCCGGCCCCCAACAGGCGTGCACGGATCCCCCCATCCTGAAGTGCTGCTGCTGCTCCGATGCACCCGACAGCAGTGACAAACCAGACAAAGACAGCACATCAGGGAAAATTCCAGTCTTCCTCGACTTCTACAGTGTCTGGCCCCTGCTCGGCAGAGGGAGCTAACTGGAACAAATGCTCTGTAGAAATATTTCAGTATTTTCCTCTCTCTTTTTTCCTTTCTTTTCCTTCCTTTCAGATTGTGAGTACAGCTGTAGACTCAGTGAGCTGATTGGATGATAATAAAACATAAAGCATATATTGCAATGGATTTGCAGGGACATGAGTGGTCTGTCTGGAACATGCACTCATGTGGGTTTTGGCAACGGGAATCCAGTTCTCTCTCCAGAGCTAGCCACCCCAATACGCACCATAGAGCTAACCTAGCTCTCATCATGACTGCGTCGATTTTTTAATGTGTCTCCGTGTCTGTTGCTCCCTTTCTGTCCATCTGTCTGTCTAATCTCTTATGCCATTCCCCAGGGACCCCACCCTGGGGGTAGGGTGCTGTGCTCACTGCACCTAACTGGATCACAATTTTATATCTGTAGTATTTTCCTCACTTCTGTCAGCAGCTTTTTTCCCCTTGCTGCTGATTCCATGGCTACTCCAAGCATACATGCCCTGACAACAATAGCTCTATAGACATTATAGAGGGGAAGGTATCCACGGATCTGTTAAGCAGCAGAGCAAAGGCAGAGTTAGAGAGTTTGCAATATTGACTTTGCACCTTATTGGAGCAGCAGCTTTCTGAAAGCTCTAAACTTTGTATCTCTGATATCAAACCCAACACTGCCTGCAAATCAACCAGGGCTTTGCCAGAAGGACTCAGGTTTCTGAGTCGCACCCTCATTTTCCTTTACTTATTTTCACTCCACTGGTCCTGGCCTTACCCCAGGCCATGACCTTAAGTCATCCCTTTTCCTCCTTCACATTGGGGATACCTCTCCTTGACCAGCTCCAAAGATGTTGCAAATCCATGCAGCACTGCAGGTTACATGAAATCAACCAGGGCCTTTAGACACTGGGCTGACAGTTCCAAAGGGGCAGCCATGTTAGTCTAGTCCAGCAAAAAAAGCAAGGAGTCCTGTGGCGCTTAAAAGACTAACAGATTTATTTATTGCATGAGTGTTCATGGGAGAAAAATCCCACTTTGTCAGACAGTTTGAAGATTTTAAGTGTCTGACAAAATGGGATTTTCTCCCATAAACGCTCAAGCAATAAATAAATCTGTTAGTCTTTAAGTACCACAGGACTCCTTGATTTTTTTGCTAGGCTGACAGTGTGACCTGCTCGTTTCCTTTAAAACGCAGAAAGGGAGTAGGGCCCACGGATGACTGACCAGGAAGGTGATGGGGTAGAAGACAATAGAATCATAGGGTTAGAAGGGAACTCATGAGGTCATCTAGTCCAACCGCCTGCCAAAAAAGCAGGACCACTCTCCCTAATAATGCAGGAAAGAAAACAGGGTGGAGAGGCTAGAGAAGACAATGGAAATGAAAGACCAGGAAGTGAATAAAACAAAACAAAGCTACAAGGAGCATCTTCTTCCAAAAAGGAAGAGATTCACATCAGAGGTAAGAAACATAAAGTACTAAGGGCTGTGCCTAAGACATCATAGGAAAAAGGTCACCCTGCTGCTAGAGCTGGGTGCCAGGGATTGTGCTATGGGATAGGGTGCCCACACCTCCCGTTTTGGCTGGGCCAGGCCTTTTTTTGAGTCCCGTCTCAGCTGTCCTGACTTCGTTGGCAGACGTGGCCATTCAGCCTGTATGCTCCTGCCAACTTGTTCAGCAGGGAAAAGCACATGGGACAAATGTCCACTTTTGGCAAAAAAGCAGGGTGCAGAGGACTGTGTGGGGAGGCAAGAAGTAGCAAGGTGCGGGAAAGCAATGACCCAGCCCTGTGAATGGGCGGGAGGCTAAAGCTAGCCCCAAGCAGTTTATATGGTCACCTTATATGGGAGGAGTCATAGGAGGTACAGGCAGGCACATCAGTGTGTGCGGGGGAGGCAAAGGCTGCATACGCAGCAGACGCTTGGCACGGAGGCTGTTTCACTGACTGCAACAGAGATTCTGCTGTGGTGATGTCTCAGCTGCAGAGAGCTAATAAATCCCAGCCTGGCTTGTCTAGTCTGGTCACTTGAGCAGTCCCCTGGGTGAGCGTGTCAGTCTCTTGCTTTAAGGGGACATGGCTCATCTCAGCTGATGTCTGGCTGGGTCTATGCTAGACGGGGTTCCTAGATTCATGGATTTTCAGGCCAGTGGAGAGCATGAGATTATGTGACCTCTTGTGGAACACAGGCCAGTGGCTTTCACCCAGTTATCCCAGTAACAAGTGTTTGGCTAAGGCTTGTTTCCCAAAAGGCCTCCAAGTCAGGCCATGGCACCATCAAGAGGTGGCAAAACCAGTGCTTTCCTCAGGCGCTCATTCCAAAGGTCATATGGCCACTATTAAACCAGGGCACATTTCTCAGCTCATTTCTCTGGCACATAAATTCAGCATCCCAGCAGGCAGGTGTCAGCATCCCACAACCTGACTTACTTGAGCTGTGCTCCAGAGCAGCTATGCAGTAATAAACCCCTGAGCCCCACTGATTGCTCCAGAGCAGCCCTACAATAACAAACTGGCCATTGGGATGGGAGGGGTGGGAGCGGGCAGGGATGACTCATGAAAGGGAGCATGCACCCAAACCCATCCTGATTCCTAGCAAATGCTGGCTGGCTGCTGTGCCTGCTAACAGGCTGGGGTTTAGGCCATCCAGCCTGATGACAAATCCTCCACTGCTCAGGGCATTTGACCCCTGCACTGCTGGCTTTGGGGATGATCCAGCATGACTGAACTGCGGGTAAGCTGCAGGGGAGCCAACAAGGTGGCCAACAGGGCCCTTTCTCGCCTCACAACATGGGTATCAATGCCTCCAGCACCCAATGGCCAAGTGGCCTCATCACACTCACCTAGTCCAGTGGCCCCTGCACAGCTACAGCTAGGAACAAGCATGGTAGCCTGGGCCTCAAGAGACGTAGGTCCAAGACCCAGCTCAGCCACTGGCCTGCTGCATGATTTCAGAAAAGTCATGTGCCAGGCGGTGCCTCAATTTCCCTTCTCAGCCTTGCCTGCTTAGTCAGTAATCACTTTGTCTATGCAGTGCCTAGCACCACAGGACCCTGCACTCAGGTGGGGTCAAGACCCCTCCCCCCCCATGACAGCAAGAAAGCAGTCAACCAAGGGAGGGGCTCACTGTAAGGAGCCATATGAAGAGTCACAGCCATGCTTCTGGGCCATTTGATTCCAAAACATGTTGAGAGAATAAAATGACATGACAAGGCACTGGCTCGCTGCTGACACAGGTGTAAGGGGTGCAGCTCTTCCCGGAAGGCTATGCCTTACCTGTGACTAGTAGCTCAGCCTTTGGGTTTTTTTCATGCTCATAGGCCATGGTGGGGTTGCCTGCCTGCTTAGGGCAAGAGCAAGCCCATCAGACCCATGACATGGGGCGTTTCCTCACCCAGCCCCTGCAGTGTGTCAGTGTGAGGGCAGGCATCCCCACATCTCTCCACATCCTCTAGGTGTCCCAGGGGCCTTGCACCTGCTTTACCTGCTGCATGCCAGCTGAGGTTGATGCCACCTCATGGCATGCTGCTCCCACAGCTTGCTTCTGCAGCCCAGATGGCACCATGTGGGTGCTTAATTTTGGGCAAGCTGCATCTCAGAGGCAGCATTTGCCAACAAGCAATTTCAGGGCTGTACCAGTCTGTGGCTGAGATTCCAGGCTACAACATGAAGTTGGTGGGGAAGGAGCTGTACAGAGCCAAGCACAATGTCAGGGCTTAACTAATCATTCCTTAAATTATTAACTAATTACTGGTATGCCTTACCAACTATTTCGATACATGGCACCAGGCTCTCAGCTCCTGCACAGCAACAGCCTCAGAACACACCTATGCTGAAGTGAGGAGGTGTAACTCCCAGCCAGGTTTAGCTTTATAGATTATGCAACCAGAAGGGACAGTTGGGCCTGTCCAGTTTGCCTTCCCACAGTGTGCAGGCCACAGAATGTCCCCAAAACAATCCCAACAGGAGAGCTTTTGGACAGACATCAACCCTTGACAGAAACATCATCTGGGTTGTGACCCTAGGCAAAGTGCTGCCATGATTAATTACACTCACGGGTAAAAATTTATGCTTTATTTCCCGTCTGAGCCTGTTTAGCCTCAGCTTCCAGCCACTGGCTCAAGTAAGGCCTTGCACTGTTAGCCTGAAGAGCCCATTGTTAAATATGTGTTTCCCTGTGTAGCTACTTATAGACCATGATCAAGTCACCCCTTCTCCTTGCTAAGTGCAAGAGATTGAGCTGCCAGAGTCTAGAACTCTAAGGCAGGTTTCTAGTTTTAATCAGTCTTGTGGCGCTTTGCTGAACCCCTTCAATTCATCACCATTTTTCCTGAATTGTGGGCCCCAGAATTCCAGCACTTGTCACGCCTGGACCCACTACAGAGGAAAAATAATGCCTCTTCTCTTACTCAAGAGACAGGTGTTTATGTGGCTGCTGGAGTTCTGACTCCATCTTTGCACAGAGGGAAGATTTCAAGTGAGGCTCTCTGAGCCCTTCTCTGATCAACATGGCCAGCAGCAACCCCAGCACAAAAACCTCAGAAAATGCCCTGAACCTTGGTCCTATGTACAGGGGCTCTGCCCAGCCAGATTGAGTCCATGTCTCCGTGTCATAGGGAAGGGATATTAGCATCACAAGGGCAATGTGTTAGAAAAATGCAAGGTTGCATCTCTTTCCTCCATCAAAACCTCGATGAGTCTCAAACAAACATTGCTGTGCTAGAAAGTCCTACAGAACTACAGTGAGCAAACTCTTCCCACAGCCACAGAGCCCAGCCTCAGCCTGCGGGTAGGGAGAAAACCCACAAACCCCCTGTTTAAGTTATTGCCTCCACTAAGTGAGATGGAGACACTCTCCCACCAGAGTCTGTCACACCCAGCAGAGGGCTTCCCACAAGGTCCCTCCTTTCAGCAAGTGGGGGCTGCCCTCTGCTCTGGCTGATGGCCAGGCCGGGTTGTTTGCGTAACATTATGTTTGCTCCCCAGCCCGGTAACTAGAGGAGCCTCATTGCTGGAAAGATTTAAAGGGACTGGGCCAAGGGAACAGAGCATCAAGGCCCAGGGACTCCCTCACGCATACACTTGCTCTGGTGTTGCTGTGTCTGCAGTTCACCAGTAGGGGAAGCTGGGCTGACAGTTTTGATCTCCTGTGCCTTTCGGGAACGGAGTTCCCTGGCTGGGGGAAGGGGCTGGATGAGGCCCAGCGTCTCTCCTGCCACCCCCTCAATCAGCCTCCTCCTCGCAGTCTATTATTGTTGCAGCAGGAGCAGCATGAGGCACGGCAGATGGGCCCTGTCAATCTCTGATAATTGAGGCACCAGGCTATCTAGCTCCCCCCGGACCCTGGCGACCCCCTCCAGCAACAGTGGCGGCGAAGGGAGGCTGTGCCCTCGCTCCCACCTTGTGGGGCTGTGAAGCAGTAGAGCCATTGCTGCCTTTGTTTTTCTCCCACCCACCCTGGGACCCTGCAGAGCCCCTCTGCAAAGCACACAGGTGATGCACCCCTCTGGGATTTGATTCGCTATGGACCAGACTAGGACCCAATTAGCCCAAAATAAGCCCTGTTCTTTGGGCACAAGCTTTTCTACAGGCTCAGAAGCTGCTGCCTAGACCCCATCCAGATGCCCCCTGTGTGCACATGGACTGATCCCATGACCAACACAAACCCGCTGCGGCCCACATTCATCCAGGACTGAGCTACTAGGCCCGGTGATGGGCAGCCAGCAGCACCATCCCCCACTGTGACACAGCCACACTGCCCCGTTGGCATGCTGGCATGCTTGGTGCTAGTGCGGGTCTGGCTGCCCAAGCTCTGCATCAGCCCCCACTGCAGTATAGCCGCCCTGCCCATGATAAGAGAGGGAGGAGGGCTGGTGCAATAGAAGGGGATGGGGGTTCAGGCTCAGAGTGAGGGTAGCAAGAACTAAGAACCCCCAGGAAATTGCTCCAGAGTCGGGATATCAATTGCCTCATCACAGGCATGGGGGCGTTGGCCTCTCTGCAGCTCAGCAGCTGCATTGTGGGGATGGCAGCAAGAGAGGAGGAAACTGGAAGCTGCCCTGCACCATGCAGTCACCATTGTGCATCCAGCCCCACCCAAGCACACGGTGCAGGTAGCAAGGAAATGTTTTTCAGCCTGAGTCAAAGAAGGAACAACCACCACTCAGGGGAATCCAACCATTTCTAGACACGTTAAAAAAAACACGACATCACCTGCCCCCCCAAAAGCCAGAGTCAAGCCCCATTGCAGGGGAAATGTCCCTCCATTATAAGCATTAGACCAGTGGTTACCAACCAGTGTGCTGGGGCACACTGGTGTGCTGCGGCAACACCCAAAGTGTGCCGCAAGCATCCCTGAGAGCTGGAGTTAAAGTTCCCTCCCTGCTCAGCCCAGCCACATGGGCTGTGCAGGGCTGGGAAAAGGCAGGGGTTAAAGTAAGGGGAAAGGCACCAGAAAACAGTTCTGGGGCCCTCTATTTTTAGGCAGGCAGCCTTCTGGCCTTCCTAAAAATAGAGGAAGGCACCAGAACAAAGAGTTCCAGTGGCTCCACTTTAGGCTAAACCAGCAGAGAGGGGCAGAAGGCTGGGAGTGTGTGAAACTCCCCCTCCAGGCTGGAGCAGCTTGTGTCAGGCAGCCTGCAAACAGCCCAGGTAAGGGCTTTGGAGGAAAGGCTGCTGGGGGTTGTGTGCAGCAGGGGGGGGGGGTGTAGCAGAGGTGGGTGGGAGTGGCTGTGTAGCTGGGGTTGTGTGGGAAGCTGTGGGGGGGTGTAGGTGGGGGCTGGAGGTCTAGTTCTGGCCCCTGCAGTGATGGTAGGGTCCATCACAGGCAACAGGGGGCTAACGGAGGGGGGACAGGACCCACTGGGGTGGGAGGGAGCAGCAGTGGGGTGAGGATTTGCCCTGGGTAGCAGAGAGCCACTGTGGAGAAGGGGAAAGTGGGTGCTGCGCCATGCTCCCCTACCCTACCTTCCCACTCCCCAGGTTCTTCTCTGCCCCCCCAAAGCCACTCTTGTTCTCCCTTCCTCTCTCCTCTCTCGCCACCCTTGTGCCGTTCCCCACATGGCTGCCCTTGTCCTCTTTTGCCACCCCTGCCCTGCTCTGCTCCCCACACTCACTCCTGCTACTGCACACAACTCCTGACCTCCCACGTTTTGCCACCCATGCTCTGCTACCCCTACTACCTCACATAGGAGCATTTCTAAAACACTGTGCAATGGCTCGTGAATATTCATAAGCAATTTAAATTAATTTGAATATTCGTGGGGTTTTTTAATGGTGGTGTGCCTTTAAAAATTTGAAGGTATCAAGGTGTGCCATGGCAGAGAAAAGGTTGGGAACCACTGCACTAGACAACAGGCTGGGAAAAGAGCTTCTGGTGCAGGAGCCTTGGGGAACGTCTCCACTAGACACTAAGCCTGGGCTGTGACTCAGGTTTAAGTCCATGGCCCCTACTTCTGTCCACACTTAAATCAGGCTGACTAAGGCCACTCAGCACCAGATACTGTGATCCTGCTGCTGGAAGGAGGGGTCAGAGCCTGAGTCCTTCTGTGACTGGGAGCTAAGTCCTGTCATTTTGCAGTGTGGACACAGCTCAAGCCACAAATCCAAGCCAGAGGATCTGTATGGCACAGTGTGGACACACTAGCATGGCTGTGAGGCCCGGCTCCAGCAGTTGTAAACCCAGACTTACAATGCGGAATAGGCATGGACTTGACAACAGCAATTCCACAAGCCAAGGTCCCACAGATGCAGTGTGGACATGCCCTTTGGGGCCCCAACCAAGATAAAGTCCCATTGCACTAGGCGCCGTACACCCACAGTAAGAAACAGTCCCTGCCTTGAAGAGCTCATGCTACAAATAGATGAGATAAACAAAGGAAACACAATTATCCCTATTTTCCAGGTGAGGAACTGAGCCCAGAGAGATTAAGTGACTCCTCCAGGTCACACAGGAAGGCTGTGGCAGGGCCCAAGAAGTAAAATCAGCTCTCCGGCAAATCTTTTCACTACCAAGCCAGTCTCCCTCCTGCCTGATGCCTTTTACTAGATGCAGCCAGCCCCGTTTCCCCCACTCACAGACAGAAAGCGGCTGTGGGATGACAAAGGGCCTGGGAGAAAGTTGGCTGAGCCTGACAGCTGATCTGCTGTTCATCAGCAGTTACTTGGCCCTTGTGTCATCTCCATTAATAGCCAGCTGAAATGCTTAGCTAAAAATAACCTGTTGCCTTTTCATAAGGGGCCGGCCCACAGGAGTGGCTCTAGAGAGACACAGAACTTGCTTGCACCCAGATCAGTGAAGTGGGACCTGGGAAGGGCAGGAAGTACAACATGTCAGAGCGTCGGGTACCCTTCACTTTCCTCCGCAGCCCCAGCTGGGACCCCTGGCGGGACTGGTACCTGGGCAGCCGGCTCTTTGACCAGTCCTTCGGGATGCCCCACCTTCTTGAGGACTGGTACAAGTGGCCGAGCGGCACTAGCTGGCCAGGCTACCTCCGCCTGATGCCCAGCCAGATTGAGCCAGTAGCCACCCCCAGCCCCATCGTCACCTCGCCGATCAGCCCCAACCCAGCCTACAGCCGGGCCTTGAGTCGCCAACTCAGCAGCGGCATCTCAGAGATCCGGCAGACCACTGACAGCTGGAAGGTTGCCTTGGATGTCAACCACTTTGCCCCGGAGGAGCTGGTGGTGAAAACCAAGGATGGGATTGTGGAGATCACCGGTGAGTGCTTCCTTTGGCTCCTCCAGGTCCCCTCCCTGTTCTTAGCCTGAGGCTTGCTGCCTGTGTGACCCCTGATGGTACGCCCAACCATGACTGCAGCACGTACACCTCTAGCTTGCCCTGGTCACCATTCCCTGCCTGGAGAGCAGTGGCTGTCTCTCTTTACACTGAACAACTGGACCCTCCTCCCAAAAGGCAGGGCAATGGGTGCACCCTTTGCCCTCTCCAATCTCTGGCCCCTGCAGAGAGGGTGAACAGCAGGACCCATAGTCATGCTGACTGTAACCCAGGAGGTTGTTGGCTCCAGGGATGGTGGAAGAGGGAAAGGACATAATTGTCCACCTAGCACAAACAATCCACACCGTGTTACTATTACCAGATATTTGTAGGATGTGCACTCCTGTAAATCTATGCCTAAATTAGACCCCAGTTGCACCAGACACTTTCTAGGTACAAGCATATAGCAAGAAATTGTCTCGCTGTGGTGAGCTAAATAGGGTGGGAAAGGAAACAGAGGCATGGAGACAGAAAATTATTTGCCCAGGGTCCACCCACCAGGCAAGTGATATTGCTAGGAACAGAACCTTTCCATGAGTCCCTAGTGTGTAGCCTAGCACCCCAACCATGCTGGCACTGATGCACAGATATTTTGCTGGGATCCTGAACTGCAAATGAGGCATTGCACCACTGAGCTCTGGGATCAGAGGCTCTGCATGTATGGCCTTGGCAGAAAATGGCATGTTTTCTAGCATGGTATGAAACACAGTGGCTTTCATTCTCCAGGGAACCATGTGAACTTTTCTGTTCAATTTGAATCATGTTCCTTCCACCCTCCCCCATCCTCCTTCTATCAGATTCAAAACCAGAGCCAGGCAAAATATTTCAAATCCCACCCTTTTGCATCAAAATGTCAATGAGAAAGCAAAGTGTGTTGAAAGGATGGAATTCTGCTGAATTCCCTCCTCTGTTTTCAGCTACTTTTATTCAACCCCCCCCCCCCAAGTTTCCAGCTGAAAAACGCCACATGAAATTAAGTCAAACCCAGCCACCCCACTGTACAGAACTGATGTGTTTTGGCTGTAAGATCAGCCCAGATCCCCTAATCCATATTCCCCTCCTACCCTTTGGTCAAGGACATTTTGCAGCCAGTATAAACTGGTGCATGTACATTAACTGGAGCAAGGACCTGTTCACACCAGCTGAAGTACTGGCCATGAGTTCACGACTTGCTAGAAAGCCCTTTTTGGTTTTGCAGAGCCGCTTCCCTGCTCCCTCACCACACCCTCCCCAGCTATCAGTGAGCACAGAGAGCTGACTGGCAACAAAGGCACTGACAAGCAGCAGTCACATTAGCTAAAGTCTAGGAATTCATTTGCCTTTAAAGAATAAAGACTATGCCTGTGTGTCCAGTGTGAGCTATCCCGCAGTGCCAGAGACTCTGCCATCAGCAGCTCAGATTAGCCAAAGGATCTGCAGATCTGTAGTACAGAGAAGAAACCTTTTGAGTTCCCAGTTTGGGGCAGGGCCTGATGGCCTTTGAAAACCCATGGATTGCAGGATAGCATCTAGGTTCCTTCTAGATGCCATTGCAGCTTTTGACTTTCACAGCCTTGCGGTTAACGGTGGGTTGGGAACATGGAAATGAAACTGGCCCAGAATGGTGGTGCTCAGCCACTCAACAAAGTGACTGTTTCAATCCCAAAGAGATGGTGGCTGCTGCTCTTAGTGCATCCTGCTGCCTCTGGAGGGCAATATATCTGCAGTCAGGACCCAAAGGGGTCGAGATACTAGCTGAATATTTTCCTCAGAGTTGCAGCATACAGGTCCCACTTGGAGATGTGCAAACATAGCTCTAGAGGTTTGGGGTTTGTTGAGAACAGGGTTGCTGGATGGACCCTGTAAGGTCTGAAAAGCTTTAGCCACAGTCTGCACTGAAATCATGTCATATTCAGGACACCTCACTGTTTCAGTGTGACCACAGCTGTTTTGACTACATGCACTGCATTCATGTAACAACCCCAGTCTGGGCACCTTCAAATCTCGGGAATTTGGGCAGGCTATTGAACCGGAGGGATGAGGTTGTCAAAGCTGGTTAGCGCACAGTTCCCAAGGAGACAATGAGCATTTTCAGCTAAGGAAAACAAACAAGGAGTCCTGTGGCACTTGAAGACTAACAAATTTATTTATTGCATGAGCCTTGGTGGGAGAAAGTCCCACTTCATCAGATGCTTTGAAGATGGGGGAACTCTCCAGGCACAAACTCAAAGCCAGGTACAGAGGCAGGTTGGGGTTTCAGCTCCAGAGTTGTGGTTTGACAGGTTTTGGATTCAGAGGTCTGGTTTGAGCCATCATGGCCAGGGAACCCGCTTACACACAACAGATTCAGGGTCCCATTTCCACCCCCTCCCTCAAGAACAGCAAAGCTCCAAGGGGACACTGTGGCTCATGCCCCCATGTGCTTTGGACAGAATTTCTCCCAAAGGGAGGAAGATTGGTCATGAGCTTGTTGGAGCCATGGGTTTTAAGCCTGGTTCTGCCATGGATTCCTTGGGTGACTAGCCAAGATCCTCAAAAGGGTTTAAATGGATGGGAGCTGGTGTCTAACTACCTCTGAGGACTGTGTGGGAAGAGGGATAATGGCACTTCTGCAGCTGGCAGGAAGGCTGTGGAGGTGAGAGGCACCCGGATACCACCATGATTACAAATACTAATTCGGGATCGCTAGGACCCAGCTCAGGGGCTGCAAGCCAGGCAGGCATCTGGCCTGAAACTAAAAGTATGCCTATACTGATGGCAGCAAAATCGCCCCTGTCAGCCCAGAGTTCTGGGAGTGCTTAGCAGCAAGTCTGAACTCGCTGCTGCGCTCCCAGAAGTTGGCACCAGAAGTCCTGGGGGCCAGGAGGTGTACAGGAAAGCCAATTGCAAGGCATTTGCCATCAGCTTTCCCAAGTGTGTCCTGGTGGCTAAGAAAGTCGCCAACATTTACGCAAGTCATTTTACATGCCTTGCGTAAATGTCGGTCGACTGCCGCTGAAAACCAGCCCCGGTGTAGACTAGGGAAGAGTCTCAGAAACTGGGACATAGCAGCAGTGAAGATAGGGGCTGGGGGGCTCCCATCAGTTACCTGCCTGAGGATTCAAGGCAATGAGCTGTGTCAGACACCCGGTTTTCTTTGCAATGGGTGCAGGGAGGGGAGACACTAGGGACTTCCCATTGTCTGGGGCGGAAGAACAGGCCACCTGTCCCCTAAGCCACATAACTTCAGCTTTGCTTGGAGCCAAGTCCCATCTCCTCTCTCCCAATTATATTTGCAGTTTTTCCTGGTCCTTTCCCATCTATTCCACTCTGCGTGGCTCATAGGCTGAAAACCAGGCACCCCCAGCCCATCCCCAAGCGCAGAGGCAGCTCCCGGTTTTGTAACAATGCTGCCTTGACAAGCTGGAGGGGGAGGGTTCTTCCATTTGAAATAATAACAGATGCAAAGGCCGGTGCTGGGTAACCATGGTAACAGGGAAACAGAGGCTCAGAGAGAGAAGGATGGGTGGGCGAGCAGCAGTTTCGGGAGCAGTGAGAACTGCAGCCCCACTGGGCTCCATGCCCCCAGCGTGTAGGGGAGTGTCCACTGCAAATCATGGAAACTGCCTGCACTGGCAGGGAGTGGGAGGTGGTACCAGCCAGGTGCAGGGCAATGGCAGAGCATCCTACTATATTAGCCGTTGTAACCCCCAAGAGCACCAGTGCTGGGCCAGGGTCCCATCATGCTAGATGCTACATATACACAGAATACAAAAAACATTGGTCCCATCATAGCCCTCTGCCTGGCCCTGCTTAGTGGTGGGAATCTCACAAGAACAGCTGGTCTGCCAGCATTTGGGCTACATGGAAAGCAGGTGGCTCCTAGCCAGAGATTGAGCAGGAGAAACCAAACAGTCAGGGCCAATCTCGGGTTAGAGTCCTAACACCCTCCCCAGATTCAGATGCAGGGAGGCCAGCGCCTCAGTGAAGACACAAGAGAAATACATTATCAACTGGGATGTGTGCTCCTGCTGGAGAGGAGCATCCAGGTGAACCCCAGGGGCTCTGGCTGCAGAATTCCAGCTGACTAGCCACAAGGACAGCCAAGGGTCATTCACCCTGCACGCATCACACAGGTGCCCCCCAAAACAGTGTCGGTCTTCTCCTCTTTCAGGCAAGCATGAAGAGAAGCAGGACGCACATGGCTTCATCTCCAGGTGCTTCACCAGGAAATACACGTAAGTCACTGGTTCAGCAGGTGACGGGAAGGGACAGCTCTTGGTAGACACCCATACCTCGTGTCCCAATCACAGGAGGCTTGGGGCTGGGGAGAATTTTTGCCACACATACGGTGCTGCTCACCCCAGCATCCCAAACACACTCTCTATGGAGACTCAGGACACCAGCTTCCCATGGACAGAAAGTTCCCCGGTGCTCAGCTCCATCTTATCCCACTGACAGCAAAGAGGTCAGGGAAGGGTTGGGTGAGGCAGTGCAATGGCAAATCCCAGTGCTGAAGGGAAGGTGGGAATTGCTGAAAAGGTGGGTTCTTGGTCACGTCTCTTCCTACACTGACAGATAACAGAGTGACCCAGAGAGTGGGAGAGGGTGGGGATGGCAGGTGGCATCCCAGGAATCAGGTGCCCACACGGTGACCCCTCACTCTTGATGCCTTTCCCCTGTGCAGCCTACCCCCTGGCATCGACGCTACAGCGGTCCACTCCTCGCTCTCCCCAGATGGCACACTGACAGTGGAAGCCCCTCTGCCCAAACCAGCCATCCAGTCTGCCGAGATCACGATCCCCATCACCTTTGAGAGCCATGCCAAGATCACCCCAACTGAGGCCAAAAAGCCGGAGGAAGCTGCCAAGAAATAAGCAGGACCTGGCACAGAGGGAATGGCAGCCCAGAACCACATTTTCTCCTCTTTTTATTATTTTATACCAGTGCGTTGGGCAAGTTCCTCAAATAAATCTGAAAATGTCACACAAACCAAGCACCTGGCTGCTTGTTGCCTGCGCTCGGCATTCCCTTGTGAGCTGGCACTGGGCCTGCCTGAATCCTTGGCTTGGCCTAGGCTTTTGTAAGTGGGGTTGCAAGATGTTCTCTCTTTGTTCCTCTTTGCCAGTGTCTGAGGACCACACAACCCTTAGTGTCTGTCCATTCTTGGCTACCCCATGCAGCAGGGAATTGCCAACCTCCTTTTACTGCCACACCACTGAGGGGTCAATGGAGGAGAGGCCAGCATGGGGGGTGGCAAAGGTTGCTGATCCCTGGTACAGGACTTGGCCACAGGCATGAAGGATTTTTTTAACTGAGTCCCAAGAAGAGAAGTTTGAAATCCACTGTGCTAGCCTACAGGATTAGGGAGATGTGTTGCTTTGTGGCTTGTTCTGGGGTAGCCTTCATAATGCCCTCAGGGGCACAGCCACAGGTCCTATTCCCTGCTCTAAGGAAAGGCAAAGGAAGTGATTTTCTTCCAGGCAGTTGACAGCAGCATGCTGGGAATAAAGAAGTGCCAGGGAAAGCTGGCTCTTCAGGCCACAGATAGACTCCTTAGCATCTGGGGACTCCCAAACCTTCAGGAAACTTCAGCTTCCATTAATCTAATCACTGCCAGTGACCAGAATCAATGGGTCAAATCCCAAGGGGGGGCTGAGTCCAAGCATGCCCCAGTCTGGGTGATAAGGGCACTGAAGAGGCTCACGATTTGGTGAAGAGCCTTTTTATTTTAGAGTTAATGGGATATTTCTTGGTTTGTTTTTCTGCTCTGCAGAAGGGAGGTTGGAGCCGGGCCTGGTTTTTTCGGAGCCAGCTTGCTTATTCCAAAACGTGACTCATTTGCCAGGAATTGCTCTGCCTGCCTGCTCCTGAGACCCAGGGGCTGGGAGTCACATGTCAGGGGCATGTGAATCCAAGGACATTTATTTAAACCTGCCACTGTTTTCTGGAAATCTCCAGGTTCCTTTGGATACTGCTGGTCGTCCAGCCCTTCCAAAATTCGCCCAGTAGGGTTTTATCTACACAAAGCACTGGCCCATAACTCATCACCAGTGCAGTGTTCCCATTGGTATTAATGGCTATTAGAATTTATCTAGATGACAGTGACACCTTGCAGGGCTAACAGACAATGGCCCCATCTAGCCCCGGTCCCAGTTCAGGGCCCAAGTGGCCCCCTGTGTGGGCACAAAACAGCACCAGATTTTCCTAGCCAGGCCAGATGCTACCTGGTGCCTGCTGCCATGGCTTGGTGCAAAGGGCAGCTCAGAGGATGGCTCCCCTAGGCAAGCAACTATCTCACAGAGATGTGCCAGAGCTTGAGCAGAGCACCTCCCTCAAGGTGAGGATTGGATGTGGCTCCATCACCTGGGATTGTTTCTACTCTCTGGTTCAAGAAACAGAAATGAGGGTCCTCCTCTGTTCAGGCCTCTCCCTCCCGTTAAGGTATCCAGCTCACTTGAAGAGAGGAGCTCAGGGCTACCAAACCCCTAAGAGAGGCTGTGTCCTTCCTCCCTGGGGAGTAGCAAGTCTGGTTAGATGCTGTCACCCTGCCTCCTCCAAACACACCCAGCCCTGGCGGTAGCACTGTCCAGTGAGCCAGCCACCACAGCTGTTACTGATCAGATCTATCAGGGCCAAGAACAGGGCCCTGCCGTGCTGGATGCTGTACAAACACACCCCTAGATGGCCCCTGGAGAGCTCACATGCCACACAGTCAACAGCCACAGGCTTGGGTAGGAATAGACTATACAGGGAAGGGGCTGCGGGGAGCCAGGCCAGGGGGCAGAGGGCAAGAGGAGCATGAAGTGACTGAGGGTAAGGGAAGGCTGGAATAAAGCATCAGTGCCTCAGGACAGAGAAAGCCTGGTCAGCACAGAGGAAAGCTCCCACGGTGCCTGCTTGGGCTACCTCTCCAACTGCATGAGCCACATTCCCAGAGACCCTGGGGAGGTTGCTAGGGAAGGCTGGGAAACGGCACAGCTAAGCATCACACAGGCCTGCTCTAGGTGTGCAAGGGAGCCAAGGGATTTCATCCTGACTGGTCTCTGCATCTGAGTCCCACAGAACCTGAACCTGTCCCCACTGGGCTGACACGGTGCTTTGATAGCATTGCCTTGCACTGAATTTCCTCTCTGGGTATGCACAGAGACAGTAGGCAGCATTAGTTGGGGCTCTCTGGGACACCATAGCAGGGCTGGTGGAAGTTCCCATAGATACCATGGCCAGTGACTCTCTCCCACTCCCACCCCCAATAATCCCCAGAGCCTGAAGCATGGACACAGCCTTAGATGGGCAGTGCAGCCTCACATGCTGTTGCTATATTGCTTCTCTGACACATCCCAGATCTAATCTGCCCTCCTGAGTCAGGCTCCAAAACCGAGATTCGCCTGGCACTAATGACCTGAAAAGAATCCCCGAGCCTCTAGTATCAGGAGGGTTGGCTCACAGAATCCAGGCACGTTCCACACAGTTACACACGTGAAAGCTTTGGGAAACACTGTCATAGCCACACCCTGGAAAGGGTTAATGAAACCTGCTCATTAACAGGCAGAGAGTCTCACAGAAATTGTCTCTGGAATGCACAGAGCCACTACAAGCCCAGGTCCCTAGTGGAACAAGTGCGATAGGCCTCACACACGCTGTTAGCAGCCGGGAATCTGTGTCACAAATAAACATGATTCAGCAGAACTGGCAGCCTCTGTTAGGTGAGCCAAGATAAGAACTGGGATAGGGACAGGCAGTGCCCTGTATACTTTTCCTAGCCTGTGAGCATAGAAAATTGACTTGCTGTTAACACCAGGTGCTGGTCAGTGTTAGCGGCAAGGAAGTGAACAAGAAACAAGAACATGTTAAGGTTTCTTTCAGCATCAGGGTGAAACTGAGACCTTTCAAAAATGTTCATGGAAACCCAGCAATGCAGACAGGCCATGGCTGGCAGCTACCATCTTCTAATAGTTAGAACTGGGGGCACCTCAGTTCCATTTCAGCCCTTACTCCCCATGTGGCCACTTTCCCGTCTGTGCCTCAGTTTCCTCATGGGTAGAACAAAGGTGATATTGCCGTACTTCACTGGGGAACAAGTCTGGGACGCTTTATTAAAGTAGCTCATTTGCCAGTGAGTGTACTGTGAAAGAATACATGCTGATTCGGCTTATCTCAGTCCAACTGCCTAGTCTCACAGCCAAGTCACAACATGCACCAGATCCATCTCTGCAACCCTGGAGAATTTCTTCCCCACTGCACCACCTCTCTCCCCCTTTGTCTTAGAGCCATTCCCTGCAGTGCAGTAATTCTCCTCCTGAGTCATGCAGGCTGTTTATAGCCCCTGGGTCAATGCCAGGTGCTCAGCACACCATCAGCAGGCACTTCTGGAATGACACTCCCTAGCTCAGTCCTCCATGTTGTGCGGGGGCGTCATTCAGAATCAGAAAAGGCAGAGAGGTGATGGAATTGGAATCAACTCATGAGGGAGACACACAACAGGTTCTTTGTGACAGATGTCTCTTGTGTTACTAATGGTGTCACCGACCGCCTGCTCACCAGGCCACGGGGTTGGACATGCACAGAAATTTGCTTAGGACTTTATTTTATAGGCTACACACATCATCAAGCCTCTAGTTACCTTTTAAGAAAGCTCAGACACCCATACTGCAGTGAAGCACGTGACAGAAAAGCCTGGATGGAGAAAAAGAATGAGAGATCCTAGGAGCAAGCCTCACAGTTGCCATTTAAGAGAACTCAGAGTCGGATCCTTTCTGTATTTCCCGACCTTCTTACTGAAGGTCACATAGGTAAAGAAAAGGTAGAATCACACAGGTAAAGAAATGCTCTTTTTCAAGCTCCACCCACAAAATAAGCTCCACCATGTGATCAGCCACAAGGAGAAACAGCTGACAGTGGATTATGCAGATTTTACAGCATGATCTCATGGCTAACAGGTTCCACTGGGTTCCCCATTGATGTGGCTTGAATCTGCCCTTCATTCAGCAAGGGTCTTTGGACTGAGAGGTGGGATGGGGAGACAGTGGGCTGGAAAGCATGAGTGACCAGTGAGTGGAGCCAATGGATGGTGTGAGCAGCCAGAGGAGAGCTGCAGAGTGTGAGTGACAAGCAGTTGGAGTCAGTGCACAGTGCAAGTGACCAGCAGAGGGCCGAAGAGCGTGAGTGACCAGCGCATGGTGCAAGTGGCCAGCAGAGGGCCAGAGAGTGTGAGTGACCAGCAGGCAGCACTGGCAGACAGCGGGCATGAGAGACATTCTCTATATACACTGGGGTGGAATGAGTGTTATATTGGATTTTGTGGGAATCTTGTCCTGCATTGCTTCTCAATATTGCTTCCATACGTTCTTTTATGCTACCGTTAAAAGTTCTATGTACTACACTCAGACGTGCTTGCGAGTGAGGAAGCATTACCCCTCTAGGGTGCCCAGGGAGTGGTGCATGATTTCCCAAGGGACTGGGTGGGGTCTTGAGTCGGTTGGTGGTGTAACTTTATTTGGAAACTCCTAGATATAGAACCTGGCCCTTGTTCTGCCATCTCATCCTGGCAGAAGGGTTACATACACATAGTCAACTTCTGTACACCACACATGATTTTATAGACCTCTATCACACCCACTACCCCTTAGTCATCTCTTTTCTAAGCTGAACTGTCCTTGTCTTTTCAGTCCTTGTGTGGAAGTTGTTCCATACCGCTTTATCATTCTTTTTATCCTTCTTTGTACTTTTCCCAATTCTAATCTATCTTTATAGAAGTGGAGCACCCAGAATTGCACACAGTATTCAAGGCATGAACATACTATGAATTTACATAATGGTATTATGATCTTTTCAGTTTTATTGTCTATTCCTTTCCTAATGATTCCCAACAATGATCACCTTTTTTTCAATTTTGTTTTTTTTTTACCACTATGGGACACTGAGCAGATGTTTATAGAGGACTATCCAAGATGACACTAAGATCTCTTTCTTGGTAACAGCTAATTTAGATCCCATCATTTTGTACATAGAGTTGTGATTTTTTTTCCGATGTGCACAACTTTGCCCTTACCAACCCTGAAATTTATCTGCCATTTTGTTGCCTAGTCACTTAGCTTTATGAGATCCACATGATAACTCCTCCCAGTCAGTTTTGGATTTAACTATTTTGAGTAATTTTGTATACTCTACAAATGTTGTCACTTCGCTGCCCACCCCCTTTCCCTGACTGTTCATGAATATGTTGAACATCTCAGGTTCCAGTACACATCCTCGGGGGACTCTGCTATTTACCCGTTTCCATTGGGAAATCAAGGCCATTTATTCCTCCCCTTTGTTCCTTATATTTTAATCAGTAACTGATCCATATAAGGCCCTCCCATGACTCTTTAATTTGCTTAAGAGCGTTGGTGAAGGACCTTATCAAAGACTTTCGGACAGGTGTTCACAGAATCTTACGAGATTAGGGGTAGAAGGGATCTCAGAGGGTCATCAATTCTAGTCCAACCTCCTGCACAAAGAAAGAATAACCCCAACTACATCGTTTCAGCTTTGCTGTGCCTGTCCATGTCATTCAAGCAGTGAGCTGCAAGTTTCTGTCTCTGGGATTTCCATCTTTGCTGCTCTTTTCTTCTTCCGCTCTGTGCGTGTTTTGTTTTGTTTTGTTTTGTCTTGTCTTCTAGGAAACAGGCTAGGATTCTAATCACAATCACAACCACATCTCCCACCCAACTCGGAAGGACAGTTATTCTCGTCTCTGATACCATTTAAAAACATGTCAAGCAAAGAGATTTTCCATATAAAAACTCACCCCAACTAGCAGGAAAGGGAACGAGGGACTTTATAAAAACAAAAGCCTTATTTAATGCTTTACATTTCAACTGCTTTAACTGTCCCTTTCCCCTCCTTCTTTTCTGTATCTTTCATGAAAGATATAAAGGATTTTAAGGGTATGTTTGCCATGTAAAAGCAGGCTGAAGTCTCTGTAGGCCAAACCCCAAATCTTGGCCATCACCTTTGATTCTCTGGGCCCATATGTTCCAACAGACATTAATGTATCACCCATGGGAAACTGGCCCACCCTCTTCCTTTCCCCCACAACAAATGAAATAGCTAGGCTGACATTTCAAGGATCATGGGAGCTAACCCCTTGTGGAGATAAAAGGGGCAGTTCACACTTCTCCAGGCTAGCATCCCCAGCTCCAGCCTTGCTTTGGTGACACTTGGCTCTCAGTTTTGAGGTTTTCTTCACAACTAGAACAGCTTGGGACCCACTCTTTGTGTTTTAATGAAAGCAGAGATTCAGGAGACTAGGACAGGAGCTTCAGAGAAATGATGGTTCAGTACAAAGGGGCCTGTCAGCTGTTTCCTCACCAACAAGAAGGAGCTTACTCACACAGGACGCTGACAGCTAAAGCCAAATAGACCATCATTGTCACAGTGTCAGGGTCCCAGAGGCAGCCTTAGGCAGTTGGGGGCCGTAGGCAAAGGCCCATTGTGGGCCCCATATAAGCCCCCCCTGCCCGCCCTCCTTCCTGTTGGTCCTTTGGCCAAGCCCCAGCCGCCACCAGGCCCCTTCCCTATCTGCCTGCCTGCTGGTTCTCCAGCCAAACCCTGGCTGGCACCGGGTGCATTCCCCACACATCCAAGCTCCAGTGAGTTCCCCAAGTCACCCCCCTTACCTAGCCTGCTTTCTGGTCTCCCAACCACTCCAGCAGGGCCCCACCTTCCCTTTACCTGGCCACCTGAGCTGCTGCTCCTGCCCTGAGCATGCTCATGACGGGAGATTTCAAAACTCCCAGCCTGGCTCAGCTAAGTCTCTTCCAGCCAGGAAAGGGCTGCAGCTGGCAGTGTTCCCTGCCCAGGTAAGTGACGGGGGCTGCCCGCCTACCCACCTGCACAGCTTAAAGGGAACACTGCTGACCACCGCAGGCGGCTACTTCCCCCCCTTACTTGGCCCTGCCAACTGGCGGGCTAGCCCACTCTGCCCCTGGGCCACCTGCTCCCCGCCCTGGGGGCAGGGCAAGCCGGCCCAAAGCAGAGGTTGGCTTCCTCCTTCCCCCTCACCATCCTGAAGCAAAGCTGGCTTGGGGCACACCCACTGCATCACAACTGCTTGAGCCGGCTCCTCTGGATGCCTCCGTTTTTTACTTACGCAAAGCAGGTGACAGCTCCTGCAGTATGCTATGGGGCCTCTTACTGCTCGGGGTACTAAGTGGCCGCCTGCTTCACCTACCCCAAAAGCCACCTCTGCACGATCCACAGAAGACTGCAGAGTAACCCGCTCTGTAAGTTGCTCATGGTCATCCCTTTGGGTCTCATCTCTCTGTGGATGGAGACCCATACCCTTCAGACCAGAGAATTAGGCCAGCAGGCCCCTTGCTGTTCACTCGGACTCTCCCAGCAGGCTTGCAGTTTGCTGCCTCTCAAGGGATCAGAGGGCTACTTGTGACCAACCGGCTTCCACCAACCCTTCAGCACTTCTTTTAGGACAAAACCAGCATAGAAAAAAACTGGATCTAAAGCAGCGAACAGCTCAAACCCATCAGCAGCTGTTTACTTTCTTGGTTACAGTCTGACATAACTTCTCGGATCAAAGGAAGGCCACAGTCTGTTCAAACTGCCTTGTGCTGTCAAAATTCCTCCTAATATTCTGGCCCTCTTGTACTTGCCCTGGCCCAATGGGTGCAATCCCCCCACAGGGAATAGCATGTCTCTGAATAGCGGACCTGTCCCTCACTTTGTAATAATTACCCATGGATGTTAATTACCAGTACAAGCTCAGCAAGCCCCCTTCAGAGGGCTAGAAGATAATCCATCACCCACAAAGATCCAACTAATGCCGAACAGCACAGGAGTCCTGTGCCCTGGCATCTGGCTCATCTCCATAAATCAGGCTTTGGACTTTGCCCACTTCCCAGTGCTCCCCTAATCACAATCATCACAACCTTCATGTTGGCAATTCGACTAGCCTTCTCCCAGCCCCCACCAGGCACAACCAAGTTGGGCTGAGCTGGGACTGAAAAACAGAATCAGGAACAAACAAAACCGCATGTAAACATTGTCCAACAAGCTACGGCCAGTTCCTGTTTCATCAGAGCTGCTCACAGTCCGGGCCCTGGAGAAAGCCAGCTAAGGGCTGAACCCATCACACAGGCTTTCCCGCAATAGTCTTGATGGCACAGCTTCCTCAGCTATGGCTGCACAAGGAGCAGATATAGTGATGCCACCTCCCTGGATGTCATTAGCTGAACTGACAGGTGTGCCCTGCTGCTAGTGTGTGTCAGCATAACTGCATCTCCGCTGGGGATGTGGTTTGGGTTCATTTGCTTTCCAGGGCAGGAAGCCTGTGACCTAGAGGCCAGGGCACCAGTCTGTTATGCTCAAGGATGCTTGTCAGGTGTCCCGGGGCCTACAGGCCCAGACATCACAAGTTCTGGCAGGAACTGCAAGGCCTCCAGGAAGTCAAGTTGGCAGGTGTCAACCCAGATCCTTATGCAGAGGTGTCCTAAAACTGCCCCAACAAACCTAGCTGTGGACTCCCCCTTTCCAAGGGCTGTGCAGGGGTGTGGACCCATTTGGTGAGTTTGTACTAGGGCTGCTCATGTTTTACTTGTTTTCTGGCCAGGCAGATCTCCATTCCACAGCGTTGTGAATCCAGCCCCCCTCACACCAGGAGAGCAAGCGTGGCTGGACAGAAAAGAACCTCCCCTGCTGGCTGCAACAGGAAGGCTTTTTCAGAACCTGATTGCAGAGAGAAATTGCTGGTGACCTGGAGACACTGAGCACGTGTTCCCACAGCACCCCAGGCTCTCAGGGAATGAGAATGGGGCTGACTTGCAAAATTCTTTAGGGATTCTGAATCACCAAAAGTTTGGAAGTTGTGGGAGTTTAGCTGCAAGCTGGCACAGGGAGAGGACCAGCTGGAATGCTCTGAGCCAGACTTCAAACCCTGCAGAGCCCAGAGTGTCTGAACTAGACTTAGCCTGTTTGTTTCCCCTCCCCTGTTCCAGCCTGGTGCCACAGCCAGAGCAGACCCAACCTTCCTCTCCCACCTACAGGGGCCCTTTATCAGAACCCAGTCACATTTTGGGCGATCCTGACCTGAGATTTTTGGAGGGAGGCGGCAGCCACCAAACTGAGGTCCAGGCCTAGGTGTGAATTCTGAAAGTTTGCACAGAGTGGGGTGGGCTGAGGCTTTGGTAGCCATGGAGTGAGAGACAGGAATAAGCCTGACATCCAACCCAGAATTGGATGTGGGAAAGCCCCACACGTGGAAGCATTGGGCTCCAGGTCTCTGATCCAGCTCACTGCAGGGATTGCTGTCCTTTATCAGATGCAGAACCCAGTCCACCAACCTAATGCTCAAGGGAGACTGGAGGGGCAGCTATGTCTGTTAGTTACAAGAGATGACTGGGCTCTTGCCATTTACCCTGAGCAGCCCTTCTCCCACCTATCCCCAACTCAGCACAGCAGATACACAGACATCTTGTGCTTACATCTGCTCCTTCCCCATCCCAGCCAGCCCCTGTGGCTTGAAATCCAGCCCTCTTGGCCAGCCTTTGGTTCTAGTAGAGACAAAGTGGGTTCCGCGAATCCCACAGGCCCAGCCTCCCATGGAGATAAGCACAGCACTGGAGGGATCTGTCCTTTTATGGAGAGAAGTGCATGGAATAGGGAAGCCTCTGCAGAGTCCACAATGTGTGGAATTCAGACCCAGCTGGAGATGCAGCTGGTTTGGCTTTCCTCGCCCTTGCTCTGTTCAGCTCTGAGCCTCTCCCTTGTTTTCACAGGCAGCAGCAACTGATAGCTGCTAATAAATAAGATGGTCCTGCCTAGAACCTTGCTCTCTCCCACTCGATTCCGCCCAGCAGCACAAGCCCGCAGATATCTGTTTTGCCCAGGCAGAGGGATGAAATAAAGGGAGAAATCTGTGCCCTCCCACTCCCCGTGCCAACCTAACTTTCAGAGGAGTGCAGTTCTGGAACAGCCTTCCAAGCAGTGGCATTGCTGGCACCAGGCACATGGGGCCCATGCCCTGAATCCAGGCACCAGTGCCCCAGGTCTGGGAGGACCCCACCTCTCAGGCCCGAGATCCGGGGTCCAGCCGCCTGCAGCCACGGCAGCCACTCCAGCCCCGTCCCCAGCCGGGGATCCAGGGCCCAGCCGCCCGCTGCCAAGGCTGCAGCTCCCAGCCCTGGCCCCGGCCAGGGGCGTGGTCTCTGGGTAGGGGGCAGGGCCTGGGCCAGTGTCCCTGGTCCTTTCCCAGGGCAGGGATGGTCCTGCTTCCAAGAGGAGCTGTGGGAGCAAAAACCTAGCTGGCTGCAAAACTGGGCTTAAGAAATTTATGGAGGGGATGATACAGTGGGACAGCTGGATGGTCAATTGACTTATTTTTGACTACTGGTGGTGGCTATGCCAAAGGCCTGAGATGGGATGTCTGCTGTGGTGGGTTCTCAGTTATTACAGAGAATTCTTTCTTGAGTGTCTGGCTAGTGAGGCTTGCCCACAAGCTCAGGGTTTAACTGATCACCATATTTGGGGTGGGGTGGGGAAGGAATTTTGCCCCAGGGCAGATTGACAAAGGCTGTGGGGTTTTTTTGTTTGGTTGGTTGGTTGGTTTGGTTTGGGGTTTTTTGCCTTCCTGTGTAGTATGGGGCACAACTCATTTGCTGGTGGATTCTCTGGACCTTAAAGTTTTAAACCATGACTTGAGGACTTCAATGACTTAGTCATAGGTCAGAGGTTTATTACAAGAGTGAATGAGAGGTTCTGTGGGCTGCATTGGTCAGACTAGATGATCATAGTGGTCCTTTCTGACCTTAGAGTCTACATGCAAAAGGGCTCATATTGTTAGCATTAGCAACAGGGCCGGCTCAACGGG
The DNA here is from genome assembly GCA_007922195.1 of Podocnemis expansa. Taxonomy (NCBI): domain Eukaryota; kingdom Metazoa; phylum Chordata; order Testudines; family Podocnemididae; genus Podocnemis; species Podocnemis expansa. Next base: position 9,893,929 of record ML681971.1, read on the forward strand.
CTGTGGCGCCCCAAGCTACATTTTGATTGCCTCCCCCGCATCTCATTCATGGAGGTTGAAAATGGTTTTCCAAAGTGCATAAACCTCCAGCATCTGCCTGCAGAGGGATTTAAAGTGCACTCTGCCTACATGACTTAAGCTGAGGTTGACTAACAGTGCCTGAGCTGCTAGGAAAGAGTTGAAGAGGCAGGAGCCAGCCTGATCTTTAGGGGGGCTAGGCACCCCTAAGAACTGTCACCCGAAGCCATGTCTGTCTCTTGCCTCACAGTAGAGCTGGTATTCAAGAGCAACCTTCCAGCCCCAAAGGTTTAGAAATCATGGTTTAGCAATCACGAAATTTAAAACAAAACCCCACCAACTCTTTATGCCAAACAACTTTTTAATTTACCTCCTGGTTTCTGAGTGTTCAGGGTGCACACTGGTTCCATTCCCACATGCATCTCTGCAGCCAGGGCAGCTAGGAATGCCCATCTAAGGGGAGGGGCTCCCAAAGCCAGTGAATTGCAACAGCTGGGGCTGTGAGAGGAAACACCAACTGGGGGGGGCCTGGGGGGAAGAAGCATGGCAACACTGTGCCACAACCCAGCTGGGTCAACTGCACAAATACAAAGGCCTCGATCCCTGCAGTGCTCAGCCCCAGCCTTGAGACGTCCTAAACAAATCTGAACAGCAGCATTTCCAAGAGGAGGAGAGCATGGACTCATTTTAGCAAGGAGACACCCAGGAGCTGCAGAGGGGACAAAGCACAGCGCTAGCGGGCCAACTGAGGGGGAGGGGCAGCTACTACTGTGTTGAACCACTGCTAGCCTCTAGCACAGGGGTCAGCAACCCAAAAGAAAAGAAGAGTCATTTTTTAAAATTCTTTCAATAATCAACTATTTTGAGAGCCCCATGTGTGTAACCTCCTGGTAGAAGGTAGGGGGAGCTGGGCCAGGTTGTCTGCTGCAGCGTCCCCTGGTGGTAGGGAGGAGCCTGGCACCAGGAGTGGGCCCCCTGAAGGGTCCCCTGGTGGCAGGGGTGAGCCAGGAGCCTGGCATGAGCCACCACCAGAGTCCCTCACTTGGAGGGAGAGAGGTGTGGACTGAGAGCCAGGAGCCCAGAGCTGCAAGGAGGCAGCCAAAGAACTGGATGCAAGCTCCCAAGCCACACATTGCAGACCCCTGCTCTAGCACAACCCACCCACCACACCAGGGCTGTAACTATGGCAGGGCCAATGGGGCTTTGCCCCGGGTGCGCCAGAGTGGCTCAATAGCGCTCTCTATAAAAAGGTGCGTTTCACGGCACCAGCCCCAAGCAATGCTAATTGCAAGGGGCACATTCTGATCAGAACATGCCCAGCCGCTGAAATAGCATCTTACAGCTCTGCATCACATCCCTGGGGAATGGCAGTGTTTACAGGAGGGGCTCTCAACCAGGGGCCGGTGGATCCCTGGGGGTATGGAGAAGTCTTCCAGGAGATGCAGCAACAAAGTTCCACAACATGCTCCCTAAAAAGCACTTAACCAAGTCAGCACAAAGATTTCTGCTTTCTAGAATTAGGTGCTGAAACATTTCTATTCAAGTTGACTGACTTTACAGCAGGGGTCTCAAACATATGGCCCGCGGGCCACATGCAGCCCCTTAAGCTATTTCCTTTGGCCCTCAACAACACAATCGTTACCAATATTTTCAATATCATTGTATGAAAAGGTTCCGGTGGTGTGGCCCTCAGGCTACTGTACTAGTTCTCACGCGGCCCTTTACTAGTCCTCATGCGGCCCTCGTGGTGATTTGAGTTTGAGACGCCTGCTTTACAGTTATAGGGTAAAAATGAGAAAATGAGCCATACTTCAGTACTAATGAGCTATGAGCCCTTTGTATTTTTTTTTGTCTGATTGCATAAGCAAGTGGTTTTTAAGGGAGGTGAAAGTTGGGGTTTGTGCAACAAATCAGACCCCTGAAAGGGGCGCAGTTTTCTGGAAAGGTTGAGAGGTTCCCCTAGTAAGTCAGAGTTGGTTACAGTTGTGTGTTGTGATCCAGGACTCCTGGGTTTTGTGCCCAAGCCAGCACCAGAAATAGGGTGTGGTCAAAAAACTGGCTGGTTAAGGAACAACATCTCCACTTATGTGACCAGGGCTGACACACAGACAGCTAATGAGATTCCTTTGCTGTGGCAAGGAATTTCCACTAAACACATCATGCCCTAGATGCTGAGGAATCTCAGCATCTGCAAAGCCTGTGCTGGATCCAGAGTGGAACTGGATTGACCAGGGATGTTCAGATCTTTACACAGTTACCAGAATTTCCCTTCCTGCACAAACAGCGAGCAAACAGAAGACAATTCAACATAGATTACCGGGCATCTCCTGGTGATGGCATGGCCCATCTGTATTTCATTTACGTCACTCCCTTCATTTGCTACATTAACCCTTCATGTTTACTTTTTAGGCCACAAGCCAAGAAAGTATTTCAGGTTTAGTGCATGCTTCCATGCTGCCCTAATGGGGGGAACTGAAGCATGTGTTTACATGCTTTTCCAAATCAGGGCCATAAACAAAGGTTCCTCATAACAGGAGTGCTTTGAGAGGACTCCACCTAACCACACGTATTGGGCATTCTGCTGGCTGGCAGCACTGAAATGGTAGAGCCTCTGAACCCTCTGTTATCCTCCACCCTTGAATGGTCTGAAGGAGAGGCTACATAAAGGGGGCACCACTCCTTCTGTCATCTCAAGTCCTTCCAACCACTGAGCCAGACAAATCCAGGGAGGTTCGTCAGTTAACACCAACTATAAATAATCAAAAATGCTGAGTGTTTAGTTTCGTACCAGGCAATTTTAAGTGCAGCAGTTAAATGGAGATAGTTTATACTAAGCAGGGGTGGCCAAACTTACGGAACTCAAGAGCCACACAAGTTGATTATTAAACCTTTGAGAGCGGAATTGAGGCATATAGCCACATACTTTTACCTACTCCAAAATTACTAAGTTTAAAATTCATTGCACATTTTAATTTTATCATAAAAAGAGGAGAAATATTGATCCTACTAATGTCAAGATTCTAATAATTACTTAAGGTTTCCGTGAAAATTAGGCCTATACAGTAAAAACTTAGCTGCTGCTCGATGTAGAAGACTGCAGGCTAGTGGCAAGTTATTTAAAATCCCAACCATGCCACACTTCTCCCCGCCATCCCCAATCATGCTGCGCTTCTCCCCACTGTCCCGACCCCCTCCTGAACTCCTACACTAGGGCTGCCTTCCTAAATTGATTTGCTGACGTTTTTTCCAGGAGCCACAATTTTTCATTCAAGAGCCGCATTTGGCTCCCAAGATGCAGTTTGGTCACACCTGGTTTATAGTGTTGGGTCCACGTAAGGGCAGAACTGAATAAAAAGAAGAAGCCTGGATTTTGAGAAGTGTATTTCATGCCCACCTGTCTCACCAGAGTCCAACAACCACTCCAGGTGCATTACAACTGAGCAGTGAATCTTTTAAGAGGCTAGCCCTCAGCTTCCCCTTCACATGCCGGGAGTCTTGCAAATAGAACAGTGGGGGATGGAAATAACTGATTTTTCGATTCTTTTGCATTTTCAAAAAGTCCCAGGGAAAAGTATGTTAGGCCAGGCTGAACATGGACATTATCTGATTTGCCAAAGAGATTAAGATTGGGTGTGGAAACTGTTTCAGTTCAGACAGAAATGAGGGGAGTTAAGTTCCAAAGGAGCAGCCATGTTAGGCTCATTCAGCAAAACAAACAGGGAGTCCTGTAGCACTTTTAACAAATACACATTTGTAAGACATTTCAGCATCACCAAACCTTCCAAAAATTTCCACCAAATTTTTCACCAAAAGAGTTTCAGTCCAAAAATACCAGCCAACTCTATTTGCAGCTGTTCCCCATACAGTCTTGGGGTGGTTACACACATTAAACAGTGCTGGTCCTATATGCTGGTCGGGTAGTGTACAGTGTGTAACTATCGTAACAAGCCAGTGGAAGACAGAAATCACACAATTCCATGAACACATAGAAGTCCATCCCTGGTGAAATGTTTGAGCTGAAAAAAATCACTTTTGCATCCAGGATGTTCAAAAGCACAAGCTGTCCCAGAAAGTGACCGAGGATGGGGTCACAAACACTGTAGAACTGAAACTATCTTTTGAATGTGACTAAATATTCACAGGGGTTCATTTTCCATGCTACTCACTGGGACCATGAACATCATAAATCTGGGTCACATTACACTTTGATTTACTTGTGGTAAAACGTAGCAGCCCCTGACTGAATGTACAAATAGTCAGACACATTCCCAGCCCCAAAGAGACTACAGTCTAAACAGAAAAGACAGACCAAGAAAGAGAGGGGAAACTGAGGCATAAAGCCAGGCAGTGACTTGTTTTCTCCTCTGTGGTAGAGCAGGAAACAACCCAAATCCGTTGGAATCTGGTTCATGTCCCTAACCACTAGCCCAAACTGCCTCATTAGTCACTATAAATAATCTCAATGGTTTAAACATGAACACACAGAGTGATGACATGAACGCCACAGTCAATCACCTGTCCACATCTGTGCAAAAAGAATGCAAAGGGGATCCAAAATATTATCAAATTGGCAGATGTGTGAGCATGGGCACTCCAGTATTCACTCCCACATGCTACTGGCATGGTGTTTGTACAAAACATGCCTGGTGAGGGATCATTCGAAAAGGAGTAGCACACTGGTCAATAATGTCATTGTGAAATGAATGTGGCAACACGTTCTGTGGGGTTATGAGTACCCTCCGGTTCTACTCTTTAAGGTGTCAAAAGGTGTCTAACCCAGGGTGAAGTTGAACAAATTTTCTCCAAAGGAAAGAGGCCAACACCTTGAATCAGGTGTGGCCCAATTCAACAGGCTATTCATTTAGACTGGAGTTTGCAGGAAGAAGTTAGCTGCATTGTAAAAATCCCCAGCAGAGGGGAAGAGAACATGGAGTCTGCACCAGTCAGCCTGGCCTTCCACCCAGGAGAATGAGTTTTATCTGCAGATAAGCACGTGACTAGACTATAAAAGAGAGGGGGAATGAACCTCAAGAGACAAGAAAAAACAACACCTGGGACTCCGGGACAGGTGTGGGGTAACAGTTAGCCAGCTTCTGCTAGGAAGGGAAGACTGGTGAACAAACTGCCTTGTATCAAGGCTTCAGCTTGTTAAATCATTAGCACAGCCAGTATGTCTGCCTCAGTTTCCCCTTCATTTGCCCATTTAAATGAACACACCCTCTCTCAGGGCTTGTCTGTGCACTTCGTTTGTGGAAGGTGGGTTGTGAATCTACCCTGCCCTGGCCTGGTCTGAACTAACTGTTCATGTGGAAGCTGCTAACACAGATACACAGTTTGTTCACACGCTTTGGTCTAGTCCTGGTTCAAAGAGGATTGCAGGGGCGGTTTGCATGCAGCAGGCTACAGCTGGGTTGATTGCACCCCAGCTTGCCTCATGCTAATTGTTCTTGTGGACAAGCCCAAAGTGCCCATTCAAAATCCCACCTCTGGGCGGAATTTATTTGTGTTCACATGAAATGATCCACAGAACACTAGTGATAAAAGCCATTCTCCCCAAATTCCTAAAGTACAATAGCTTCACTGCGGCAACTTTCCTGTCCCCCACTGGGTGCATCATTTCCTGCTCCCCTGTCCAAGGGTCCATCTTCAAATGGTTCCCCATCATTTTATCCTTGTTCTGGGGCTCTGCTCTCCAGACCCGCCTCAGAGGTCACAGCCTTATGTCTCTCCCACCAGGCTTTAGCCTCAAGTCAGAAGGCTCCCCACAGAGCCCCACTCACCTAGGCCTGCTCACCCGTGAATTTCACATCTGCTCCAGGAACCCACCCTCCATATCAAGCCTCTTATTTGGGGCTCAGTTTTAGGTTGCCCCCTTCCCTTTTTCTTAGAAGCCACTGCACAAGTTCTCCTGTGACTCATGGAGGGAGCCCCAGCTCTGGCCAGGCTTCATGAGTAACTCTCTTCTCCTTTTGCTTTTCCTGGCAGCAAACTGATCCTACTCTCCCCTGTAGCTGCAGCTCCTCATGTCTCTCTGTCCCCCCTCCGTCTCTCAGGCAACTCTTGCTGGTCCTTTTCCTGCCTGACTCTTTCACTGTCACAGATTCTCTCTCTTGCAATGGCCCAGGTGCTCTCTGTTATACCCAATGGACGAGCCACAGATGCACTGGACCCTGCCTCCCCCTTCTCAAAGGGCTCAGTCCCTCTGCAACTAGCTGTCCTTTGCACTGCAGTGATTGCAACGAGGGGAAAGGAGGGATGAAATCAGACCCAGGAAGTCCTGAAAAGAAGCCCATCCCCACAGTATTTCCCTAACACAGAGGAAAGGCCTGCAGCACTGTGCCCCAACATGCCCCCATTCAGAGCACTCTCCCCCACTAGCAGCACAGCACAAGCTGGCAGAGCAAGGTCACAAGTTGCTAGACAGGCCGCCCGCTTCAAACAGACATGCGCTCATGCTCCTGACCAATGGCCAGAAGTCTCAGTCTGGGGATGGAGCCGTTCTGAGCAGGAGGTGTGATTTCCAGCACAGACCTGTGCTAGTGCTGGTGCATCTCATGTGGCAAGATAGAAAGCAGCCCTCACAAGGAGACTAGCACGAGGGGCTGGCCACTGTGAGTACGATTCCACCCGAGACTCTGGGTGCACACTCAGGGCAATTACCCCTATCCCAGCACCATGGCTATCTTCCCCTTAAAGTGAGCTAGCATGGGCAAGCCTCTGTGAGCTGGAATTCCACCTCCTGCACCCCATGTAGGGTGTGCGTGCGTGCATGCATACACCTTCGAGGCAGATTTTATAATGTATGTGTGTGTTACGTCAGCCCCTCTCTGTGTTTCCCTCATAGGAGGATGTGTCAATTTGCGTATGTCCACATCTTGTAGGTGAGCATTTCGGTTTCTCGGTGCATGCATGCTGTAAGTGGTTGTTTCAGTCTGTAGGTGGGTTTCCAGTCTAAGTGTGTGCATGCTGTAGGTGGGCATCTCCCCTCTGGGTGGGTGTTCCGGTCCAGCTGCCTGTCAGCGTGTGTTTGCATGGGAGTGCACGTTCCCCTGCTTCCCAGTACAAGCCACCCTGTACTTCAGGAATGGGCCACAGTGACTCTAAAGGAGATGGAGATTGTTACCATGGAGACCAGCAGCCTATGGCAATGAGCTGGGAAGAGAAAGCAGGCACCCAATGAGAGAAGAGCAAATAATGTAACAAAGCTGCACATCATGTTTGTGGGAACTGCCATGTTGTCTTCCAGCTGAACCAGCAGGGTCCCCTCCCATCCTCCATAACCTGCCCCTGACGGACAAGGAGACACTGGATGCAAACTATGCTGCACATGGGAACCACCCAGAGCTTCACCACAGCAGCAGGGACTTCGGTCTCCTGCTCCACAAGCACCAGCATCTAATGGTGGGACGCCATTCACACAGGAGCAAAGGGCCTGTGGAACTCACTGCCACAGGATGTTACTGAGGGAAAAACTGAGTGAGCTCTACTACCTGTAGAACCAGTAAGATCCACACTTACAGTGGCTAGGGTAAAAAATTGCTAGGACCAGCCCTCTTCACACAATGGGACATAAGCCAGCTATTCAATATTGCCTATTTGGCAGCACTGAATTGGGTCTCAGGACACTCAGCTTCCATCCCCAGCTTTGGCTTGCTGCAGCAGCATGGGCCTCAGTTTCCCCTTATGTTAAATGGAGATAATACTGAGCTCCCTTGTAAAACACTTGGAAGTCTACAGCTGAAAAGCTCTACAGAAGAACTAGGTGTTCTCATTCTTCCATTACTCACTGCCCAGCAAGGACGATAAATGAATGATGGAGCTTTCTGGCCACTGGTGCCAGCTACACTGCTGTGTGATCTCATCCACTGCAGGGCCTGTGACAGGCAGTCATGTGTGAAGGTAACTCCTTGAGCTCAAATAACAGAGGTGGGTGCTAAAGGAACCCAATGTGCACCCATCCTCTTGGGCTCTTCTGGGCCACAGCAGAGCTGAGGAATGAGCATGAACATGTGTGTGTATCACTGAGTGCATGTGTCTGAAAGAGTGTGTAACAGTGAATATGCGCAACTGAATAATAGTGAAGGGTAAGGGCATGAATGTGAGCAACAGTGAATGGGAGTGTGAATTACTCTAAAAATGAACTGAGTGTGAAAATTGGAATGTGTGTGCATGATGGCTGATGCGTGCGTGAGGCATGAGCAAGTCAATGAGTGAGCCCTGGGGAGCATGTCTATGTAAAAGGCTTCCTACATAATAGTGATGGAGTGCGTCGGTGAGTGTGAATATGCACACAGGAGTGAATGTTTGAGGGAAAGACTAATACTGAATGCACAAAAGCCTGTGTAGGACTGAGTAAATGCCTGTGTGTGTGAACTACCATGTGCATGGGCATGTGCGTGAACCACAACAGTGTCTCTGGGGGTGTTTGACCCTGCAGGATGAGCTGATGTGTCCCCCAGCTGGGGCTGGGCCTAAAGCAGCTTTGGGCAAGGCCAGAGGCATTTCATAGAGCCTCTGGAACCTCAAGGACCATTCTAGACCAGCCCTGGGCCAGCTCTGGCTAGGGTTGCCCAATGTCAGGCAAAAGGAGGACATGTCCTCCTTTTTACCTTCACGTCCTCCATCCGGCAGGCATTTTAAATATAAGTGATTTTGTCTGGCTTTTTACTTACAGGGGTTAAAGTATGCTGGAATATCCCAGAACACCCTATTATTAGGGTGAAGCCTTCCAGGGCCCCTAAAAGCAGAAGAATATTATATTAATACTACATTTTCTCTGTGTGTCCTCTAATGTCCTCCTTTTCATACCTCCCTGTCCTCCTTTCCAGGCTCTGGTATATCTGGGAACCCTAGCTCTGGCTCTAGGGCTGGAACAGCCTGGGAAGTTCTGCGTGAGGAGCACTCAGCCCTCCTCCCTGCAGGGAAGTGCTGGTTAAACAGGCAGTCTACAGGGAAGGAGGTAGCACAGCCTTGGAGCAAAGGGGTTTTTTGGATGCCATATGGTGCCTTGTGGGACTGTCCCTCTTTGCTGGGGCCCTGGAAGGGAACAGCCAGGGAGGAATGAGGAAACAGCAATAGGAGGCAGAGGAAACAAATGAAAGCCAAGAGAAAGGGCAGGTGTTGTCTTTGTGCCATTGCAATTCACAAGGACTGCGCTGGGGCTGGTGGCAAACAGCAGCTTGAAGCTTACAATTAACTGGCTGGTTGCTAAGCAACTTTGTCTGCAGACTGGCTCAACCTTGTGCATCATCAGAAACATTTCCAGGCAGCCCCGCACCCATGCCCATGGGAGAGCGAGCAAGCCCCAATGAACACAGGCACACCCATGTGCAAGCACAGACATGGGTACCCACAGACACACACACACACACACCCCTATACTGACAAGCTGTCTTGATTGTGATGGATGGCAGGCAGAGTTGGACAGCAATCCCCAGGGCTGGCTTTGAGGCATGGACTTCCCTAACACCCCCTGTGAATTTCCCAACACCCCCCAGTTGTCAGCTAGTAACAGTGTTATACCCATTTATTGAGCACCCCCAATTCCCCCTATGTCCCCTTATGCCCCACCCCCCCAATTTCAAGTCCTGGGGAGAATACTGTTTTGGGGGCTAACTCCTTCACTGGTGTCAGCTGTCTTCCAGAGGGGCAAGCAGCAAGCATGGCACACAGACAAGCCAGGAAATATTCCCAAACCCAGTTTTATTGGCTCCTATCCAGCCTGGTTTTGGGGGGGGGGTCTCTTCTATCCCAATTACATGGCAAAGTGCCATTTAGACAGATCAGTGTGTTAGCTTCAATAGGATCACCTTGAAAAGCTAAATGGGTGTAAAAATCAAGGGAAACAGGTTGCAAACTCCAACCAGTAATGAGTGCCTAATACAAAAATAGCCTGTGCACCCCAGCCCCCCATCTACCCCTTCTCATAGCCAATCTCTTTTGACTGTCATTTTAAAAGGAAGAGACTATGTGTTAGTGTTGAGTTGTGCTGAACTCACCCTTTCTGGAATGCACATGTACATAGGCTCTTCAAGGTGGGATATAAATAGTAAGAAGGGAAATAGAAGGGTAGGATCAGGAAGGAAACAAGGTAAAGTCACCATGTGAGAGAAGTTGCTAGGGGGGACGTCTCTCATCTGTCATGATACACAGCAGATCTGAGGGCACAACAGATACATTGCTGTGCACAAAGGAAGAATGTTTTGAAAGGTATGGGCTAGATGGTGCAGCTTGCACCATGCCCTGTGTAAAGAGAGCAACACCCATGGGGAGGGCATGGAGGGGAGATGAATTCTGCACACTCCTTCGGGTTGAAGCTGTTTTCTGTTAGCAAATGCTGGTTCATCAAAATCAAAACATTGGGCAGGAACACATCAGAGCCAACAACATTTTTGGAGAGGAAAGAGTCAAACTGGTTCACTTCAGTTTTCCCATTTTGATTAGGTAAAAACCTTTTGTTTCTACTTTGATTTGTTTATATCAAATTTGAATATTATATCATACAATCTGTTTTACAGTAACACCTAGCTCCTGCTTAGCACCTTCCACTCATAGATCTCACAGTGCTTTACAAAGAAGGCCCTGATTTAGGAGGTCTGTCTGACCCATGTCCGAACAACCAGGCTTAATCAATAGAGGCTACTGATTCATGTGCCTGGGGCTTGCTACAGAGGTGCTAGTCTCTCTTGGCCTAAGCAGAGCTACCAGAATGCAACCATAGAGCAAATCAGCAGCTCTAGTAAATGGTGCAGGAGCACAGGAATCCTCAAGCTCACCCCATCAGCTTGCGTTAACACCCAAGGAAGATGACAAGGCTTGATATCGTTATAATTACTGAAAATTGCCACTGTGGGAGTTTCTCATTCAGCCATAAATCCCACTGAAATATTTAGACAGCTTAACTATAAACAGATCCACAGCTGGTGTAAATCCATTGTAGTCAATGGAGCAACACGATTTTTATACCAGCTATGGATCTGGCCCAGTTTTTCTGCTGTACTCCTTCCGAAGATATGGCATCAACTTCCATTGGCCAGGGCAGGTATGCTGATGGAAGTCAGGGGAGAATTTGATCCAGGAATAACAAATCTCCCAAAGTTGGGATTAGAACTCAAGGACAGCTAGCTCCCCAGGCAGTGCTCAATCCATTAGGCAATAACATCTACCTCTTAGGTAGCAATTTCCATCAGTAACAGTCAAAGTACTTTATACAGGACAGGTCACTCATTAGTTTTATTGTTATGGATGGGGAAACTGAGGCACAGAGATGGTGAAATTATTTGTCCAAGACCACTCATCAGATTAGTGGCAGAGCTGGGAATAGATTCTAGGTCTTTTGAATCCCAGCCCACTGCTTCCCACCAGGCCATGATGCCTCCTGTATGTATTATTATGCTGGCCATCAGGTAAACATAAAGCATTGCTGAAGCTATGGGGCTTGATAGCTACCTTCCATTCAGACTACATGAGAGAGTAACTAAATGCCCCTTTGTTTAGCAATAGCTGCAACAACATAAAACCACCATCCAAGGACAGGACCACAGATGAGCCTGGGCAGTAGCTGGGCAATGTGATCCAAGAGTTGCCAAGGGTCTGAAAACAAACACAGGCAAGAGACTGATATGGTTGCCACTGCGCCTGAGACAACAGAAACACTGTAGCAACAGAGAAAGCAAAAAGGAAGCTCTAGAGGCAGTACAGAAACAATGGTACCATGGCTCTGTAAAAAGCCTATTGAGCAAGCTTTTGGGCAGAGGGTTGGCTGGAAGAGGCTTGGAACCATGAGTGGTGAAACTGCTTCCTGCTTGATTCCTCCTGTGTTCAGGGAAACAGGGCTTTGGACATTCTTTGTAATCAAACAAAACTGCAGCACAGACACCTGATTCTATTGCCAGTTTCTCCTCTCAATGGAAGCAATTCCTAAGAGCCTGAAAACTGGCTAACTGCTTGGGCCAAAAGAGGTGTGGAGTGGGAGACTGTAAACTGCACAGGGTGCCTAAGTGTGAAGCACTGAAGTGTCAGCATTGTGACAGCTAGGTCTTTGTAAATCCAGTGCTTCACCCCTCTGGGTTTCAGTTCCCCAATCAGAAAACAAGGAGAATAGCCTGCCCTGCCTCCTGGCTGGGATTAATGCACCCGAGATGGGGAGATGCCCCAGTATCCCAGGAATGGAGGTCAGAATCAGCATCTACAACACAGCTGTGAATCCAGGCCCCAGCTGCAGTGCCAATGCACAGGGATGTTTGTGCAAACCAGAGGGTCTGCAGGCTCTCCTCCTGGGCACAGCAGACGGACAAAGGGCAGAGGCCTGTCTCCACTCTCTGCCCTGGACTCTTTGCCTTCACTCTGCCATTAAATCAATATTCAGTTCATGGCATGAACACACACACGGCACTGCCAGCTGAATGCAACACGGCCTGTTGCCTAGCAGCATAGCAGCTGCTTCCCTGCAACCTGGAGGTACCAGGGCACCTCTCCCCCACCCATCAGTGCAGGAAGGACCTTAATGAGTTCCAGACACACTGCATGCTGACAGCCACAAGGGAAGCATGTCTCTCACCAGTCTTTCCCTGTCTCTTGTAGGTCACTGGATTCTCCCTTGTGCCTTTGCTGCCTAGATGGCTCTAGCCTCCCTGGGTTCATTAACCCAGCATTTAGCATGTCCTCTGCAGCTTCCACGTGCAGTCAGAGATGTGTAAGTCTGGTCCCTGATTCTTAAAGGCAGTTTGCAGGGATGTAGCTCCACTTCCTCCAGGTTTTCTGCATCAATTGCTTTCTTATCTCTTCTTCTTGAAAGCTCCCCTCAAGCCAGGCCTTCTGAGCTGGGTGGTCCAGATTACAGTCCTCATGGCTCCTTTCCAGGGTGGGTTTGCCCCAGGCTTGACATGCTGCACAGGTGCAGAGGATCAGTGCTGACTGTGACACCAGAGGGATGAAAGGGAGCAAATATCACCAGGTATAAGGTATGTCCTTGCAGCTTAGGGGAGGCAGAGCTAGAGAACCAGGTCCCATTTCAGCAGCATCATTCTCACCTTGCCAGTTGGGAGGAAAAAAGGGAGGATGCATTTTTGGGGGGGGGGGGATGCGAGGGGGAGCAATCCAAATGTTTCCACTTTTCAATTTAAAACATTTCATTTTGGAGTTTTGTGAGATGTAGATAAATCAGGGGTGAACAGCACCCCCAAAACCAAAACGTTCATATGACCAACAACAACTTTTCTTCATTTCAGTGAAGGGGGAAAAAAAACCCAAAATAAATAAATTCTGTTTTGGGTCAACTCAAAACAAAGCTTTTGGGGGGAGATTTCTGTTTAGTTGCCGAGTCGAAAAGTCACTTTGCTTAGCCTGCCTTTGTTCTGGGTCTTGTGCCAAAAGCTCAGAGATGCCCCTCCTGAAATGAGGGTCTCTCTCTGCCACCTTGCCCCGTGAGACCACAGGACCAATCCGGAATTCATTTCAGGTCCTTGTGAGTTCCTGACAGCAGTGACATGGAACGATGATGGTACCACCTGACTATGAACCAATACAGTAGCCCAGGCCAACTGCCCAAAGCAGGCTGCTCTGGGAATCCTGCAAGTCGCCAGAGCAGTTGGAGCTGGGCTGAAGGCAATCACCTATGTTTCAGAGGGAAAAATGCTTTTCCTGGAACCCTTCCCTTTCCTCAACTGCTGCACCTTGGAGGATCTCTCGGGATTTTCCATCTCCTGCAGAACACTGAGCAAGGCAGCAGGTAGCAACAGCTCTGCATTAGCAGCAGGAGAGAGGGATAGAGGGGTGCTAATGTGGCTTTCCCCATCTTCTACAATGCCGTGGTCTTGCTTTTCTTTCCCCTTCCATTGCAAAGAGAGCAATTAAATCTGAGAGGTGCTATCAGGAAGAGAAAGACAGTTACCTATGGGGATAAATAATAAGATAGAGAGGTGCCTGGGTTTGGAGATAAATAGATCAGGAGTCTGCAAAAGGGTGCAGACACCTGATTCCTGCTTTGCTTTTCACCACCAGCAGCACCTTTATTGTAACCAGAACTGAGGAGGGAGGAAGCCAAGAGCGTTGAAGTATTGAGGAGTGAGCAGGGAAAACAAACCTAGGTGTCAGTAACCACCCACACATCCATCTCCCCCTGCTCACTTTGTTTGCAATTTGCATCACTTTCCTAGGTCTTCATCTGATTTGTAGACTCTAGAAGTCAGGGTACTGCTTTGGGAACTCCTCCGTGCACCATCATCTAAAGGACCAACAACAACAATGAACAAATAATTGCATTGCACCTGTTCCCTGGGTCAGATGGTTTGGAGTCTCGGTAAGGGAAAGCAGAGCTCTGTTTTTGTCTTCCTCAGCTTGAATTCAACCCAGCCAACAGCTGAGGCCTTTACATGCTACAGCCTATTGTACGTAAGTACAAGACCCCTGTTCCCATAAAACCTGAGTGCCACCCTGTCCCTACTGTCTTTATCCTGAGAATCAGGGATGGGCTGGTCTCCCCATTTTACAGGTGTGGAACTGAGGCCCAGAAAGACTAAGTGACTGGCTCCAGGTCACCCGGAAACCCTGTGGCAAAGGCTGGGAATGATGCCATGTCTTCCAAGCCCCAGAAGATGCCCAAACAAGGGACTAATCAGTCCTCTTGCTGCAATATCCCCACTAATTAGAGGAGTACAATGTGCTTTCTTAGCAAAAAAGAACAGCCATCTTACTTTCCGTGGTAATTTGCATCTCATGGCTGACAAGCTCCAAAAGGCATGGGCTCCAGGGCAGGTTCCCTCTGTCCCCAGTCTCTCAGTGCCATGACACAGGGTGTCTTTTGCCACAGCCTGCGCTTGCTGCTACTGACCTACTTATTGGGCCTCCATCCTGTGGCCTGGAGACCCTCCCTGGAAGTCACAAAGGACCGGCTCTAGTGAGCTTCCCTGCTGAGCAGCTAGACAGAAACATGCCCCAAGACCAAAAGGCAGGTGAGCCAGACAAGGGTGTCAGATTTATTTATCGCATGAGCTTTCATGGGAGAATATTCCACTTTGTCAAACGCTTTGGAGGGAGAACTTACAGAAAGGATTTTTTACCCTCAAAGTTCTCCCTCTTCAAAGCATCTGACAAAGTGGTATATTCTCCCACGAAAGCTCATGCAATAAATAAAGCTGTTAGTCTTCTAAGTGCCGCAAGACTCCTTGCTTTTTTTGCTTTACTAGACTAACACGACTGCCCCTTTGAAACAAGGGTGTCAGGTCCCTTTGAGTGCTGTTTTCTCTTTTTGCCTCTTCCTCCTCTCTCCATTCCCCTGTGAGCTCACACTGCACAGCCTCCTCCCACCAGCCCCTTCCCTTTTGCAGACCATGCTGCAGTGCATTGCCTGGCTGGCAGCCCCATCAATAATTCAGCCCAAAGGGAGGCAGACAGAATAAATGAACCCAGCCCCTTTGCTAGGCAGCGATCTTGCCTTCTCCCTCCCTATGCTACGGAGGGAGCTCCGGGCTGTTTGAGGCCCCTGCCTGCAGGAAGGATCAAGCTGTCCCTGCCATCAGTGCATGTTAAGAGGAAAGGGAGGGCACCTTTGGTCCCCAGAATCCTCCAGGAAAGGGAATCAAGAGGTAAAGAGGACAAGGCCATACTCCATCCCAACCACGCAGTGAGTGAAAAGTGCTACCTGTCCAACAGCTGCTCAGGACAGTGGGGAATCAGAGCATGGCCACATGTGTGATGACCACTAATATAACTAGTGTTTGTACACCTGCCTGCAAAGATCAAGCCTACAGCAATGAGGCAGCCAGCGAGGCAACACAGGGAAGGTGGTCAGGCAGCCATGGGCAGGCGTGATCTTGAGGCTCATTCTGTGGCTCTGCGCATGTCTGTGGGACACTTTGGGTCAACTGAGCTAGGAAACCAACAGAGTGGCCAGAGTTTAGTTCCTGCCACAGAAAGAGAAGACTGGCAGCAGGATACCTGCAGGCTACCTGTGGGGAAGGAAGTTCTCATGGAGCCAGATAAATTAGATTACTGCTGCACCTTCCAAACCCAGCATCCCTTATTCCACA
This sequence comes from Podocnemis expansa, assembly GCA_007922195.1. Lineage (NCBI taxonomy): Eukaryota > Metazoa > Chordata > Testudines > Podocnemididae > Podocnemis > Podocnemis expansa. The sequence goes on from ML681971.1 coordinate 9,909,975, forward strand.
AGCAGGCTCAGAGAATTCCCTTGAAAGAGCACTTTCCCTATGTCCTTGAACTGCACCACATTGCACACACATTTTCAAACCTTCCACAGGACTCTCACTCCTCAGTGGCCCCCCTTCCGCCCCCAAAGTCCTCAAAGGTGCTCCAGTCATACAAGATTCACATCTAACGCCCCCCAGCAACCTGCATGCCCTGATGGTCAGGGGGGCAGTTCCCTATAGCTGCTATGCTTCTTAGTCCCTGCTCACACTGGGCAGCTGGTTCCTAGCACCCACATGAGAACCTGCCCCAGGAATAACCCCCAGACTAGATTCAGATCTGCTCGTTCTCCAGGGTTTTGTGCATTTCCTTTGCTCTTCTCTCCAAGCCAGCTTTTCTTTCCAAGCCTTAAACACATCCATATCTCTCTTCCCCTGCACTGCAGTAGCTAGCCTGGGATACACAACACAGCATGGAGCCTCCTCAACACGGCCGGCTTGTCAGCCACACTCTCCCTAGTTCCCTGTCGCTCTTGCCTTTGTTCCCTCCCTTCCTCGTTTCAGAAGAGCATGTGGCCACGTCAGGCTGTTTGACCATGAGTTTAACTTTGCAGCTTTGCCTGGCAATGGAATATGCCCACCACTGGGCCCCACCCCATTTGCAGCAGGATTCCCACAGAGTCTGCCCCTGCTGCAAAGGAGTGCAGAATTGGGGTTTCAAGGGGCCCGACTTATTGCTTAGCAAGGTTTCCTGGCCCTCCCTCCCAGTGGGGGATGCTGCATCCAGCTTCCTCATGCCAGTGAGCCATTCCTGGATCTCAGATCACAGCTAGGGATGGGGGATAGATCCCATTGGGTGCAAATTTACCTAGCCTCATGACCCAAAGAGCCATGGGAAATGGGAGCCACGAGAGTGAGTGCAGCTAGCAAAAACAGGGCAGTCGACCCATCGCATCATGAGCAATTCCTGGGCTGGTGGACAGAGACTTCACATTTCAGGGTGATCTAAGGGGATTGCACCATCCCCCTTTCTTACAGGAGACTGGGGGCAAGTCCATATGGTCCCCACCCACAGCAGGTGTGGGGGCACAGTGCAATCGTAGTTATTTGCTGCCCCTGCCCCTCCCTGTTCCCATGGACTCCAGCTGAGGCTGCTGGCCCACTTGCAACTCTAGCTGGGTATCTCAGGCCAGGGATTCCTCATCTCCATATGTTTTTGCTCTCTCCCTGAGGCACAGAGCTGTGATCGGATTCAATTAACTGGGAGAGGTATTGTTCAGACAGCTGCAGCTAACCTCCCCTTGGGAGCGGCTAAGTGTCCTAACGCCATCCAAAGGCTGGTGCAGAGAGAGAAGAACCCAGGTCTGCTGCCAGTCCAGGGAGCTGCCCCTTTAGTGCAAGTAGTAGAAGCCACTGTGTAAAGGACAAGGTTATATTTTTGCTGATTACCTGGAAAAAAGGATAGGTTTTACGAGATAGCAGCCCAGCAGTGGACTCGGGATTAAACTCCTGTGGGCCTCAGACACTTGGGATGAGCTTCCCTGCCTGAGGAAGGGCATCCCAGACAACATTTCTTCTTCCAGTGGCTGGGCCACATAGGATAAGAACCTACTACTGCTATTGTGATTCAAGTCACTCCTCTAGCCAAGGGAGAGAGTTCACTGGTCCCCATTTCTCTCCAACCTATCGCAGGAGTAGTTACAAGAAGCAAGGGGAGCATCTACATTACAAACTGACCTGGTTGGGACCAGAATCACAGCAGGATATGGGGGGCAGATGCACCATTGGGGTGCTAGGCCCCAAGTCCTGAGGTCTTGCTGATCTGGTCAGTTGATCTGTGTGTGGCTGATAGGAGAGTACAGGCTCACACTGAAGTGGGAGCCTGAGTTCACCATGCTGTGTAGATGTACCCAAGGGGGCCCAAGAGTAACAAAATAGGCTCAACCAACATCAGACAGGAAGATCAGCAACACTGGCCTTTCTAACAAAGGATCAGCATTGACTTGTTTAAATAACACTTGGTGCCATACAGCTGCCAGGTGGGCAGGGCAGGCCAGAGGGCAAACAACAGTAGGGGAAAGGGACAGGCTGCTCCGAGGGCTCTGGACTGCAGTGTGACTCACTTCCCTGCCTCTGATACGGTGTGGGAAGGCGCCTAGGGTCTGTTCCTCAAAGTCAGTAGCAAAACTCCCTCTGACATCAGTGGCAGAGGATCAGGCATTTAAGTTGCCTGGGTCATAAAAGCACCACACAGGAGCTGCACTGACTGACAGGTCAGGGCACAGGACCTGGGTATTCTGCAGTGGAGGGCAGGGCAGGATTCCTGGCTCCTGCATGGAAGGCATCCAGGCACAGCAGACAGACACGCAGAGTTGGGCTGCACTATGCAACAAGTCATCAGTCAAGCTAGGTGGCATGGGTCACGTTTCCCAAGTGGCTTAGCACATACAGGCTGGAGATCCCCTTTGGAAACTTAGCCACTAGTGTTTGGCATTGTAGTACCCGGGCACTGTCTCTTGGTGGGCTGGACTGCCCCAGAGGCCAGGGAGTTCCTGCCCTCCCCCTACACCCATTCATTGGTGGGAACACACTCCCTGAGATGGATGGCATCCTTTGCTGAAAGGATCTCCGTGGGAAGTTAAAGCAGCAGGGTGGAAATCCCAGTCCCATCCAAGTCAAGGATACAGTGCAACAGTTGGGCATGAAGAATTCCTCCCAGTTTGGCCTTGGGCAGATTTTTCCCTGCTGCTCTCACCTGCCATGGCCCTGATGGTCTTGGACAGGAGATGAGCAGATCTCTGGTCAGTCCTGAGTCTGCCTCAAGCAGCATGAGATGCTGGACAAGGCACTTTGTCACTCTGTGCCTCAGTTTTCCCATCTGTGATGGGGGATCAGGATTCTTTCCTTCCCCAGGCTGGGTCTTGTCTAGTTAGAGTGGGAAGAATTTGGGGCAGAAGCCAGCTCTTACTGAGTATTTAGCACAAGGGAAAAGCTGCCGTCTCATTATGCATGTGTGTACCTGTACTGCAAAGTTAGCTCAGGTGATGGCTCCCCAAATTAGCCTAGCTCAGGTGCCAGCAGTCTCCCTGCAAAACCTGCTCCTAGTTATTTTGTCCTCACTGGTGCTGTGCGCCCCCAACTCTCCTGAGGGCCACTAGAACTTCAGGGGGGATGTCCCATGGCTGAAAGTACTGCAGAGAGCTGAGCCACTGACTCTTCCCCACTGAATCATGACCTGGTTCCCCTCTGCTCCCCCATATGTCCCACCCAGACCTTCACCCAGCTGTCACTGCCTGCTCCACTCAATTTCTAGCACTTCTCTCCATCCCCCTGCTGCCCTGACCCTCCTGGTACTGGACCTCTCTCCTTACCTGGCAGACAAGAAACACATGAAGCAGACATGTGCTGGGCAGTGGGGGCTGGAAGTTGTAGCCCTGGGCTTCACAGGTCCTTCACGCTAATATTATTGTATCCAAAGCCCCAGGTTCTGTTCTTGGCTTCACACATCATGCTGCTAAAGCCTCCTCTGATAGCAAGACAATGGGCAAACATCTGAGACAAACCCTTTGCAGCTGCCAGCTAGGCAGCTATTGGGACCCCAGGCTAACAGGAGAGGCCACATGGGGACAGAGGCAGCAAATCCCCCGCAGAACCTGCAGGGGCTCCTCTGAACCAGGGAGGAACCCTCTGTGGGCTTAGTCTGGGTCAGGTGGCCACTTCTCACCATGGAGACAGAGTCCTCCGTCTCTGAACTCCTATAGCAACCTCTGCAGATCTCAGCAGCCCTGGTGCCAGGCCCACCCTCCCCCTCACTTCTTCACTGAGGAAACAGGAGTTCTCTGTTGTAAAGCCAGTGACATAAGGACATGGGGAGATAGACCAATAGAAGACACCCCCCCCCCGCTCCATCACCCAATCCCCACACATCTCATTCTCTTTCTGAAGGATTCCCCTCTTCGGAGTCTGTTTTGGCTCCTGCATTGTGACCTCAAAAGCATAATCTCATCCCTGGGGAAAACATGCAAAGAGATTTTGTTGGGGGGTTTCTTTGGGCACAAATCCATTTTCTCTGCAGGGGCTTTTGAAGACAGGAAGAACTACTGTCAGCCAGGGGCACAAGGCCATCTCCCTGCTAGGAAAGGGGATCATTCTCAGATGCTAGGGGCTGGAAGGATAGAGGGAAAAGGGTGCAAATATGCATAAGAGACAATGCTTTATGAGAGAGAGGCTTGGTCTGTAGCATGACACAGCATTCACAGCTTTGGTTTAGTGCGCAAGGATAATGAATGCTACAAGATGACTCAGGGATGGTACCATATGCACCCAGATCAGGGGGAGAAATAGATCCAGAAATGTACATGCTTCTAGAAGATTTGTACAACCTAGGTATTGACTAGGGAAAACCAAGCATAAAGAGAGGGACGGTGCTCATCAGGTGAAGTATCCTGTACCTTATATACTCTGCAGGTGTAAGAGCTGGGCAGAGCAGATACTTTCCCAAGGTGAGAGGTGTGTGGGCTCTGCCCACCAGATAACTGGCAATCTTCTGGCTGCTAAAGAACTGTCAATTCCTAGCCGTTGGAAATGATCCAGATGGAGGCCACTAGTAGTTGGTGTTTGCAATATCGTGCCACAAGGCTGCATGAAGGAATGGAGGAAGAACACAGGTGCCTGGTAGCTGGGTGCAGGCAGTGAGAAATATTTATCATCATCCATCATCAGAAAAACTCTCAGAGGGGTGGCTTGAAGAGCTGTGACTAGCACTATCTCTGCTGTATTCAGAGGTTCCAAACGCCCAGAATACACAGGATCAGGACCATCAAGAAAGTCATTTGGGATCACATTCCCACGTTCAACACACAGTCCCCATCCCTCTCTCCATGCTGACAGGGCCCTGTGTCCAACTAATTACCTCACTCCAGTCAAATCTCTGTGTGATGGAGACCCCAGAAAAGCCTCTTGGATCCCCTCTGTCCACAGCCAGTCAGGACTCTGCTATGGTGGAGTCTCCTCCCGTCCAGCACCCAGGTCTCCACACGCCATGCAGCCAGCTCCCAACTCCAGGCTCAGAGGGTCTGATCCTTGCTCTGTCTGGTCTCCCTTGGAGGGGGTTTCCTCCCTCCAGGAGGGTCCCAGCCATCCCAATCAGCAGCGACTCTCAGCCAGTGTGGCAATCAGAGGGTTTATTAGCAAACCAGTTCATACAGCAGCAAGGACAGTTGGTATCAGCATCATCAGAACAACCAGAAGTGAAACCCCCAGGGGATTAGGGCTACACCCCAGGGCAGGGCCCTGTCTCTTGGACCCTCCATTTCCCTCCTACCCTCCTTCCCCCTGATCCTTTGTTCCCCTCCTCGCTTTGCCCACCTCTCCGCCCCCTGGTCCAACCAGCTGAATCCAGTGTGACCAGCGGGGGCGTCCCAGGTACAGGCTCCCTAAACACTACCCCCTGCCCCCTAGTGGCTCTACCTCATATCACTCACCTGTGTTCCATCATATGAATAGAAAAGAAAGAGGGTCAACACCCATGTCTTCCCTTATTAACCTAGCAGAGGGTTCCCACTTCTCCACACTCTGTACATGAGGCAAGTACTCAGAAGCAGAAAGGTGCCACCCATGGAAAAGAATACAGCCCAGCCATGTGCACCAGAGAAATAAGGGGATGAAGGCCCAGGCGAGGGAGCAGCTAGCCCTGACTCAATAAGGCTGATGATGAATGTAACACTGTCTCCAACTCTGAGACTCACTCTGGGCACATTTTGTACTGCTATAACCATGCAAGGGATGTGACTTTCTGCTGACATACCAGCACAGTCCCTAGTGAGCACAGTTACTCTGGTATCCTACCAGTGTAGCTTCTCTCTGCCCATCATAAGAATAGCTATCCCCCACTAAACACCTTCCTCCTGCAACCACACTTGGCACCACTGTATTTCAACTCCACTGCCCTTGTTACTGGTGGAGAGAAGGCCTGAGAGACAGAATTGTGACAGCCTGGTCCTTGAGGATCTAAGTTGTACCATGGGAAAGTGGCTACAAGGTTAGTTCTTCAGGCTCCCCATTTAGGGTGACCCCCCATTGTTGGCTGGAAATAAAGGAAACCCATGTGAGAAATACAGGACACCATTGTCTTGTAAGGGAAACACAGTTTCCCTTAGCAGCTCTCAGATATTTCCCTCACATGCCCAATGCAATTCTTGTACGCATCAGGGTCAAATTTAAAATGACAATTCTCACTCAAAATACCTCATCCAATCTCATATGGGTGCTCATGCAAAGGGGAAAAGGGAGACAGAGCACCCTACCTTCAACATAGGACGGCACTGCAGGAAATAGGTTCATTTAATTGGCCCTGCAAATCCCTCCTGAGCTATGCAGGGTGGCCAAACAGGCATGCCACATCCAGAGGGACTGCTGGGGGTAGCAGGATGCCAGGGTCCATGCCTGGTGAATGCCTTGGAAACAACTTCTCCAGGCTGGCATAGCCAGAGCAGTGGATGTGCAGAAAGCTTGCTTCCCAAAGGTTGCTACATTGCACAGCCCTAGCAACAGGCAGGAGAGAAACCTGCTGAGACTATAGATCAGAGCTGCTGCAAGGGATTCAAATATGGGGCAGGCAGCTGAATGCAGGATCCATTTATAGACGGGGGGCGGGAGCGCTCAGCCAAGAGAGGCATGTGGAGATGGGCATGAGATCTTTTTTCTGCCCTGCCCTCACACAAAACTAAAGGAATCAGGGTTCCTGAACAGGGTGATGGGGTCTCCTCATTCCTCCAGGACACTGAGCTGGATTTTTGAAGCAGACCATGAGCAGAAAGAGCCCGTGAAGCCAGTGGAAGCTCCATCACTGGTTTGCAACCAATCCTTGCTCCCTCCGTGCACAGTGGTGGATGTGGGATCCAAGTGGATCACAACAGGAGCATCCTGCATACATCACAGAGACCTAGCCAAGGTCACAAGATGAAAAGCAGCAGCAACCCAGCCCCCCTTGTCCAGCTCTGCCTCACCATTTCCATCTCCCTCCCTCCCCATCTACTGCCTGGGCGAAGGGGGCTGGGATCCTTCTGCACTGCAGGCAACTGTTCTGAAGATGGCAGCATTGCAGAGCCGACACTGGGCTCTCGCCTCTTGGCACTGTCTTGACCAGATACAGCTGCCGCCCTGCTGCTAGGCTGAATTGTGGTTGGAAGTCTGAGGCCACAGCAAGGGCTAGTTCAAAGCCGGCTGTGTTAAGAGCCACAGCTGTTCGGCCACTTGGCCAGCTTTCACCAAGTTGGAGGTTTCTCGCTGGGCCATCAGGCTGTAACTGACACCTGTCTTCCAGACAAGTTCTCACCACCCATGTGAGTTCTGGCATGCTGGGGAGGATTACCCTTTGCCCTGCCACAGCACCAGAAACCTAAGGCTCTCCCAGGAGGAGCGGTAGCATTGTCCCCTTTTAAAGAAGGGGAAATGGAGACATGGATTCACTCACCACTTTCAAAGCTAGAAAAGCAGGGGTGGTTTTTGGGGTAGGTGATGCAAGTGCACGCCTATGGTCCCAAGCAGTAAAGGGTCCCACTGCCTGCTTCAACAACCCTAAAAGTTTCATCTACCTTGGTCAGTGGCAGGAGGAGGAGCTGGTTCTGGGGCCAGGGCACAGGGGCCAGCAGCAGGGCTCTGAGGCCATGGGTGGCACAGAAAGAGGGAGCACTGGGGGGCCAAGGGTGGGGAGTCAGAGCCATGGGGGGACCTAGAAGAGAGCCAGGGGTCAGCAGCAGGGAGCTGGGACCAAAGGAGGAGCCAGAGCTGTGGAGCTGGGGCCACAGAGGGGGGCTGTGGAGGCCTACAGAGGGCCCTGCAATGGGACTTTGTCTAGGACCCCCGACTGCCTAAGACCACCACCATGATCATCTCATCTGACCTCCTGCATTGCTGAGGCCAGAGAACACCCTCAAAACTATTCCTACAGCAGAGGTTTTACAAAAATAACCCATCTTGATTTAAGAAATTGCCAGTGATGGAGAATCCACCTCAACCCTTGGAAAATTGTTTCACTGTTTGATTACTCTCACCTTTAAAAACTGGCATCTTATTTCCAGCCTGAATTTGTCTAGCTTCAACTTCCAGCTGCTGGATTGTGTTGAACCTTTCTCCGCTGGATCATAGAGGCCACTATTAAACATTTGTTCCCTGTGCAGATACCTATAGACTAATCAAGTCATACTGTAACCACCTCTGTGTTAAACTAGAGATGGAGTTTGTATCTAGCAACACAAGGCAGGTTTTCTACTCAATCATTTGCATGGCTCTTCCCTCACCCCTCAGCAACTGAGCAACATCATTTTTGACTTGGGAGCACCTGATCTAGATGCAATACTCCATTTGCAGTCGTATCAGTACGAAGCACAAAGGCAAGATATCCTCTCTACTCCTACTCCACAATTCCAGATCACATCAGCCCTTTTTGCCACAGCATCAGGAGCTCACACACACTGCTGATTCTCCCCTCCACCCAAATCTTTTTCAGAGTCCCTGCATCTGGGGATAGCCTCCCTCTCCTTTAAGTCTGGCCCTGTGTTCTTTGTTCCTAGATGCGTGCATTCACATTTAGCCGTATTAAAGCATGCATTGTTTGCTTTGGGGCCAGCTTAGTGAGTGAGCCACGACCCATGACCTGCCCTCTTCAGTATTTAGCAAAATGAGGAAATGGGCTGGCCAGCATCACACCAGAGGAGTCAGCAGCAGTGCTAGGAAATCAGGCTTCTTGATGCCAAATCTCTAACCACTAGACAACATTGCCTTTCAGAGCAGTCAGGAAGGCCAGACTCCTCTTCTGCTCTCCTCACATGTCCACACTGATGCCATGGTTTGTTCCCATAGTATTTGCACAGTGCTAGCACTGTGCTGGGGCATAAGGCTGATTGGCCCTCCCCAGAAACAGCTTGCACTCAGCGTAGAGCAGATGTAGCAGGGTGGAAAGGCCCATGGGCTTCATTAACCAGAAGTCAACAAGGACATTTCCTGCTTGTGGAGCCTGATCAGTGACCAGTGTAAAGGACCCTGCACTAAGGGGGAAAGGGGAAGCTCTAGAACATCTCCCCCTGTGAGGCACAGGTTGGGAAGGATTGGGAGCCCTTGGCAATCCCTTGACCTAACCTGACCCATTTCCCATCATCTCATCTCACTGCAACATACACCACCTCAGCAGTGGTGGGGACTGACCAGAGCATCCATGACAGCAGCCACAGGAGCCACCTCAAACTGACACCCTCCCGGCCTGGTAGCTCACAACAGGCTGGCTACAGATTTCTGCCTGCCTCCCCCCACTCTAGCCCTCCCATGGACTCTCCCTTGAGCACATTGATTATCCAGGGCACAAAGATCCTTTCAGTCATCCTTGGGTCTCCACAATGGACAACCATGGGCTCCCCTTGTCCATGCTAGAACAAAAGCCATTATGGCCAAGGGCAGCAGTAGGGTCAACTCAGACAGTTGGGGCTGGACAGGGGCTTCCAGGAGCTTGGCTGTATGTTGCCCTATTTTGGACCCCGAGATCCCAGGAGGAAAGCACTACCCTGGTGTAACAAGGGATAGGCAGCTGTCCTGGCACAGGTGGCTGAGTGTTAGGGCTGGGTTAATACCTGAGTCACCCACACTCAGAGACCCAAGTCCTTGGATCCCAGAAACAGGCACAAACAACAGTGATTTCCTTGATTTCATTTTACCTCCTGCTGCACAGGCTCCCCCACCCTGGACTCTTAGTACACACAGGCCTGATAGCCAGTTCCTACTTCAACATCATTGTTTTATTACACTGTGCTTTAGATGGGTTTGTCCCCCAGCAGCCTTTACCCACCAATACAAAGGAGACACACTTTTCTGAGCTCTCCAGCCTTTCTCCGGTCACTGTTTCCTGCTGAGAAGCTGATTCACCTACCTCATTAATCACTGAGCACTAAATTGTTACCTCATCAAGTTGTCACATGTAGGGAGGTTTCCAAAGTACTGAGTGTGGTGAGTCCGTTCCTCATGCTGTCAACTGCTCTAGAGACTGAACATGGCCTGGGCGAAAAGTCTGGGAGAAACCCTGAGAAGATGGGAGTCATAGTGAAAACAAGGAAATGGAAAGAGTTGTGCTGGGATGGGAGGGGGCACCAGATTACCATCTCGGTGGCTAGCGCACACTCCAAAGAAGCATTGGGCAACTTGGAAGAGCTCGCACATTGCCCAGTGTGACGTTTCAGGTGGCAGAGAGGGCAGGCTTTGGATGGACTGGCCAAGAAAGTTCAGAGGCAAAATTTAATCTAGTTTGTCCAATCCCTAAAGTTTCTGTCTAGGGTCTAATCCAAAGCCCACAGCCGTCAATGGTGCTCACAGAGCTTTGGCCCAGAACAACAACTGGCCAGTGACCCCTCGACTCAGCTACCAGAGTGCAGCAATGAAACCAGCCACCCAAATGCCAGGGACAGCTGAGTGGGGGAGGAAGGTAAACAGCAGGGTGGTGATTCACATCCACCTGTAAACCCCGTTGTGCACCTACAGCACTAGGAGGGAGGGAAGGCATAACTGCCAAGGCTAAGCATGTCTCAGCACTTCCCTTGCTTACCAGCAGGCTGCTGCTACCCTTCCCAGCAATCCAGGAACCTGCAGTCCAGCCTTATAGAGCACTCAGAGCCAAACGCCCCATCTGAGCAAAGCTCCCAAGAGATGCGTGTCCTGTTTGAAAGAGGGACCATTCCAAGCCCTCAAGTAGCCCTCACCACTCAGTCATCTGCTGGGGAAACCAGACAGGGCCATCCCTAGGGTAGAATGAGTGGGGCAGCCACCCAGTGCCCTGCATTTTGGGGGACCCCATGGGGCCTACACTGCTGCCTGCCCCATGCCAGGGATCACACGAGCTGGCCAAACAAGGCAGCCCTGGTCAGCACTGCTGGTCCGTCCCCAGCCTCGCATGCTGCTTTCGGCTCTGTGCCGGAGCAGCGGGAAGGGGGCAGGAGGCAGCCTAGGGCCTGTATTGCTGACCCCCGGCTGCGCTACCTCTTGACCCCTCCCCCCTGCTCCGGCACTGAGCCGAAAGCAGAGCCCTTGGGGAGGGCGCAGACTGGCAGCAACGAATCAGGCCGCCACTTTTCGCCAACTTGCCTGGTCTCCAGCACTACTTTTTCACACTACACCAACTGCACGTCCCCAGTGCTTGGGGGGGGGATGTGAGTGGGGGTCCCCACAGAGGGCGATTCACCCAGGGCTCTGCACCCCCCTAGGGATGGCCCTGAAACCAGGGCATAGAGCTGCAGGCTAACAACAGCAGAGACAACAGCTAGCTCTTCCCCAGAGTTGTCCAACAGCAGATCTCAAACCACTTTAGAAAGGAGAGCAACGTCATTATCCCCATAGCACAGAAGGGAAACCATGGCACAGAAAGAAGCAGGAACTTGCTCACCCCCAAAGGCTGTCTTCACTTCTGCCCATTAGAAAGACTGAGTAATTTTCCCTCTCCACCAGCTTAATTAAGTAGCAATAGCTGGCAAAGTGTACTAACAACCATTCTGTCTTGCCCTGGAAGTCCCCATCACCTCACGGAGAAACTAAGGATAACTGGCATGTCAAAGCTTGCAAAGTGAGCTGGAAACAGCCTGACTCCATCCCAATCCTCAGCTCCAATCAAGCTGATGGCACCTTTCTCCACTGAAGCGATGGCCCTGTCTATTGCACTTTGTGAGTGAATGAAAAGGTGTGTGTCAGAAGCAGAGGGTGCTGGCTGGACTAGGAGCTCTGGAACATGATCGTAGCCCCACTACTGATTTGCTGGCATGACCCTGGCCAAGTCACTGGCCTTTTATCTGCCTTGTCTTTTTATAATGTAAGCTCCTAAGGGCCTGTATTGTTTCCCAGTAGGGGCTGTACAGCACCAGGAGCCCTGATCTGAGCTGGGTTCTACAGGTGCTCTGCAGTAAAAAATAAACCCAAACAGCAGAGCTGTGTTAATCACCTAATTTCCATGAGCACCTCCACCCCATTGAGGATCTGGGCCTGTGGCACCCCTCCACATCCCACTGGCACCAAAGGAAGTCCTTCCTTTGTCTCCAGTGCAAGCTGGCAGGAAGCAAAGGAAGAAACACAGGCCCTTACGTGCTACTAGCCCAGGTATGTTTGTAAGCACCTCACAGGCCCTAGCCTCAAGCAGCTGCTAGGGCGTGTGCAAGGAAAGAGAGGGCTGGGCATGGCTGGCACCGCTTGCCAGCCCCAACAGCTCTGGCACATACTGATACACATGGCCTAGGACGTTTGTCCTGGCTGTCCTTTATCTGAGCCTCCTGCACCCAGTGTGTGCATGAGCCAGTCAGCCAGGGCTACACAAGAGCAACCTTGAGCTGAACCTCTTCCTAGCACCTATGGCATGGCTGCTTTGAAGACTTTTTGGGAACAGCTGTGCATCTGTTGCCCATCGTGATGCAGGAATGGCGCTGTGTCAGAATTGCCAGCTGCATGAGGGAAACAGACCTGACACAGGTGCCTGTTGAGGGTCTGCACAGTCCATGCAACCTGTTTGTCCAGGTGCCTGATGCACACAAAGGGCTGGCTCAAAGGTCACCTGGAATGCCTACTGTGCCCTATGAGCCTGGCTCCTGGGGCAAGGCAGGGGTCCCTGGTTAGGTGCCACTGTCTTCCTTTCTGGCCTTGCTGGGGTAATAGCCTGGCACTGAATGGCCAATGTGGCTTGTACAGCACAAGTTCTGAACTGTTTATGACTTGATAGTGCCAAAGTTCCCTTCTGCCCAACATCTCATAGCCCCAGCTGTGCAAAGTCCTGCTTGCGCTTGGCCCTTATCTCATGTGCCTGTGCCAGACTTCACAATACCATGCCTCCCTGGCCACTTTCTACTGACTGCTTATGTGCTCTTAGATCATGTCCCTAAACCACCAGCAAGGGTCTTTGTTTGGTGGGTTTTCATTTAATGTGTCCTGGGGCTGTATCCATTTTCACTGTACAAATTAAAACGGGGTGAAAACTGAAGCAAAAAACTACCACCACACTCTTCTGGGTAAATATCAGGGAGGGGTAGACCGAGAAAAAGCAACAGCAAGAGGAAGTCAGCATGCCGAAAGCAAAACCAGCTTACTGCTGTGGTTTATTTCACGGATGGCACAGTAACAATATGGGCGTGTGTCTGTCTCCATTCCATTGCCACATATTACCAGACACAGCCTTACATTTACATTTAGACTAATTAACAACATGAACATACCCCCCTTATGTAATGGATTGGATTACCTTAACACTATTTTCGGGTACCTGTGTGGTCCAGAATTTTAGGGATGAACAGTAAAATTTAAGTCATGGTTTCTGTCAAACTCAGGAATTTTTCAGTTAAAAAAAAGTTCAGCAAAAACTGAAAACAAAGGTCCTTGGCTACCAACTACTAACTCTGTGCTCTTCTTCTCTAGCCCAGGAGGCCCTGTTTTCTGGGCCCTCTTGTTCCAAGGAAGTGCCCAGAATGAGTTTTTCTACTCAAAGAGGCTGAGTCGTTCATGCTGCATCATTAAGAGCTGGGGGAAATCAACTACTCTACAGCCATTACATGCACGGTTTACAGAAGGAGTCAGTGTCCACAACAGAATCTAGATTTCCTTAAGAGCCTGTGGATGTATGTTGGGTGTGGAGCTCTGCTGCACACCAAACCCCAGTGAAACAAATAAGGAGTCTGGTGACACTCTTAGAAAACAAAATAAGAATTAAATATGTAACTAAAATACAACCAAACAAGTGTGCCACAGGACTCCTTGTTTGTTTTGCTAAACTAGACTGACTGATTCCCCTTTGGAACTTCTCAGACCCCCAGCGGTGGTCCCATGTGATCAATGGCGAGTTCCCTAAATACCCAAGCCCCCTGCAGGCCATGTTTAGGTGCTAAGAGCACACAGTTTTAGGTTGTTTTTCTGGGAAGAACGTGAGAAGCCGAGAATGTGTGGGCTGGAAGGGAGGCGTACTCAGAGGATTTCAGCAACACTAGAAGAACTCCCACTTGCCAAGCTCTGTCACTGATTCCACAGTCAAGGGAAACCTTGAAACAGTTCATTCAGCTCTTGGTGCAAAGGGAATGTGGATTTACTTTTAATGTCAGTTGTTTGAAGAAGCCATTATCCAGCTGGGACACCTGCTTTCAAAGAGCTTCTAGACTTAAGGACAGGACACAAACCAATGAAAGCAAAAAATTCAGAGTTAAACTTGATCTCTTCCCTTTCTCTTGGGCTGCACTAAGATGAAGGAATCTCATACAGGTGTCTGTATTTAGCTAGAGCCACTGCTTCTATTTGTTTTATGAAGATTAGGACTCGCTAATGGTGCATGGCTTTTATAGGAGGTGCGATCTGAGTGTTTGAAGCGCCAGCGTTATCCTGAGTTGAGTTAAAGGTGCATGACAGATTAACTCACAGATTAGGTGCAGAGACTCACCAGCCTTCTTCAGTTTCCGAAGCCAAGATCACAGTTTCATTATTTCTCTCCCTTAAGGACAGAAAAATCATTTCTATCAGTTCTAACTCCGAGTACAGATTTGACATAAGAAATAGCATTCCATTCTCATTCCTACCCAGACCATGCCATTTTACAAGTATTCAGCCTCATAATAAGAATGAGTATCAAATAGATAAAATGGTCAGCAACAGAAACCATTTTAGAACTGCTTCCTTTATCAAAGTCTTACAGGAAGAATAGTCTCTTAGGGGGACTCCTAAAATAGGTGTCTACACAAATTATCATTTTATGTTTTTTGTATTGCAGTTGCCCCTAGGGTCATGGACTAGGCCCAAGTTGTGCATGGTGCTTCACACACACAGAAAGAGACAAGTCGCATCCACTGAAACTATTTGGGTGAACTGTTATTCAGGTCACATGAAATGAACATGCTGGCTCCGTTTGGCCCTGTAATCCACCATTTAAAGCTCTGCCAACATACATTTATGAACATCTGGCTTTCCATTCAAGTCTTAGCAACATTTAACAATGGCTATGGGCCTCTGATCAGTAGTCAGCCATCACTATTTGTCACATCCCTTTGTAAAACTGACACTCAGAGATGCTCACA
This sequence comes from Podocnemis expansa, assembly GCA_007922195.1. Taxonomy (NCBI): domain Eukaryota; kingdom Metazoa; phylum Chordata; order Testudines; family Podocnemididae; genus Podocnemis; species Podocnemis expansa. The sequence goes on from ML681971.1 coordinate 9,925,019, forward strand.
TTGGATGAAACATTTTGGTGACCAAGAGCCAAGGTGCTTAGATTTTCTCACTCCCCCTTTCAGTGGCTGCTGAGCCTGCAGCTCTATAGGCGGGAGGAGCACTCTGCCTTTCTCAGGATCTGACACCTTAATGGAGAAAATACCCAAGTCAGTGAACATATGGCTTTCCACGATCCCTGCTTGTTTATTCTGCAAGCATCAAACTAATTCTCTGGCTATTGCTGCATTTTGTCACTTGCAGCTGTGCCCCAGAAACCCAGCTTGCTTTGGTTTGACAGGTGCTCTTGTTGGGTTAGAGCTAGTTCTCACAAGGCCCTAGTTCAGCAAAGCCCTGCAGTGCCTCTGTCAATCCCAGCAATGTCAGTGGAAGGAAAACATGCATTTAATTGCATTGCTGAGTCAGGGTCCAACCCCTGAAGCGCCCAGGTTGTGGCTGCCAGGATGCAGCTAAAGCCACTTCTAACCCATTACTGCAACTTCACTATGAAACAGGTCTCCCTGCACGTCCTAGGCAACAAGACTCCACCCTGCACAGCTGGCTGCTCTGGCCACTAGGCTTTCAATGCCCTCATTCCACTTCCTCCTGAAAACTCAAGCCCTCTGACTCTCAGCTTTCCTCATCAGCTCCCTTTTTAGCCTCTTCTGCGGCTACAGTACTTCACCATTTTGCCTTCCTTCCTGAACCTGACTGTACCAGCGATGGCCTGTTAGTTCAAGACTGGTTCAGCATTCCCAGCTCCCGTGGACATCAGCTCAAGCTGGCAGCCCTCTACTCCTCCAGCATTGGGCTGTTGGAGTGCTGTCATTTCCACTAAATCCATCATTTTCATCTGGAGCAGAGAAGGCCGAGGGGGAACATGATAATAGCCTTTAATTATGTTAAGGGCTGCTATGAAGAGGACAGTGATCTGTTTTTCTCTATGTCTACCAAGGGCAGAACAATAAGTAATTTGCTTCATCTGCAGCAAGGGAGTTTTCAGTTAGATATTTGGAAGAACTTTCTGATGCTAAGGATAGCTAAGCACAGGAACAGGTTTCCTGGGGAGGCTGTAGCATCCCTGTAGAGGCTTTTAAAGACAGGTTAGACCAAGGGGTCTCAAACTCAAATCAGCACGAGGACCACGTGAGTTACTAGTATGTTAGCCCGAGGGCTGCACCACTGAAACCTTTTCATATGATGATATGGCAAATATCAGGAACAGTAGTGTCATTGTGGGCAGCAGGAAATAGCTTTTGGGGCCACATGTTTGAGACCCCTAGGTTAGGCAAAAACTTGTGCAGAATGGTCTGAATTCACTGTGGCCTGCCTCAGCATTGTAGGGGAAATGAGGGAAGTTGACTAACCTCTCCTGTTCCCTTCCAGCCTTGCATTTTTAGGGTTTGCTTCGGCCCAAATTTAGTGAGGTAGCTGAGTACATAAAACTTTAAGCACCAGTCTCACTGAAATCAATGGGGCTAGTAGGTGCCTAAAAATCAACACATGTAGAAGTAGCTTCTCCTAGCAGGTCAGTAATTGGATGCAACTGGGTTGGAGGCAAAGGAGCTAACTTTCCCCTTTATTTTCTCTAGCAGCACAAACAATTCTCATGTGTTTCACTCTCAAGAGGAAGTAGTAACTGATGATGGGAATGTAATGCCCTACACATTTCTAACAAAAAAAGTCTCATCCGCTCCCATTTCCATTTTGGGAGAAGCCTTCAGATGATATTACAAGGCAGCACCAGTTCCTTGTACAGAGACCAAGTGACCTCATTTTGTGGGCTAGGCTGTTATCCAGAAAAACGCAAACGACCTCATCCAGCAGCTAGGGAGAGATTTAGACATTCAGAGTGAAGCTTGTGCAGGTTCAAACAAACAGCCCTGCAAACAAGGAGCCCCTGCTAATTCTCAGAGCTGGCAGATGCTTGCTGCCCGACTTAGCTGTTAGTGGGAGGTCAGGTGGTTCTACACAGCCCTTACCCAATTTTGCTATCCAAAAGCTGGAAAGAGTTAGAGACAGTACCCCCTTTGGCCCAGAGCTCATTAGTGAAGAGAATGAGTCAATACACTATAGGTGTAGAGTTTCAAGGGAAGGAGGGTTATTTTTACAGAGTGAGTCACAGCAAGCAGCTTCAAGTGGAAAAACCTCAGGCTGGGATCTAAAAACTAGGGCTTTGCTGTTCAATGTGCTTGTCGCTATTTATTCAACAACTTGTTTTAGCACTAGAGCAGTTCATCCACCTCCCCCCAACCCCCTGGGACCACTATATTCCTGGAAGTCATACTGCATGAACCTGGAAAGGCAGATGCAGCTGTTTTTCCTCTCAATAGACAGCCTGTAAAAGGGATTTTAATGTGGAAAAACAACTGCTGAGCAAAATCATTTTTTTCCCCTCTGAACTCAGGCACGAGGGCAAAGGCCATCTGACTTTTGACCCAAGCCAGAATTTGAAGCTCAGACTCAACTGAGCTTGGTTGCTTGCAGGAATGTTACCTGAAGATGAAGCCATAAGCATGTTTCATATGAGGTGGGAGCAGTTAATAAAGGAGATCAAATGAAAGCAGGAAAGTGTACAGCAGGGGTAAGGATCCCTCCTCAGCTCCTTTCAAGTGAGGGTGAGCCATCCATCTTTAGTCAGATCAGGATATGCACACCCTCCTCCTAGAAACAGGAGGGGCTTCTCGGCTGCTTACGCTGTGACAAGTGAGAAGCAGCCATTTGCCTGGAAATAAAGCAAGCTGAGACTGTCTGCAGAAAGCAAAAGCTGCTACTAGCGAGGTGGGGGCAATTGGGGTGGAAAGAACAGATATGCACTTCTGGGAGTAAATAGACCAGCTAACTTGCCCTCCTCCTCTTGCTGAAAGGTATGAGGCCCTGTCCTTATTACCCAGGCAGGGCAGCCCCCATCAGGAGAGCAAAACAGATAGAAAGGCCAAAACACACAAGTCTGTTGCTTTCTGCCACCAACCCTTCATCTTTGAAGACTGGAGTGCAGCTGCCCGATGTGCTGGTGCTTCTGCTCCCATCCACCCACCCAGTTGCCGCTGCAGCAGCTGCCTCTGTTTAGAGAGCCTCCCACTTGCTTCCGGGAAAGGAGCCTATGGTGAGTAGTGCAAGTCTTGCCAGCTGCACTGCATCTCCCCTCCCCCACTCGTGAGGCCAAGCCTGGGATCACACGCATACACCCCACTCCCTTTTTACACAGAGCCACTTCAAGAGCAGCCAGACTCAAAACATCCAGCTACATGGAGAAGCTTTAAGGGCAGCATTATTCTGAGGGCAAGAGGTAGATAGAATCCACCCCATGACCACAACTCTCACATTAAATTAAGCACTATTAACATATTGAAAGGAGAACAGAGAGCCAACTCCTGTTTACACTGACCAAGGCACAAAAGTACCTGCTGGCTTTGGATGGTTGCTTTGATCCAGTGAGAGCATAACCAATCTAGGGAAGACCTTGAGTCTTCTATGAGTATTGTCCCATTCTGGCAATTTTGGAAGATCACTAGCTACAGAGACTTGATGGCAGTTTCAGGGGGTACCAGAGCCTTCTAGCACAGCTGCAGCATAGAAGGATGGTTTTTGGTGCCACCATACCACCACCACCTCCTGGACAAGGTTAGTGATGCCAGCAGATAACACACTATCAGGGCTTACTTGCAGCTACACTGGGGGCTTTGCTTGCATAGCTATGCCACTTGAGTAGTGAGCCTCTTCCCATAATTCTAGCCCACGTAGCTATGCTGGTAAATCTTAGACCAACCCTGAGGCACCTAAAACAGTTACGGCCTTCCCCAATGAGCCTCAGGCCAGCAACAGCAGCTTGCCAGTGTGGCTGGACACTCTGTGCACATCACTAGTAGATTTCCAGCCCAATTCTTGAAGCAATTTCTTGCACATGAATAATGATCTACGTGGCCAAACCATGAAGCGAAGGGCTGATGCATAAGCCGCCATGTAAACCAGGAGTCTCAAACTCAAATCACCACAAGGGCCGCATGAGGACTTATACAGTAGCCCAAGGGCCGCACCACTGAAACCTTTCCATACAATATTGCAAATATCAGTAACGATCATGTCATTGCAGGCTGCAGGAAATAGCTTTAGGAGCCGTGTGTTTATGACCCCTGATGTAAACAGACAGCTCTATACAAAGTTGCACTTCAGAAGTCAGCAAAGACTCTGAAAACAGGTTAATTCGTTGGTTCTTTTGCTCTGGCCACCACCACAGTGGTGTGGGACTTTTCTGCACTAAAGCAGTCAAATAAAACAAAGCTTAACAGGATAGGGGTAACTTGTTCAGAAACCTCACTTTCAAGGCCCTTACTCTCCTGAATGCATTCTGCCAAGTTCATCTAGCACATTAAGTCATGTCTTCTAAAAATAGCTCTCAAAATATTCCCTTGCTTGCTATTTGAGACTGCTCAACTATTTACAGGCCTTAAAACAGTAAGGCCAATGTTTATTTTAGTGAGGATTCATTTCTGAAGCTCAGATAAAGTAGGCTGGAAGTATGAGGTGTTAGTCCAAGGAGGTGTCCTTAGAAATACTGATTTGACAGAAGCAAGTCATGACAACAGCAAATTACTACTATTTGTGGCCATCTACATTTTAATATCCTCCTACTTCCACACAGCACATTAGAAACTAGAAGCCATCAGACCACTGTCTGATGGCTCAGTTGCCAGAGTGAATGTAAATACTAAGTTCTTCAATAGAGACACACTTTTATTTGACCACCTATTTTTGTACAGGACTATGTAGGTTTGAACACTTGTCTTTTTCCACCAACAAAAGTTGGTCCAGTAAAAGATGGCACCTCACCCACTTTATCCTGTTTCATAGCCTGGGAAGAAGAGCGCTACTCCAACACCTGAAACAAGTTCCCCAGTACTCTGTTTAAAAAGCCAGCTGGGCAATGACGTTTCCTCTTCCCTGCACAACCAAAGAACACAAATTCAAACACATAATGCAATACAATTAAATAGCACTGACATCAGATCTGTAAGTTTATTTGCTCAATGTACGACAGCTACATAATGACTCACATTCATGATATTCCATCACTGAGGAAAACTGCTAAGAATGGTCCGTGAGTGAAATAATTCCTTACAGAAACACGGAGTTGGAAAAATAATCACTGATTAGACCTTAAAAAGAGTTCACTGCATAACATGACAAAAAGCACAAACAAAGGCTCATTCAAAGAACATAGTAGTTGTTCTCCTACACTGTAATAGTTATAATTTCACCATGACATACACCAGACATTAAGATTAAGCTAACACTGGTGTTTCTTTTGCTTTTCCTTTTTTTTTTTTTTCTTAAACAAAATCATATATAATTGCATGTCACTATAGCAACATCCATAACAGATCAGTTTGTTACGATCACTATTTGGTAGAGCAAACTTTACCCCCAAAAGAAAAAAAATAAATTAAAAAACTTTAAAAAATTTCTGAAGACTAGTTTGTCATAGGAATACATAACATCTACAGTATAAGTTAATAAATTTCAAGCTACTGTATAGAAATACAACACTAGCATGCACAATATTGTATCAATAGAGTAATGGAGCAGTAATCATTTCACTGGAGAGACAGTATCATAGGCAAGTGCATTTCTTAAAAAAATGAAAGAAACCATTCAAGCTGCTTAAAAATCAAGTTCCCATCCCCACTCCATATTTTAGCCCTCTTGTGCGATCTTTCCTGCATTATTTTCTAAAGCAGCGACAGCAAAAGCTGAAATAAAAATAGGTTTTGTAATTCCAGTAAATCACTTCCAAATTATACAGGTAGGGACAACACTGCTCACTGGACGTGAAGTTAAATTAAACAGAGTTAAGAAGCCTAAATAAATCTTCCAGTCCATGGCATCTACTGTAGGTTTATCAGTTACCTAAGCTGCAAGCCTCTTCCTAGTGATCTTTCCAGTAGGGTTCATTAATTAGGCTATTTTGTTCTAGGTTTACAGAGGTGGGCTTCATCTGAAGTCACTCAGTAAACTTTGTGATGTTGCATACAGTACACTCATGTAAAATAGTACATGTGCACATGGTCATTTCTAATAAGACCATCTTTGCATGATTTCTATTAGAAAGCTTTGCCAGTATCATTACAAAGATGCTCTTGATTCTGATATTTAGCTACATTTCTGGTCATTACCTCTTAACCCACTTTAAAAAGGTGACTTGTTACTGTATATCTCATCAAGGGAAAAACCTCAAAGTTCAATAGAGCCGGACTCTACTGAACTGTACAGCAAACCTGATTGTACTGTATATGCAACACCAAAATGTTTTGTTTACAGACTGACTACCAAACAGAACAAAAGTCTGTTTCATTGTAAGTGCAGTTTCCTTCTACTGCGTAGTTTTAGTTAAAAAATCTACGAAGTTCAGCAATCTGCAACGTCAGGAGGCTATGGCAGTGAACTTCCAACAATCGTGTAAAAATAATCTTTACTCAGATGGGGAGGGGGGGGGGTAAATATTACCTGGTAAGCTTTATTTACCCCAGCCAACTAAAACAGACCTGAAGAAAGGGTATTTTAGAAGAGAACTAAGTTACAGGGATCCCGAGATGTGATAGAAATGTTTATGGTTGTAGCTCTTCCTTTGTGGATTTCTCTACCAAGTGAGTTCCTATGCTCCTGAAGTTTCACTCATTACACCACAAGCTTCCCCAAAACAAAACACCCAGCTTCCAAGAGGCAAAACAAGGCCATTTGGGTGCTAGCAATCTGCTGCTAAGCCTCATGGTACAGTAGGAGAAAAATCAGGGGAAGTGAAATGGCAGTGTAATCCCTGAGGAAGGAGCTGTGGCACCTTAAACAGGATGGTCTTTGAGATACTAAACAGTACGGTCTTTGAGATACTAAACAGTACATGACATACAGACCTGAATTTTTATTTAGTGGTGTTTTAGTTTAACATTTCCCCCCTCTCTAATTAAGTTCTTAATCCTTTTGCTGTGGACTCAGTTTAAACAGCCGCTTGCCAAGCATCTGGTAGATTATTTATCAAAAACTAGAGCAGCTTTGATGTTCCTCAAGCAGTCTTCTGGCAATGGGAGACAAAGGATAGTCAAACCAGTCCACAGGCTAGGACTGGGTTAGGATGGCAAGCCAAGAGAGTTAGCAAAAGAAAATATACAATCAATGGCTTGATGTCACATATGGCTGTAATGTAGAAATACTGTAAACCATAATTTAGTGTTAATACTGTAAGCTACCCTAATGAAGATCGCAACAAAAAATTAAATGGCCTAAATCCTGGGGCTTCTGAAGTCCCACCCTGTAAGTCTTTTCAGTTTGGGAGTGTAAACTGTCATGGCAGGCAGAGCACACCTCGGGGTGCACAGCTACGTGGTAAACAAACGGCACTTGAACTGAGGAGATGTGTGCACATAAACCTTACTGGAACCACAGAACTTCATTTTTAAAAGTGAGGGCCATTCCATTCATGTTATTTCATCTTAAAACCCTTTTATTTCTAGCAATAAAGTTAAATTAAAGACAGCTCCACTTGTATTAATAATCTACAGAACAGTCCATATGCCAGTGTGAGGCTGCCATTCCATACCAGCACAGCCAGCCAGACTTTCCACTAGTGGTGTTTTGGCAAAAATGTCAAAGAGGCAATCAAAGACAGGTCGTGGGGGCCTCCCTGGGAAGGTCACCCCTCCCTTCCCCTCCCCCACCCGACTCCCCCCACTTGTGGGAAAAAAATAAAGACTGCAGTAGTAGCATCAGCTTGCGGCTGCCAGTCCATTTGTGGGGGGGTCTAATTGTTGCCTTCACCACCATCGTCATCTTGCTGATCGCTTGTCCAGAGCGTTAGGTTGTCACGAAGGAGCTGCATGATGAGCGTTGAGTCTTTGTAGGAGTCCTCGTTGAGGGTGTCCAGCTCAGCAATGGCGTCATCGAAAGCCGTCTTGGCCAGGTGGCAAGCCTGCTCAGGAGCATTCTGGATCTCATAGTAGAAAACGGAGTAGTTAAGTGCTAGACCCAGCCTAATGGGGTGAGTTGGCTGCATGTGCTCCTTGCTGATCTCATGAGCTTCACTATAGGCTTTCTCCGAAGACTCCACCACCGTTGCCCTCTTCTCTCCTGTGGCCACCTCAGCCAGGTACCGATAATAGTCCCCTTTCATCTTCAGGTAAAAGACCTTACTCTCATACTGCGTCTCACTGCAGTTCTTGATCAGGTAGTTGTCTAGCAGGCTCAGCACATCTTGGCATACAGCTTCCAATTCCTTCTCTATCTTCTCACGGTAGGCCCGTACCATTTCAATCTTCTTCTCATTACCATCAGCAGATGTCTTCTGCTCAATGCTACTAATCACTCGCCAGGAAGAGCGTCGCGCCCCCACTACATTCTTATAGGCTACAGATAACAGGTTCCTTTCTTCATTGGACAGTGGCTCGTTCAGCTCTGTGACCTGCATTGAAAGGGAAGAGAAAAGAGATTGGATTAAATTATATTGTATCCTTTACAGTGGAGATTGAAAATCAAACATTCTGGTGTTCATGCCTGCTGCTACAGGAGGGGACCTGAATAAGGTACTAGTTGATTTTTTTTTTTTTACCTTTGACATTAGACATTCCACCCCACAGATGGAGCAAGATTTTAAGGGCAAAAACCTGCAAATTCTGCAAGCTTTTAAACACAACCTTGACATTGGAGGCCATGCAGTTTCACCTAAACCTCATCTATTTAAAAATGTAACTGCACTTCTAGCACCATTCTTCCCGGTTATGAAAAGATGGTACCCAAGTTATGCCTTGACAGACACCTACAGAGTGGATATCACTGCCCAATAAGAAACAGAAGAGCTGACAGCAAGTGCCATAGCAAAATGTGAAGAGATACTACTGTTGCCACGAGGGTGAATAAACTAGTTGAATGAGATGAATTAAAGCTATAAAATAGCTTACTTCTGCAGTTTTGAGTGTGGCTGTGGGGTTTTTTTTTTTTTTGAGAGAGATTTGTGGAGACTTCAGTGAACTAAGTTTAGAAGATTTCATCAAGACACCTATTAAATCTTTTTGATCTTTGTGATCAGTTCAAAACTAACATGGTAGCAATGTGTTGTCTCCTACACAGGAGATATTCACTGGTTTTAAACTGAGGGGTCTCAAACATGCAGCCCTTGGAGTTAATGCCTGCAGCCCGATGACCCCTGAAATCCAGGGGTTCCCAACCCCTGCAAACCATTGGTCAAAAGTGTCCCATTCTCTAGTGCCGAGCCCCTCTGCTGGCTGGGAGATCAGCATCTGCAGTGCTTCTGAGGTGGGGTGGGCCACACTGCAATCACTTGCATCCCTTCCCATCCAGCACTGCCAGGGAGGAGCTGAACTGCCACCTGGAAGCTGCAACACTCACCCAAGGCTGAGGCTGAAAGGAGGGTGGCCTGAGTGTGCAGGAAGGATTCATGCAGGCCTCTGTGGTAGGGGAGCTCCAGGAAGACCCTGGAGGGCTCAGGTGGGGGACCAACCAGGGCCATAACTAGGCCAGGGCAAAGTTCCAGGCACGGCATTTTAAACGGCCCTCGCTGGGCAGGGAGCTGCCTCAGGCAGAGAATTTTTAAAACTCCTGCCCTTAGGGCTGTTGGGGGAGCAGGACCCAGGGCCAAATGGCCTGGGGTGGGGATGGGGCACCCTGACCCCCACCCTCTGGAGGAGGAGGAACAGGCAGGCCAAGCTGACCTAATCCACTAGCGAGACCCCAGCAATGCGAGGCCCACGGAAGCCAGCCCTGGCTGACACTGTTGCCCCCAGCCTTGAGGCCACTGGCAGGAGCTGCCCTGGCTGAGGCCATGCTGCCAGCAGGGGTCTGTCCCCAGCCTCAGCCAGGCCACCAGGAACCATCACATGTGGGAGAGGGCAGGTTGGCTCAGAGAGCCTGGGCCCAGGTCATGTGCACCTGCCCCCCCCCCCAGGCCTGCCTGCCCCCAGCTCCACCCCTGGCATGAAGAGGGCCAGCCCAGAGGCAAGGCACAGCATTCACACTCCACCCCACCGCCTTCAGGGGGTGGGGAGGAGCCTGTGTTGTGGCCACTCTAGCAGACAGGTAAGGGGGCCCTGGGGAGGGGTGCTGTTGGGGACTAGCAGCCCCTGGGAACAGGCCATGGGAGGGGGAATGGCTCAGGGGAGCACGGGGAGCTGTCAGCAGGATTGGGCACTCAGGGCAGCTTAGGGGAAGGCATCCGGATCCATCCCTAGCCAACGTGGAAAGGCTACTGGGGCTGGTTCCTTGCTGCCAGACCAGACAGGGCCCCAGGCTGGGGGAGGGCACTTTTTGGGGTGCAGCCCTTTGGCCAATATCCTAGCCCTCAGGCGGTCCTTATGCCAATTTGAGTTTGAGACCCATTTTAAATAGAGAGCAGGTTTATACTCCTCCCTGCATCTCAATACCCAAGTGACCAGAAGTTATATTGCCATGGCAATAGCATGACTTAGAAACATTCTGAAACTATTTTGCTACTACAGAGCCAATTTACATCTGGCAAAGATTAGCATCTTTGATCATTTAGCAAATCAGTTTTATGGTTAAGTGTCACAGCCTTGTTCAATGCCTCAATCCAGTTCCCAGTGGAAGTGTGCCCACATCATCCAATCTATTGCACTGTCACTAGTTACCACCATTGATAATTTCATCAGTGAGACAAATGGTTGAATGGACACAGACACTACCTCTTACAGTCAATACATCCAGGTTAAGACAATGATGTTCATGCTGCAGTTGCCTATTCTGCTGAACAGTCTCCATGGCTGCAGGTTTGGCACCTTTCACACCTACCAAAATTTATGAAGCTACCAATCATAACTGCTGTGGGCAGCCTGGGCGGTCAGCCTGATTCATGAAGTAGTTCTCACCACAGCTAGTCAACAGGTGTCCGTATTTCCATCTATGCTATCTGAGGCAGCTGCTGGCAGATGTGAAGAATGAATGTGACTTAATGCCATCGTGCTCAGTCACAACCCTACTTAGCAATGGAGATAGGATATTCCACTTTAGCAAGTCCTTTGCTCTTACTGAATCAATATTCCATTAGCAAAAGCATCAAGAGCTAGACTCCAGAGTAAGATGACAAGGCAAGCTGATATTGAAGAAGAAAAATTTCACTGCTTCTTTCAAGTAGGTCCACACCCATCAATCAGTAGTTTTCAGTAGTCTGTTTGAATAAATCTGATGAGTATTTCTCTAGGTTTGCACATCATCAAGTAGACTGCCTTGCACTTTTAGGGGCAGTGGCCTAATCACAATGAGGAAGAGACTCGCTTTCTATTGTAAGTCCCATTCTGCACTCTTCCTTCTGCCAGCCCATGTTCTCCCCCCCCATTCCCCTAAATTATTCCCTCTTATTTTGCACTTGTGGTTGGATTTGTGCCAGAATTTTAGGCTGTTCAGACAAGTCAGTTTCCACATATGGGACAAAAATATACAGGTGGTTTGAGAGTTAACGCTTCCCAATGCTTCTCAACAAGTCTGTCCTAAAACCAAGTGAGACTTCTCAAAAGATTTTGGTGAGATCAAGATCTTGCCAAAACAGTTATAATGCAGATCACAAAAAAAATCCATGACAAAGCATTTTTGGATCAATCAGATCCAGCTGTGAATGGGTGTCCAAAGATTAAATACAAGAGTCTGAACTGCAACAAGAATGACTCTTCCTCTCCAAATCCACAGTACCACCTCCACACAAAACCCTTGAAAAACAGCATAAAGTAACAATCCAAATCAACCTGACCAGAAAGAAACCTGCCCCAACCAGTTTCTGTACCCTAAAAAGAAAGCCAAAACCTCTATGAAGTCTTCTCAGGACTTTACTATTGTTAATAATGTTGTAGTGACAGGTGGCAGCATAGAACCTAGAGGGGCCCTTTGAAAGTGGCTGGTGAAGTGGTCAGTCATTCCATCATATCTGACTGGTTTTGAAGAGTTCATGTGACTAGAACACCAAATTTCCATTTTAAGTACACACCAGCACCACAGCCACGAGGCTGCTTCCCAATGCAGGCAGAAAGGCACTAGCATACTTAGTAATAGCAGTGGGACCATGACAGCCTTGGAAGCCACCTTAAGTGTGTACCCAGGGAGTTGGGTAGGACTGTGCTCTGGGGGTCTAGCCTCAGGTCCCACAGCCACGCTGCTATTTTTAGTATGCTAGCTCAAGCAGAGCGAACATGCATCTCATCCATGTTACAAAGCACCCTCCTTGCGTAAATGGCCATCTACTAGGCTGAGAAAAAAATCTACTACAAATTCCAAGTGACAGAAAGGCTTACTAGTGACAAACTGCAGCAAGACAAGTCAGCCTGCTTCCTTCAAGGGGTCTCTTGCTGGATATACACTACTTTACCTCCACTAGAAGAAAAGAGACCCCTACTCTGAAAAAAGCTAAAAATGAAGTTATTTTTGGTCCCAGGCTCATGTCTTGGGCTTGCTTTCCAAAAGGATGCTGACAGCAGTTAGAAATATTTGTGAAAGAGCATTTCAAGTCACCTGTACAAGTATTTCCAGAAATTGTGCATACATCCATACAGCAGTTAGGCCCAAAGCATCTGCAGACTTCTTGGATCACACTCCTTGTGAACAGGCTCAAAGAACTTGCAGACAGCATACGTTAAGGCTCTTTAGCAACCCACAGGCCACCTGCAGCCCATGTGACAACCCCAGGGCCACAGAGGTGGTATCTATATTGTGTGGCTGTGACCCACAAACACAGAGCTGCATGTGCAGCCCACAATGGTAAATAAAATGCTTCTCAAGTACTGCTCAACAAGCTAGAAAGGTAAAAACCTCAGCTATTTGGAATAATGCATGGGGTGGGGCAGAAAGGATATCTGCTGGCAGGGAAACATTAAAAGCATTGACTAAATAATTCATTAATTACTCACTGTGCCTTCTGAGAAGGTGTTAGAGCCCTAGCTATCCAATCAATGCCCCCCCCCCCCATATCCCAAAAGGGAGCAGCATAGCCCCCGCCATGTTATGAATGCCAGTGAGCAGCCGCCAGCCCAGGGCACATCAAATTAACTATCGTGGTGTCATTAAGGCTCGTTCAAGTTCCTTCTGAACTGACTACTTATATAAAAAGGACTGGCTTCAACAGGACAGAGATCTGCCCCAGAGGGCCCACAACCCAATGATAAGGCAGTCTTCTGTGACATGGGAGATCCAAGGTCAAATTTCTTCTCCACATAACAGACAAAGGAACTGAAACCAGGTTCCCATCATCTAAAGAGGCTTTAAGGGAGGCTGCCACGTCAGTCAGCTTGTGTCAGGTTAACCACCACGTTTCATTCATCCCAAAAATCAATTTGCTGGAATCTGTGCACACGTGAATAATTTTTGCATTTAGCTTCACCCAAAGCAAAGGTTTTTATTTTTTCAAGCCTCCAATGAGCAATCAATACATAAATAAAAATCAGTTATTTACCAGCTCTTCTCAGAAGCTTTACACTGTATCTTGCATTCTACCTCATGGCTCCCAACTCCTTGTAGCAAGCTCCCTAGGGTTGTTTTCCCTGTCCACCTACAAAATATTTCAATCCATACACATCTCAGAGCTGTAAAAAAAATGATTCCGGACAATTTAAGGAGAAAACCATGTAAAAAGTGCTGTATTTACTAGCAGATCAAACCCGACTCTTAAGCAAGGGTTTAATGTAGAAATTCAAAGCATCCAAGCACTGTCTGCCTATGAGAACTCTTCAGAAAGACAATGTGGCAATTTTAACCCCTTAAGTTTCACTTCAGGGACAGCAAGAACTCCTTATGTTATACAGGGATTGTACTAAGTTTTGGCCTTTCTAGCCATTTTGGGCACAAAAACAGCTTGCAACTGTAATTCTAATCACACTAGAAGCGCCAACCATGGACCAGGACCCTATTGTGCTAGGTTCTGCCTCAAACATTTTATAGTCTAAGTGATTCCTAACTAGCCAAATTAGTGCACTAGGGGCCAATTATTCCTATTTTGCACTAAAATTCACAGGGGACTACTTTAAGATCAGAGCTCTGCACATTAATGTGTCCCTATCTTTAAGCCTTAATATCGCAACACCAGCTTTTTGCTTTCTGCTTTTATCAGTCAAACATAAAGGCAAGTTACAGACTGTTCTGTGTTCTATCTTTGATACCCCATTCATGCTGTTCAAGTATACCAACTTCTCCAAATGCAAGATGTCTGCAGGCTTTCTAAGCTCAGTCTTTGGCCCAAGTACAGTACAGCAGAATGTTAGAAACATGCAAAACTGGTATCTATATAGAGCACGACTTAAGGCTGTTTGGATGCATTTCCCTACTCAAAGATGTGTACTACTTCAATAATTCATAACATTTTTCTGATTTTCTAGTTTGTATTCCATACTCCATGTACTGTTGTGGTTTATACACCTTTAAATGACAAATGTACTCTCACCCTTTCCCCTTCACACTGCTTTAAGAACTGGTGTGTTACAGTAACTCCTTGGAACAGAAAAAGTCCCATACCTGAAAGAAGGAAGAGATTTCATATAGGAAGTACTTGCTTGCCTGCCCCATTATGTTACATAGTGAAACACTATTCTTCTTTATTAAGGATTTTATTTGGTGTATCTCATTATCTACTACTGAATGTTTAAACCTGAAGAGTAAACACTAGTATTCTAAAATAAAAGTCTGCACCACTGCACAACTGAGCACAGTGCTGAGAGAAATTCCCACATGAGCTCTTCCACAAGTGGTGAAAGGCATTTTAAAAGATGGTTTGACAACTTCTGTTGATTCCACCAATAGAAGTTAATACAGGTTGTCACTATATATTTACTGGAAGTAAATCTGTAATGCCTGAACTGTACCATATTCACTTGGCATCCTGAAACACTTGCAACATAAACATACTTGATAACTAGTTCCCTCCACCTAACCCCAAGGGACAGAAGTGGTAATTCTCAGCTTACCAATCAATTGTTTCAGGCTCTAAAAAGATGGTAGACGATGACTGCAGACTGATGTAGGAAACTGGCGTCTTATTATGCTGGCTTTCCTCAAAGACAAGTTTCTATCAGGAGTCAAGATCTGAACAATGGAAGTTCACCAAGGACAAAAGTTGGGGGAGTGGCAAATATTTAAAAGGATGGTTACCTATGCAGTCACCTCTGGACTGTTTGGTAAACTGAGGCAGCATTTAATTAATATGGCTCAATGTTAACATCTAGAAACAAAGAACGTAGTCCTCATTTACAGAGCTCTGCCACCTGCAAATGTATGAAATATAAAGCAGATATCCAGCAGCTTACCGGTGTTTATTTGTCAGCTTTATCCTCCACTGAGTGAACTTTTTTAATAACTGCAGTTGGAAGAAGTGGACCCTATACTGACTTAGAGCCTGTAATGTTCTCACATCATTGGCAATAACTTTCAGCAAATGATTCAAAGCTGAACTAACCTGGAGGTTTAGAAGCAAACTGTGAACCTTCACTAGTAAATTATGGTTTGTAAAGAAACTTCATTGTGAAAGTGGGGTACCGTGGTAGAGACGTTTTACCTGCTTTCTACATTACAGGTTCTGACTCTGCTATAGAACTGGGAGGCCTCAGGCAGGCTCGAGGGACCAGAGGTGTCATATTTCGGTTAAAGGCTCAGATGTAAGGTGAAGCTTCCAACTAAGATGGAAAGTGAGAATGTGAGCCAGCAGTTTCATGAAGTCAGCTTTCAGGTTCTCCAAAAGGCAAGTCCTTTTGGAATTACTCCATGCTATTACTTTGTAACCTGTTCAAAATCAGGTAAGTAGTGCTCATGCATCAACCTGACTCCAGCAGCAACCAGAACCAGATGCTTTGAGGAATTCACTCTAACAGTTATTGAACAGCCTGCCCATAAGAGAAGCTTATGTCTCACCAATAATGCACTGGTTAGCTTATGCATGAGGATGTGTCTTGAAGCCTGCTAAGCTCTTCAACAATATCTCACGGCAATGAATTCCACAATTAGGCATTATATAAAACATGTTTTCAGTTTTACACGCTGACTATTTCATTACATACTCCCTTGTTCTTTTGTCATGACAAGGATCACTGTTGTTCTCTGCACCATCATTACTTCCCATGGAAGTGCCTCAATTCATTTGCCACTTCAGTTTATATTACTCCACTTTGTTTTTAAGTTCCAAAGGGCAGCTATGTTAGTCTAGTTCAGTAAAACAGAACACACACAAAACAAAAACAAGGAGTCCTGCGGCACTTAGAGACTAAAATATATTTATTGCATGAGCTTTCGTGGAAGAAAATCTGACTACGGGAGATTCTTCTCCCATGAAAGCTCATGCAATAAGCTCATCTATTCATCTTTGTGTGCCACAGGACTCCTTGTTTGTTTTGATTTTAAGGTTTCTGCTCTTGATATAATTTCTTGATTTTTCAAATCCCATCCTAAAACGTACGCTCCCAATGGTGTTTTTTGGGGGTAGCAAGCCTTCCCTCAAGAATATTAACTTACCATAGTTTTTCTGTGGTTCAACTGCCATTAAACTAAATTATGTGATACTTCTGACCAAGTTGAAAATAGTCCCTATTTGTATGCTCTGTTCTAAGAAGCCACCACATATATCATCAAATGAATTGTTTCTAAACCATGTCCCACTCTGACGCAGACCGAGTTTAAGACATGAAGCCATACATAAATTTTATTACACTTAGATCCTCCTCAACTTTCACTGAATATCCTTCCCCTGGTTGGAGGGCTGATACTGTAAGCCTCCTTAAGTGTTTCTATCTAGTCTATGACTTGAGAGGTCTCTCTACAGATTCCCCTGCATGGTCCTCCATGCAGTTGCATATGACAGTTTTATGGAATTCTGTATTTAATACTATTTACACACCTCTACAGCCTACATGCTCTTCTTATAGTTTGTAGCCAGGAATGAGAGTTCCTCACTGATTGGTCTTTCCACCACATTTCAGAAATGTCTATGTCAAGATTATTTTTCATTACATAGAATTTAGTTCCTGTTTTGCTTCTAAACTTTTGTGAATGTACAAGAAGTTATCTATTTTCAATATTAAAAGTGTTCTGGGGGTAAAGCTGAAGCTAGCTTTTCAGGTGGAGCGATAAGTAGCTTTGCAGTATACTTAAACCCATTTCCTCTGAGCAGTAAGATATCAGAAACACAGAAGTTGCTAATGACAGCCAGTGAGTTGGATGACAAAGCATAAAAAGCCTTTGTGGCAGTCTAATATGTTCTTCACTATGGTCACTGGCAATTTAAAATCTATTTTTAATATCCCGGGCACTAACAGTAAGTTTTTACAATATTCTACTGGACTTTTCTTCTTGCTCTCCCAGCAACTAAGGGACTCCTAACAATGCAGATGAATCCTGCAAGCATCTCGACTTAAGATTTTCATTCAGCATTATGAAGTATTAACCCTTGAGTGCCAAGTTCAGAGTTCAAGCTTTGGCACATGAAATTAGATTAAGGCTAGGGTTCTACCTTGTAGTTTCTGAAAGCCGCTCTGATGGTGTTTAAGACATACGCCATCCTGAAGCCTAGCTAGTTTCAAGACACTTGCTAAGAAGGAATTACAGGTGCTGCATCTGCCCAAGGCCAAGTTCTTCTTGAAATTATTTCTTCCCCTGCTGCTGTATGAGACTTGCACATTATCAAGGGAAACTGATGATTCACAGACTGCTACCAAAGGCCACCAAATAAATTTAAAGGGTTAAAAACATATTCTAGTCTCAATATGCTTATGCACTCATAGTCCTCTTGATCTTCAATGCTCCTGTCTGAGCAGGAGCAGTTTGTACATGTAGATGCAAGTTCAGGCAGTAACAGTAGGCCAGGCTTTTGTTGCAGCTGAATGCTACGGGATCACATGGGTCAGCCCTATGGATTGCCTGCAGGCACCTTCAGCCCTATGCCTTCACCCCTGTCTCCAAATAGCAAGCAGTCCACTGATTTTTTTGTTGTTACAGCTGTGATGGAGAAGAGAAAGAGCTAGAA
Organism: Podocnemis expansa; assembly: GCA_007922195.1. NCBI lineage: Eukaryota > Metazoa > Chordata > Testudines > Podocnemididae > Podocnemis > Podocnemis expansa. The sequence continues at coordinate 9,942,997 of ML681971.1, forward strand.
ATTGCTTACTCATACGTCTCCTCATCCCCATTGCAGTCTCCAGCTAACTGTCCTGTTACCAAGCTCTAAAAATGGAATTATCTATTCATTAAGTCACACATTCAGATGTGGAGAGCTATCCGACTTGAAACAAGACAAGTTGTATATCAGAGTACCAACAGACTGGAAGGATGTGTGTTTCTTGCCCATGTGTATTTCAAATACATCTATGAGCAGATCTGTGTTCTATCCTCCAACTATTTTTGCATCAGTGTTTCACTCCTTTCACAGTCTTACACTGGGTAAGTCTAAAAACCTTCCTTACACAAGAACCTCAACTCTGCTGATTTTTCACAAGATCTAGATCTTTGGTTCTACCCTCTTCAAATGACTGCCCACCTAACAATAAACACTGCTGATGGTTAATGAGTGAAGTTGCCCTAAAGAGAGCTTTCCCTCTTAAAAAAAAAAAAAAAAAAATCGATCTATTTCTACCTTTTTTTGTAGGTCTTAAGGTATGAGCAAGTTTTTCCTACATCCTTATCTTTAGTTTTCCCCCTTAGTCCAGTCAGGACTAGTTCAGGTGGTTTTAGTCTCCATCAGCTAGCAGAAAAGAGCTAGATCTATGCATGTTATTCCCAGTATATGAAAGGGGCATGTCATCCAATCCTCCGTCTACAGAGAGTGGATTACCTGCATCTTTGCCTGCTGGCTGAAAAGGAAGGGCTCAGATATGACTATCATGCCTGTCTCAGCATGTCTACATTTGAGCAAGAGCAGCTCTGAAGACCCCCATTCTCACTACAAGCCAAATCTTCTTCCATTTGAGTTTGATGCAGTAGGGAACTATCCTGCGTTGGCAGGGAATACATTATTAGAATGCATTCCCTTGGAAACACAAACACACTTTACGATTTCACTGCACTATCACCAAGCAGCAGAGCCTTAAAGTGCTCTCATGTAAAAGGAATAAGATTTCAAAGAGGACTGGGTAAGTGGGTGCTAGAGAGGTTTTCTTCATTTTCTGTCCTATAAAGGATTCCCTTTAATTAGATTCCAGTTTAAGTCTAGAGACATGCTTTAACGTCCTCAAGTTTGTAGCAGCTCATAGCACAGGAATATTTGAAATGGAGCTGGAACCAGCAGCAGCAGCAGCACTGGAGTTTCATCAGAACCATTTTTCATAATAAACAGGGGGTGGAACCAACACCAGCTATTTCTACAAGGTCCTAAAATCTAGCAAATAATGATGCAAAGCCAGAGCCTAATCATGGCAGTTTTCACAGTAACTGTTGTAAATGAATGTGCTTTAAAATGTAATGCCAAAAAGCAGTGTAGAATACTGGCCACTTAAAATGACAAAAATTACATAGCAGAATTAAGAGTTCTAAAATGGACACAATTTTATCTGCAAAAATGGCTAAAAAATATCTTACCTCTGTCTTTAGTCTTGCTCCAGGGTGGAATGATTTAAATAATCAATTTTAAATAAAGGTTTTATTTGTACTTGTTTTCCTAAGAATGTTGATTCTCATTGTTTGCTAGACATTAAAACCATAAGATATGGTTAAATATAGCCTCTAAGCCATAAATTCAATGCTTTTTTGCTAACCAGTATACACTAACATTTAAGCAACTATGTAACTCACATATTAGAAAACAGTTAATGCATTTCTTATTTAAATTCATATTTGTGATTTCTATCAAGCTTTATTTGAATGAAAATTTCCATTGTCTTAGAAGTAGCTGTAAATAGTGTTTGTGCATTTTTACTTAAATGTCCTGAGTATAGATAAAGAATATCAACATGTCTGGCATTTAATGCTGATTTATTAAACCAAAGAAATATTACTTGTAGTGACTAGAAACATCAGGTAAATTAACTGCATCTTTCAATATTTTAAAACCAGGAAATATTTATCTTCACTTTAATTCATGATTTAATATTTCCTGCATTTTCAAAAATGATTTCTTACCTTTAAATGAAATTAAAGAACTGAATTAAACAGAAAAGATATTTACTGCTGTCTAAAGCTGGGTTAGTGCTTCAACAAAGTCTGGCTCGAAATGCTTATCCAGTGATATGCACGAGTTCAGTTATCTGAGTTTCTTTCAAGAAAAGTTTGGCAAATATGCACTGCTTTTTTTAAAATTAAATTACATGCTTTTCATATATTTCAACAGTCCCTGTAAAAAGCCTAAACATATTGCATTTTTTAAAAAAAGCGATCATCATGTTTTTAATCCACTTTGTCTTGCACTACAAGACATCAGCATTTTCCTTGCCCACTTTCACATGCTATTCTATGCCTTTGAAATAGCAGCTTCCTACAGACCACTAACAGACCTTAGAAGTTCCAGAAGGGTAGCCTTATTAGTCTGGTTCATCAAAACGAACAAAGCAAAACAAGGAATCCTATGGCACTTTAAGACTACCCAATTTATCTAATGCATGAGCTTTTGTTGGAAAGATCCCATTTTGTCAGATGCTTGAAGATGGAAAACTTCCACTTGCCTGCTTTTATTTTTCCACCCATTCTTGAAGTCCTTAGAAGGTTAACAAACAGTAGCACTCTCCCTAAAGCTTGAAAAATTTAGGAGTCTACTAATGCCATATCCACACTACAGGGACTAGTAGCATAGCTATAGCATAACACTTTATTAATAATCCTGTAACGTAGACACAACCTATGGCAACAGAAGGGATTTCCCTGCTGCTTTAGAAACACTACATGCCCCCAGGTGACAGAAGCTAGGTTGATGGAAACATGGAGGATATATCCATCAATGATAATTAGCAAAGATGGTCAAGGACACAACCCCATATTCTGGGTGTGTCCCTAAAGCTCTGGATGATACAAGCTGAGACTCAACAACAGGATGGATCACTCGATAAGCTACCCTGTTCTGTTTACTCCTTCTGAAACATCTGGCCCCAGATACTAATCAGAAGACAGGGTATACTAGTCTAGATGGACCAATGACTGAACCAATCTCGCTGTTATGTTCTCACGCACTCTCCTATTGACCTAGCTATATTTACGCTGGTGGGTTTGGTTGTCATTGTTATGGTGGACAGTGGTATACATTTTTCACACCTCATGTGGACCCAAGTTTTATATGTAGATTAGGCTTAGACTTAAGGCAAATGTGACAGCTTCCCCCAAAGAACAGCAGGGGCAGCAAGCTGATAAGCCCAACAGATGAATCCTGTTCATCCACCTTTCCCTTCCCCATTTCAGGGCTTTCAGTCTGGCTAGTAGGCACCAGGTAAATTTGAAACTGTTTTGTGTACTAGGACTATTTCCTTATTTCTCTCTCTCCAGGCCACTCTGCTCATCTATTCGCATCATTGGTATTTGACACTTTCCCTACTTTGTGTGGCTTAGTCACTCTGCTACCTAACATATCCAAAGTTCTGTCACAGAAGACTGGGGAGAAACAAGCAAAAAAAAAAACCCCACTTGTGTCGGTTTACCTCAGTTCTGCTTGGAAAAACCACTGCAACTGGTAAGTGACTGCTGCAGTACAATGAAAGTGGAGATGCCTCCCCCACAGGTTACTTCTCTGCCTATTTTTCTGGGGCAATGAAAGATGTTGCATGAAACTTGGAGACCCTTCACGCGTGTGCACTTGGTTTAGTGAATTAATTAGCATGCATAGCATTCAACAGTTTCCTGGTATTTACAGCATAAGCTAGCCTGTTTGAATGAGGGTTTTTATGACCAATTTAGAGATAAGCAGAAAGAATGTTAAAGTAATTTAGATTGATGCTGTATTGTAATAGGCATCAAGAATTCAGTGCTGCAGATGTACACATGCTATCAAACAGTGGGTTACTTACCAGTAACTGTCCTCCTTCGAGATGGGCTGCTCAGATTCATTCAGTAATAGGTGCATCCATGCCACAGCACATGACTGGTCAGAAGCCTTTTTGCCCCAGCCTGTCAGGAAAGGGCTGACGACCATCACCCCCTCACCACCCCGTGCTACATATGTGGCCTCTGCCCAGCCTCTCCTCAGTGCCTAAAAGTCGCCAACTCCGATTTGCGGGGATGGTGGGAGGGTTGTGAATGAATCTGAGCAGCCCATCTCGAAGGAGGACAGTTACTGGTAAGTAACCCACTGTTCTTCAAGCACTGCTCAGATACATTCAGTAATAGGCAACTGCTAGCTGTGCTGATGGATGGTGTGCAGAATTGGTTCTTTCCCGCCTGCAGCACTACTACTCCCCACAAAGGCCAGTGACCCAGGTAACGAAGGTCCATAGGAACTACCTGGAGCATCGGCACAAGGACCATGGCCCAGGCAAGGAAACCCGTGAGATAGAACGGACTGACCTAAGAGGGAAGATGAGAGGCTTACATCACTCGAGTGCTCCCTGACCCACAGACGAGAGGAGCAGTGATATCTTAGCATCACCTTATTATAATGCGTCAAAACAAAGATGCAGTTACCGAATCATGACTTTAATGGGTGTCTTTAAATGTGGACGTGGGCAGTTTGGTGCCATGCATCTGCCAAGATGAATGAGCCAGAGATGCTCTCTTGGTCTTAAGTCTATAATAAGTGCATTAGCTGGCAATGGGGAATTAATGGGACCCCGGAGAAAACAGCCTATTAGTGGCAAATACCTGAAGCCAGAAGAAGCAAGGAGAAAAGGAAGAGAGAGGGGGAATAGGACCTTTTCTAGTCTACCAGGCAAGTCACAAGGAGGCATTAGATGACATGACCACCAGTTTAGGTACGACACCTCAGCAGCCGACCTGGATTGGCATATGAAACCAAGGGTACCTTTTAGAGTAGTTCACCACAGGTACAGAGGCAAGGCACTAGGGACCACAAAATTAAAGCGCCACAGTGTAAGACAGGGTCTGGAACATGGGGCCCATGGGTCTCATGTGGCCCCTAAAACTATTTCCTGCAGTCCGTGACAACACAATCATTACTGCTATTTGCAATATCATTGCATGCAAAGAGTTAGTGGTGCAGCCCTCGGGTCAGCACACCAGCCCTCATGATAAGCTGAGTCTGAGACCCCTGGTAAGAGGCTGAATCTACACCCCAGTGAGGGAGCGGAAAGAAGACCTTAAGAGTCTAGGTGCAAGGGACAAAGGGGGGTGGGGGGGATAAGCTCCATTAGTCGAAAATGGAGTGAGGGTACGACACCATGGTAGGGTACACCCTCCCCTCCCCCCCCTTTTCTAAACTGGGGCACAGCAACTAGGAAGGGAAGTAGGAAAGATGTCCATTGGCAAAGGTCATAACCCCCTGACACTGATGGCATATGTGAGCCGACATGACATGTCACTGGAAGTGGCTGATCATGATAGTCAATATCTAGCCCTGGGAAAAGACTCTTGAAAGGTGATAGAGTCTAGGGAAACACTGTTACCCCTTCCATTAGATACCCGGAGTGGAAAGGACAGCAGACGGGGTAACTACGGCCCACAAGCACCTTAAGGATGAGGGTACCATTAAACGATGGCATGAAAGATAACCAAACCCCTGGAAAGAAGGGAAAATCATTTGACCCAGATAAGGATCAATGTCTTACAAATGGCTTACAGATGCCCAGCAAAATAATAAATGGGCAGGGTGGGTCAGCGTTAGACCAGGGGGCCCCCTTGGCCACTAGATGGCCTCTGAATAAGATAGGAACAGGTCAAACCTGAAATTAGACAGGGATTCATCCCGTGTCGGGAAAGAGGGTCGCTTAAACAACTTCCCCGGCCCATTTATGAGGAATCTGACAGACTCCCAGAGTTGCTGAATCTGCTTTGTCAGTGGGTGGGACTGGGCTAGCTCGTGGGTGCATTTCCTACCTGTAGGAAGGTCCTCTGAAGGCCCTAGGGTGACTTCCTTCAATTCCCCAATGTCCTTCTGGGGTCTAGGAAAATGGAGTCAGTAGCCATGAAGCTCCAGGTTATCCTGATCCACTCTAGCAATATATAACCTGTAACCCGAACTGCTGGGTGTGGGTGGAAAGCAAGGGAGACCTGAGGGTACCAGGTGGGAGGCACTGGCATGAGGAGTGTCCTCGCTGCCTTGAAGGTCTCCGGGGTGGTAGGGACTGGCACCGACTCCCGCCAGTCTCATGGTGACCCCCATGTGGGGGACCAAGATCAGCGCCGACGCTTCAGTACCGACACCAGTACTAAGCTCATTTTCTTACTGACTCTGGGAGAGCAGAGCTGGGAAGACTCCGGTGCTGAACTGCCAAGTGGTGCTGAAGGATACCCCAAAGCTTCAGGGGTAGGCTGCCACACTTGTCCTGAGGCCAGCGAATGGTGCATGTGCTTTCTGTCTTTCATTGTCCAAGGTTAAGGACCGACAGATAGAGCAAGCAGTGATTAAGTGGGCTTCGCGCAGGCACTGGAGGTACTTCTTCTGGGGGTCATCCCAGGAGAAGGCCCTGCTGCAGGCTGTACGTTTAAACCCCAGCACGGCAGGCAGACAGTGGGAGCGATGATCCTGCTCCGAGACTGCACACTCGGTAAGAGAAGTGCTCTTCTGCGGAACGATGTCCATGAAAAGGTGTTCCCAGTTGGGCTGGTCACTCACATAAGGCAGAGACAGGCTGCTCACAAGATCGCAACGAGTAGGCTGTTCCGAGAACCATCGCTGAGAGCGGAAAAAATGGAACTGAGGAGGGGCCGGGCGGCAGCCACATATACAGCCATGGGGTGGCAAGGGGATGGTGGCTGCCGGGCCTCTCCTGACAGTCTAGGGCAGAAGGTTTCCAACCAATCGTGCGCTGCGGCATGGATATACCTATTACTGAATGTATCCAAGCAGCACTTGAAGAACTAATGTTATCCTGACATAAATGCTGCCAACAGATAATGGCCAGAAGTTTACTTCGTTACAATTAAAAACACAGAAAGTTAGTTATGAAGTTGATCCTCTGGTTTAAAAAAAAAAAAAAAAAAAAAAAATTCAAGTTAAATAAAATTTTTTTTGGGTTGGCCCCTTTTCCGTATTTACCTTTTTTTTTTTTTTTTTTTTTTTTTTTTTTTAAAAACACTCCAAAGAAATCAGTGCTCTTGAGAAGTGAGTTGAAAACCTGGCTCCACCAAATCCAAAAAGAGATTTCCTTTACACCATCTTTAATATAGCTAGGATTTTACACCGTGGATCAAATCCCAGCCGACACAAATGGACAAATGCCAATGACTTCAGCCGCCTATGCTGCTTTACTCTAATTGATAATTGGGCCTTGATGTTTTACCCACTGCGGACCACTTATAAGAGCTTCCATGCCCATGTTCAAACATACAGCTCTGTCCCAAAGTTAGTCCAACTACTGGTGGTTCATGAAAACCCTTCCACATATTCCAGAGTCATTACCATGCAAATGGCAAAGCATTTGCCCGAGTAACCATTAACAACTTCCTTAGTAATCTGGAAGTCTAGAGGCTTGCTGTGACCAACTAAAGCCAAACCAAACCAAACACAAATACCTCCAATGTGAAATGGCATTGGGTCAAGAGCTTTGGTGAAATTCAGCCATGACACACAACTGAAGAGAATGAAACAAAAAACACAAGCCATGAAAGGAAAAGAAATTAGTATGGAGCTATAGGCAAGCAGGAGGATTATGATATTACCAAAATTCTGCATTCAAAATCAAGTTACACAAGTGTCCAAAAATCAGGGATTTTATGACTCATTTCAGACAGTACTGGATTAAAGCAAAATAGGGAGTCTTCAGCATTCCACAGCAGAGTCCACAACGACCAATGAACACATTCTTGTGCTTTAGACATCACACCTTAATCTGTATTACCGCTGCATGTAGACAAGCTTCAGACAAACAAGAATGTCTACTGTTCACCAGATCAACAATTTCACCCTCTTATAGCATGGTATTTTATTGGTTAAAACTAAAAATCACAAGTCAAATTGCCAGGCACTCATATTAAAGCAAGTGTATTTACTTCAAGTCTTACTAACACAATTCTCTTTTAGCCAGGTAGAGTAGCCACTACAGACAAGGTTTCTTAAGTGACCCACAGTGAGCAATTCTGCAAGCACACTATTAGCATATTTGGGTTTTATATTTTCCAAGGTCTCTCATTACAGAGATGATCTTTGCCAAAGATGAGGTATTTAAATACCTGGCTGAACTCACTTATGGATCCAGACAAGTATGCACTGGAACATTAACCACATACTCATGTATTGCTTGCCTCCTCAGCCTGGCAATTTTCTTCTATACCACTGCAGCTCCCCCTGTAATCAGCTGTTCAGCAGAAGAGTTCCTCCTTGACCATGTTGTCTATACTATTGTTTCAGATGCCTGATGCCATTTGCAAATTTCAAGCCTGGAAGCAGTCTTGCACCAGCTGTGACAGCAGGCCGTAGCTTATCCAATAGAGAGCTTGAGAGCCAACATACACTAACCGGACATACAGGCTAGATAAGGGGTCTCAAACATGCGGCCCCCTACGGGTATTTCCTGCAGCCATCAATGACAGTTGTTACCAATATTTGCGATATAGTTGTATGAAAAGGTTTCCACGGTGCAGCCCTCCAGGTAATGTACTAGCCCTTATGCAGCCCTCCACTGGTCCTCACCCAGCCCTCATGGTGATTTGAGTTTGAGACCCCTGATATTCTCAGTGTTCAGAGATGGAGTCTTTGGTTAACAAAAAACAAATGAGGAGTCCTGTGGCACTTAACGACTAATTTCTTTATTGCATGAACTTTCATTACGATTAACAGTTAGCTTTAACAGGTAGCGAAGTACAAGCCTCAGAATGATTAAGAGTGGAATAGCTGAAAGTCAGCAAGAGTTTTAAAAAAAAAAAAAAAAAAAGGACAGTCCTCTGTTTTGTTCATTTCTCCCAAATCCCTCAGATTAGTCTCAGGATTGGAAGCTTTGCCATTTACACCAAAACACCTTAGTATGCATGGGCAACAGTATCAGAAATACCAAGTGAACCACACTCTGGCAAAGAGTACAGGGAATCTTAGGAGCAATAACACACTGAGCTTCCATACACACAGCATTAGGACCTGTGCCCAGCTGCATACACTTCCACATTCACTAGAGCAGCACCTCCACGCCCTCCAAGTGTCATGGAAGATTGCAAAGACAAGTGGAACATGGGAACAATTGCACAGTCTCAATTTTTAAAAGCCTTAAGAAGTCACAGAACATTGGCTATAACCAGCTTATTTCCTGCCTCAACTCCATTCATAAGAGACTTGCCACTCAAGCACTTCACTGACATCAGTTCAGTACAGTGTGTGTTATGACTCAGTGGTCACTCCAGGGCAGTCACCCTGAAGACATACAGTCAAACCCCTACCCAGTTTCTCCCCCCCCCCCCCCCCCGCAAAAAAAAGACTTTTTACCTTTAAGAACTTTTACCGAACTCAAGTAGCAGTTTAGGGACTGCCACCCTATTACTGTTGCCAACACACATTTACATGAAGTTATTGTTTTAAATGTCATTTGATACAGTTTTGCATGCCATCAGGTACTCTTACTAGCCACAAAGGGAATACAGGAATAGCAGAGGTGAATGCTAATTAGCCTAACAAAACTAGTTACAGAGAAAGTGATTGTGCATCTCTTTCAGGGAGAATAACCCAGTCTTTTGTAGGAGCAATGGGCAGTTAGCTGCACAGTCACACTAGCAAGTCTTTCAGCTAGTTTCTGTGCAAAATACAGATTCATGAAATTTACACTTCAGAACACTCTGGTCATTCAGTCCTTGTTCACAGCATGGCAAACACCACAGCATTCAACATTAACAATACCAAAGCTAAAGCTATAGAAGTGGCAGAGGCCCAAGTGAGACAACAGGAAAGGGGTGGGATAGACGCGAGATTATGCAGTAGTGACTCTTACGCCAACCAACTTTCCCTTCAATGAGGGCCAAAATCTGTACTTGGAGAGATTTTAAAAATCCCATTTCAGGGATTCTCTTTGAACAAGGCTTCACAAATCCCAGATACCAGGTTGCCATAGTGGTGAACACCTTCTGGCACCTAAAAAAAGCTAGTGGCACTGACCTTTTCAATACCATCATCTCTCACCCCCACCACTGCCAAAAATCACTGTTAACAGTGGCTTTTTTGGCAACGATAGGTCTTTTGCACACTGTTTCTGCCCCCAAAAGCAATCACAGTCACAGCAGTTTTTCACTGGTGGTGGGCCCTGTGCATTCTGCGCTGCCACTGAAAAATGGTAGCATCGGCAAGTGGTCCTTTCACTGCTTCACACATAGGTATGCCTCAGTTTTGGGGCTGGCCCCCAAATGAGGCAGATTTGTCCAGGCTTGTCTTAGAACATGCCAGTGATTTACAAAAACTAAATGGATGGTGCTCCTTTCAGATTACTAGTGAGTATCCACTGAGGACATTTCTTGGAGACCAAGGCAATTAGCTTCCATCTCTTAAAGACAACAGAGGAAGAACAGTACCCCTTTAAAAAGAAAGTTTAAAATTAAATGTTTGAGATGATGGCAAAGGAGCACAGACAAAGCCTAGTGACCACAGAACAGGGACACTTCACTAAAGGTCTACACCACCAATTACTATGGTCAGATTGTAAAGAAGCAACGGCCACAGAGTCCATCAGGTTTAAAAACACCCTGAAACATAAGACTCTGGAGGCAAAGCAGAAATGCCATTCTTAACTTCAGTCGTCTTTGAAGCATCACATCAACCTATGCATTACACAAAGGAGTTTCTCCCCTCCAATATTACAAGAGTCAGTGTTCTCCTATGTGATCACTTTTCAGCAAGATGGCGAACAGCTGAAAGTAAAACCTAACTCAGTTACATAAATCCAGGCTGCCACCAGAAAGATGCAAGAAGCCTTGGCTCACCAGAATCAAGCAAGAGTGTAAATACTTGTCAACAGCCTCACCAGGTTAAAGGGATTTTGTCTGAATATTTTCTCAGATTTCTGTCTGGTTTCCAAAACACTGCCTGGTATGAAGGCTTTCAAACGTCTCAGTTTCTTGGGGCAAGAAGAGGGAGTCAGGGAGAGGATAAATACCATTTCATGTTGACTGGAATAAATTAAACAAACACTGAATTCCAAAGAACAGGCCACCTCAAGTTCAAGAGAGCCAACAAAGTATGGGATAATTACTGAATCCTGGATGGTTTTGAAAGCAGCAAGGGTACCATGAACTACCCAAAGCAAGAAACTCAAGCACTCATGATACCACACTACCCTTTTTCAATACCGTGAGTTTGAGACAGACTAATCATGGAAATTTAGTCTGTCAACTGTTCTTAGACGATCTCTTAAGTAGTGAGAGGCTGTGACTGCACAAGAGAAAAACCTGATTAGTATTACCATACTAGTCATAGTCTAAGGCAGTGGTTCCCAAAATTCTCTCTGCCATGGCACACCTTGCTACCTTTAATCATAAATACTCATGAGCTGATGAGTAATTTTTCAAAAAATTTTGTGGCACACCTGCTCAGATCTGACAACATACTTGTATGTCATGGCACACTGGTTGGGAAACACTGGTTTAAGGCCTTGTCTACATGATGCAGCTGTGCCATTGTAAGATCACTTATGTAAGTGGCTCTACACTAACGGGGGAGAGCTTTTTTGACATGGCGTTGTGCAGACTGCCACTTACGCTGGTGAAACCTGCGTTGCTCAAGGGTGCTTTTCTTCCCCACATCCCTGAGCGACACAAGTTTCACCAACATGACAGTGTAGACACAAACTTCATAACAGAAGAATAATCACAGCACTTAATTAGCATGAGGCTACTTGTCTCAAGAAACAGGAGATGAAGATGCCCAAAAGTACTTTAAATTAAAAACCCTTATACTTCACTAGTTATTGTGGGCCAAAATCTGTCAGTATTCATGAACGCTTGCTGAAAAGATCTGCCTATAGAAGAAAGTTTAGTTATGAACGTATGATCCCAACCAATAGTGAAGTGACAGCCCATTGAGCCTTGGATCCACCTGATGAAGCCCAACAGTCATACATATGCAGCTTTAATACTTAAAGCTGAAGACTAGGAATCTGGAGCACAACCACATAAACCAGAAGGTAACAATGACTCTTTAACCTTTTGTCACACTGAAGACATACAATCGGAGACCTTTACAATTCAGAGCACAGCCAAGAGCCATCCAAACCTAAGGAACAGGGCCTAGCTCATGCAACTAGAGAATCAGTAAGACACCAAGTTTAAGAACTAAACTGATAGTCGTCTTGTTCTGTCTTCAAGAAATTAACTTCCATAAAAGCTTTGGGGAAGTGCTTTAAACTATCTATGCTTGTTTGGGGCACAATTACACCATTTATCAAAATGGTGAGAATCAAGAACATTGCTGCCCCAGGGAAAGACCCAAGGCACAGGCCCAAGACCCGGATCCGGCCCCGCCCCCTGGCCACAATCTGGCACCTGCGCTTGATCCACCATCAGGCTTCTGCCACTGCCAGCCTGGCTCTGGATCCCTGGCCAGGGACAGGGCTGGGAGAGGCAGGAGTCGCCATGGGCATCCCAGCTTTGATCCCCAGCCGGTTGAGGCAGACACCGCTGTGGGCGATACAGCCTAGATCCCCGGCCAGGAAGGGCAGGCACTGCTGCAGGCAGCCCAGCCCTGGATCGGGGCCAGGACACTCAGGGCACGTGCCCCATGTGCCAGGCACCAACAATGCCCCTGGTGAGAATGCAGTCATGAGGCATCTCTATTTCTACCAAATCCTGATCTAAGAACCACAATCCTGATCTAAGAACCTGCATGTTTAAAGAGGGGCAAGGGCTGACCTAAGCAGAGAAGGCTTTAAAAGCCAGTGGCTGAGCAACCAGGGGACAGCAAACAGGGGAGTCTGAGAGGGAGTTTGGGGGCGGAGTTTCAAGAGGCCACGATGGTGAAGAGGAGCCGCGCTGCTGCCAGTGCCCTTTCTGTCTCCTCTACCTGTGCCTGTAGCCAGACAGACATTGTGACCATAGATATCTCTACCCAGATCCTGGTGTGGACTGGCAGGGACTATGGCCTGCAGTCCCCTGTCACTGACCATCAGGCTGGGGAGATGAATCGATGAGACAGGTGCCTGATGGTGGAATCTCTCAGGAGGCAGGTGGGAGAGTTACAGGAGGAGGTGTCTCAGCTCAGGAGTATCCACACCCTGGAGAAGTCCCTCGACAGCATCCACAAGAAGTGTAAGAAGGAGGGAGCCATCCAGGTGCCAGAGACTACTGCCACAACACTGGAGATGGATGGGGAGCTTGTGGCAGGGGGAGGACACTGGCAGCTGGTTACCTCTGGCAGCAGACAGTGCTCCACCCCTGCTCACAATCCACCCTCCGTTGTGGCGAAGAATCGTTATGCGGTGCTAGAGACATTGAAGGAGGTGGAAGAGGAGAGACCATGCACCCCCTAGGCTGGGAGGATCACAGCCACCACTGCTAGGAGGAAGCATAGAGTTGTGGTGGTTGGGGACTCACTTCTGAGGGGGACGGACGCACCCATCTGTTGCCCTGACAAGGTCTCTCAAGAGGTATGCTGCCTGCCAGATGCCTGCATCCAAGACGTTACGGAAGGACTGTCGAGAATCATCCACCCCTTTGACTACTACCCCATGCTTCTCATCCACATGGGAACCAATGATACTGCAAGAGGTGATCCTCAGCAGATCAAAGGTGATTTCAGGGCTCTGGGAGTGTGGGCGAAGGAGTCTGGAGCACAGGTGGTGTTCTCCTCAATTCTTCCGGTCAATGGTAGGGGCCTGAGCAGAGACAGATGCATCCTGGAGGTGAACGCCTGGCTGCAAAGATGGTGTTGTCAGGAGGGCTTTGGCTTCCTTGACCATGGAGTGCTCTTCCAGGAAGAAGGACTGCTACGCAGAGATGGACTCCATCTTTTGAGGAAAGGGAAGAGCATATTTGGATGCAGACTGGCTGACCTAGTGAGGAGAGCTTTAAACTAAGTTTGAAGGGGGAAGGAGACCAAAGCCCACAGGTAAGTGACAATGTGGGAGACCAGGGGAAGGGATGGAACTTGGGGGGTGCCGGGGCTGTAGCTCCAGGGATAGAAGAGAGCGTAGTTGGAACATGCAGGGGAAATCAAATAATCAACTTAGGTGCTCTAATGAAGCCCTAATATCTTAGGCAAGTGTGGGAGGTCAACACTGAGAGAAAATGCAGGGAGGTAGATACAATAGAATTGAAAATCAAAATGGGAAAGTAGGGCAATGGGCCTGGTATCTTAGGTGCCTATACACGAATGTGAGGAGCCTGGGAAACAAGCAAGAAGAATTGGTAGTACTGGTGCAGACAAAGAACTATGATATAATTGGGATAACAGACGTGGTGGGATAGTTTGCATGACTGGAGCTCTGCAATAGATGGGTATAAACTGTTCAGGAAGGACAGGCCGGGAAGGAGAGGGGAAGGAGTATCACTATATGTAAAAGAGCTCTATGACTGGTCAGAGCTTCCTTATGAAAGTGGAAACAAACCAGTTGAAAGTCTGTGGATTAAGTTTAGAGGGGAGAGCAACAAGGGCGATGTCGTGGTGGGTGTCTGCTACAGACCACCAGATTAGAAGGAGGAGGTGGATGAGAGTTTCTAGATCACAGGCCCTGGTTCTCAGGGGGGACTTCAATTACCCTGACATCTGCTGGGAGGCTAATACAGCAGTGCACAAGCAATCCAGGAAGTTTTTGGAGAGGATGAAGGACAACTTCCTGGTACAAATACTGGAGGAACCAACTAGGGGCCTTGCACCTCTCAACCTGCTGCTCACAAATAGAGAAGAATTGATCAGGGAAGTAGAAGTGAATGGCAACCTGGGTACCAGTGACCATGAGATGATTGAGTTCAAGATGTTGATTAAAGGAAAGAAGAAAAGAAGCAAAATGCAGATCCTGAACTTCAAAAAAGCAGATTTTGGCTCCCTCAGGGAAATGATGGACAGGATCCCTTGGGAGGCTGATTTGAAGGGGAAATGTGTCCAAGAGAGTTGGCTGCATTTTAAAGAAGCCCTGCTAAGGGCACAGGAAGATATTCTGATGAAGAGAAAGTACAGCAAATGTGGAAGGCACCCAGAGTGGCTTAACAGAGAGTTCTGCACTGAGCTGAAGCATAAAAAGGAAGCTTACAGGAAGTGGAAGCTAAGACAGATGACTAAGGAGGCATATAAAGACATTGCTCGGGACTGCAGGGATAAAATCAGCAAGGCCAAAGGACAAATGGAGTTGTGACTAGCAAAGGATGTGAAGGATAACAGGAAGGGGTTCTACAAGTACATCAATAACAAGAGGAGGATCAGGGATGCTGTAGGTCCCTTACTGAATGGGGCAGGTATCCTCGTGACAGAGGATGAGGAAAAAGCTGAAGTGCTCAATACTTTTTTTTACTTCAGTTTTCACAGGCAGGGCCAGCTCCCAGCCCACTACACTAGGTACAGCAGACTGGAGAGAAGAAGAGAGACCCTTGGTGACAGAAGGTCAGGTTAGGAACTACTTAAAGAAGCTAGATGCGCACAAGTCCATGGGGCCGGATGAACTGCATCCGAGGGTGCTGAGGGAACTGGCTGATAAGATAGCAGCACCATTGGCCATTATTTTTGATAACTCATAGCAAACGGGGGAGGTGCCAGAGGACTGGAAAAAAGCAAATAGTGCTGATCTTCAAGAAAGGGAAAAAGGAGGATCCAGGGAATTACAGACCTGTCAGCCTCACCTCAATCCCTGGTAAAATCATGGAGCAGATTCTCAAAGAATCCATCCTGAAACACTTGGAGGAAAATAGAGTGATCAGGAACAGTCAGCATGGATTCACCAAGGGTAAATCATGCCTGACCAACCTCATCGCCTTCTATGATGAGATGACTGGATTTGTGGATGCGGGAAGAGCCGTTGATGTGATTTTCCTTGACTTTAGCAAGGCTTTTGATACAGTTTCCCACAGCATTCTCATTGCCAAATTAAGGAAGTACGGCTTGGATGCATGGACTGTAAGATGGATAGAAAACTGGCTAGATCAACGGTTTCAGCATGTAGGAATCAATGGCTCCATGTCAAGTTGGCAACCAGTAACAAGTGGTGTGCCCCAGGGGTCAGTCCTGGGGCCAGTTCTGTTCAACATTTTCATTAATGATCTGGATGATGGGATAGATTGCACACTTAGTAAGTTTGTGGATGATACCAAACGGGGGGGGGGGAGACAGTAGACACCCTGGAGGGCAGGGATAGGATTCAGGGAGACCTAGACAAATTGGAGCAGTGGGCCAATAGAAATTTCATGGGGTTCAACAAGGACAAGTGCAAAATCCTGCACTTGGGATGGAAAAACCCCCATGTACTGCTACAGACTGGGAAGTGATCAGCTAAATAGCAGCACTGGAGTAAAGTACCTGGTAGTCATGGTGGATGGGAAGCTGGATATGAGTCAGCAGTGTGCTCTTGCTGCCAAAAAGGCCAGTGGCATACTGGGCTGCATCAGAGGAAGTGTTGCCAGCAGATCGAGGGATGTGATCATTCCCCTCTATTCTGCACTGGTGAGGCCACATCTGGAATACTGTGTCCAGTTTTGGGCTCCCCACTACAAAGAGGACATGGACAAATTAGAGAGAGTCCAGTGGAGGGCAACCAAAATGATCAAGGGGCTGGAACACAAGCCCTATGAAGAAAGACTGAAGAAACTAGGCTTATTTAGCCTGCAGAAGACAAGACTGAGGGGGCACTTGATAGCAACTTTCAACTACTTGAAGGGCTGCTCCAAGGAGGATGGAGCGTGACTGTTCTCAGTAGTACCAGAGGACAGAACAAGGAGCAATGGTTTCAAGTTACAGCTGGGGAGGTTGAGGCTGGATATTAGGAAAAGCTTTCTTACTAGGCAAGTGGTGAAGCATTGGAATGGGCTACCTAGGGAGATGGTGTAATCTCCATCTTTGGAGGTGTTCAAGGCTCAGCTGGACAAAACCCTGGCTGGGATAATCTAGTGGGAGTGGTCCTGCTTTTTTGGCAGGGGGTTGGACTAGATGACCCCATGGGGTCCCTTCCAACCCTATGATTCTATGAAATGAGAATCAGAATGGTAGCTCCTGGCTACCAATATTCTACTGGATCAAAGTGGAGATGTTTCTGATTTGTCTGAATTTTAGCACTGCAGTTTTTTAAGTTAGATAAAAGAAGGAAAGAGTCATGTGGCACTTAGACTAACAAATTTATTTATCACATGAGCTTTTGTGGAAGAAAATCCCACTTCAGACACTGAAGATGGGGGAACTCATAGAAAGGGAGGAAAATAAATGCAAGGGAGTGTAGGACATGGGATCAGGTCTTACTTTAACTGCAAATCAGAGCAGTTGTTAAGATTCAAACACTGGGAAACAGCACCTAGAGCAGGGGTTTCAAACAAACCACCATGAGGGCCGCACGAAGACTAGTACGTTAGCCTGAGGGCCACATCACTGAAACCTTTTCATTCAACAATACTGCAGATACTGGTAATGATAGTGTCATTGCAGGCCACAGGAAACAGCTTTATGGGCTGCATGTTTGAGACCCCTGACCTAGAGGAAGGTGAATTCAAATCACGTGTTGTAATTGGAAAAGAATCCATAGCCATGATTTGTTCCTGCTTTCACACAATTGAGTCTGCTTATCAGTTCTAATTCAGCTGTTAAGCCATTCAGAGTGATTAGAAAGATGGAAGTTCTCAGCAGCTGGTTTTTGAATGTTGTGATTTCATTCACCTGTTCATCCACTAATGTGATTTATGCCAACTTGTGCCAGAAATGCCCCAAATCTTACACACTGGACAAACAGGACAATCTCTGCACAAGAATAAATGGGCATAAAACCAACATGCAAAACAGCTGCTGAGCACTTCCATCTTTCTAATCACTCCACAGACAATTTGTTAACAACTGTGCTCAAGAAAGTCAATGGGACATCAAGACTCCAAAGAGAAACATCCAGAGGGGTAGCCATGTTAGTCTGTTTATAGCAAAAGCAGCCAGAGTCCTGTGGCACCTTACAGACTAACAGACTTCTTTGAGCATAAGCTTTCATGGGCTTCAGCCCACCTGCAGCTGACAAAGTGGGCTGAAGCCCACAAAAGCTTATGCTCAAAGAAATCTGTTAGTCTATAACATGCGTGGCCAAACTGCAGGTTGGGAGCCGTATGTGGCTCTTGAATGAAAGTCTGGCTCGCGGAAGAACATCAGCAAATCAATTTAGTAGGTAAAACTATATGACTGTATTGCTCAGGGTGGTTCTGAAAAGGTTTAATAATCATGTTGTGTGGCTCTTGAGTTCCATAAGTTTGGCCACCCCCGGTCTATAAGGTGCCACAGGACTCTCACTGCTTTTGCAAACAGAAACAGCTGAATTAGAACTGATGGGCACATTGAATTGTATGAGAGCAGGAAAAAAATCATGACTGTGGATTCTTTTCCCGTTACAAGTTATTTGACTTTATGTTCCTCTAGGTGCTGTTTTCCAGTGTTTGAATTTCAACAACTGCTCTGATTTGCTGTTATGGTATGACCTGATCCCATGTCCTACACTCCCCTGCATTTATTTTCCTCCCTTTCCATGAGTTCCGCCATCTTCAAAGCACCTGATGAAGTGGGATTTTTCCCTCATGAAAGCTCATGTGATAAATAAATGTTAGTCTTTAAGTGCCACAGGACTCCTTGCTTCTTTTGCTGAACTAGACTAACACAGCTGCCCCTTTGGAACTTAAGTTAGAAAGTGATTTACACTGATTGCAGCCAACTCCTTCCTGTACCTGTTTACTCTCTGAAGTGCTTTTATTGCCTTGAGAGAAGTAGTTTGTGCTTTATGAAAAGCATCATTTGAACCAAGTGACAATAAAACAGAAGGCCATGAAAGCCGCCTTGTCTGTAACACATACCAGACGCCCCACACCTGCTTCCCACTCCTCCCTCTCCCACGGCACCTAGTGGGAGAACAGCAGTACCTTGAAACAAACATGATCCTGGTCAGTTTCACTGCTTCCCTACAGAAGGGCCCTAAGGTTGATCTACACGGTTCATTTCACTCTACTGCTCCTAGATCTATTTTCTGAAGCAAAGTGAGGGCATATGAGGAGTCTCTCCAGTCAACTCACTGAACAGCAGCAGAATGTGGTTTTTGCTGATGCTGTGGAGATAAATTATAAAGATTCCAAATGACTAAACAGACAATACCCCTCAATACTGCTATTTGTGTCCAAAAAATGCTGCCTCACAGAATTAACAGCAGCAGCAAAAACTGACCAGGATTGAACCACTTCCATTTTACTACCACTCAATTATCTCAGATCAGGGCTTGACAAACCCCAGGTTGCAATGAAACTCAAGACTTTGACCATGGCACTTAGCTGCACCACACTGTTTACATGCCAAGCGCCTCTCTGGCGCTCAAAAGCTGCTGGCACCTTCAGTGTTAGTGGGGAAAAAAAAGCAAGGAGTCTTGTGGCACTTAAAGACTAACAGATTTATCACATGAGCTTTCGTGGGAGAAAATCCCACTTTGTCAGATGCTTTCTCCTCTTCAAAGATTTTCTCCGACAAAAGCTCATGTGATAAATCTGTTAGTCTTTAAGTGCCACAAGACTCCTTGCTTTTTTTGCTTTATTAGACTAACACAGCTGCCCCTTTGGAACTTCAGTGTTAGTGAAACCAGCTTGGCTAACAGTCAATGGGCAACAGGAAGTACTCAGTTTAAGTCAGATAGGATAAATCAATAGGAGCAGTAAAAAGTGTCAAATACTACATTTCAATATAGCACAAAGACCCAACAGAATGTCCCCTGGCACTGAGTTTTCTGTTTACAGTCTATATGGAAGTAGCATGTTATGGTTATGAAGGGATTTATTACCAATTTTACATTGTTGCTTCTATAGCTGTCTGTGGACTGAGTACTTAATGGTACATTTTTCCTGCAACAGCACTTTTTCAAAACAGTGAAGTTAGAAGAGAGGTTGCATATTCCAATCAGGACTATGGCAAGGACAAAAAAGGTCTGACAAAGGGAGGGTAAACATCCAGCTACCTGTGACAGGCTCTCCTAAGGAGAATGAGCCAACTCAGATCCACCTATGTATAGTTAATTGCCTAGCCAGTCGGGCAGTAGGCTAAGTCCAGATGCTCTTTCAGTCTATGTAGCCCCAGAGCAGAAAGGCTCCTCCTCTGCTGAATTTGTTAGGAAGCTACTCCCCATGGTATCTCCTTGGAAAAAGATGTCCAGGGACAGAAGGACAGGCCCTGAGGCAGGCACTCCCAGTCAAGGAACCGAAGCAGTCCACGAGACCGAGTGTGAGACCATTCAGATAAGAACATGTGGTTTAATGTGCAGCTGAAACCCAAGCTCCAGGCAGGGAATCCAGCCTGAAAGTGATCCAGGCAAACATGTTGCCATTGAAGTCAGTGAGCCAAGCTTCATTGGTTTTGTGTTGTCATTTTGCATTAAATAAAGATGACCTTTGGACAAAGGTACTTCGAGAGTGGAAAGCCTGTTCGTTCTTATTTATACCCAGCTTCCTGACTGCAGGGAGCACACTGGGATGACCCATGAGCCTTTATAGGGGCCACATACCAAGAAGCGGTAAATATACTAATGGCCTGTGGTGTAACATTTGATAAGCTAGGGTCTCGTAGTGCAGAGAATTCTTTTTTTGGGTGTCTGGCTGGCAAACTTTGTCCATATGCTCAGGAACTAACTGACTGTCCTATATGGGGCAAGAAGGGGATGTTCACCTTCCCCTTAGCATGGGGCATGGGTCTTTTGCTGGTGGTTTCTGCCTACCATCAAGTCTTTAAATCATGATTTGAGGACCTCGACAACTCAATCATAGGTTAGCTGTTTACTGCAGGAGTAGGAAGGAGACTGTGGCCTGTGTTGAGGAGGACAGACTCAATGATCATATTGGTCCCTTCTGATCTTAAAAACCTATGAATCCAAGTGATTTTACATGCATCCCATGATAAAGCTTGTTGCAGGGGCCTGCAAGCACCTCTTACTCCGGTAAGCCTGTCACCCTTCATTAGTAGGGTGGCTTGCTCTAGCAAGTTCCAAGAATATGCTCCACTCACCTTGATCCAGCTTCTTACGCTTGCATTCAGTCACCACCCACAGCTTCTGGCTACCTGTAGCTTATTTCTCCTCAGGCAGTGACATTACCTACATGTAAGCCTGGCTACTTAAGAGTTGTTCAGGTTCAAAAATCACCACACTACCATAATCACTCATTGTTTTACACTGCTACTCTGTTGGCTGAGACACTTCTACTCAAGCACTATGACTATGACAGCCAGGTGCATACTTCAAACCCAAACCCAACGTGTAGAGCCCTGCAAATCCACAGATATCCACCTTATATCTGCATCCACAGATACAACAGGGGTATCCATGGACCATTTCTTGTGGATGCAGATAGGATACGGATACACATTTTTATCTACACAGAGCTAGACCCCTGCAAACATGTGAATATCCACATTATATCCGCATCCATGGATACAACACAGATATCCACAGATGCAGTTTGGATACAGATCCACTTATTTGTATCTGTGCAGGGCTCTACCAATGCACTCCTTACAAATAAATCCATAGGTTTCCCCCACGCCTACATGTTAAATAACCAAAGTTGGGAAGTTGTGCTGGGAGGTTAGCAGGTAATGGACTACAGGCTTTCGCTACTGAAGAGGATCATGTATTTTTAACAGAGATTTCCTGCTCCTGTTTTATTTAAATAGCACTACGTGGCTACCTGTCCTCTGAAATTAATAACTGGTATGGCATCGTGAAACTCTACCACACCTTGAAGAGGATCTGAACATGGGCAAAACCAGAGAGTCAAGTAGCCACTTGGAACACAGCTTTGAACAATAACATTCTTAAGGCAGATATGAAATTGAGCAACTACGTCTGCAAAGGCAGGGGTCTTGGTTGACCCTAGGGACTCAAACTGAAAGCTTATCTATCCGAGTTAACAAGCAGCCAAACTGAACAGTGTTGTAATGATCACACCACCTGTGGATGGGACACAGAGAAATAGTACTGACCACTGTTCCCTCTAAGCTGTGTGCACGTGCACACGCACACAGGTCATGAAACCGCGTACACAACAAAATGAAGTGTGCACAAAAAGATTCAATAGTGCTAACATTGGTGCTTACAGAGAATTTTTTTTTGCGCACACAGCCTACGAATAATTAGAGGGAACATTGGTACTAACCACTGGGTCATACCCACTAATGTTTCAAAGTGTAGACTAAAACCTCAAAGACAGCAGGATATTCTGTGGCCCTCCTGGACAATCTTGTGTCTTTCTGAAGGCTTTCTAGGTTAGCCCAAGTAGGTTTTCTTTATAGTGTTTGAGTGTTATGCTTCTCTCCCCCCCCCCCGCCCACTATTTTTTCCATATTATAACTTATTCCAACTTTCTGAGCAATACCAAAAAAGTACCTACAATGTTAAGTGTTCTTGCCTCCAGCTTGAGGGAATTCCATGGTAACTAACAGATTCCTTCTTGATAGGGAATTTTTTTCCACATCAGTCTACCATTAGTATTCCAAATACAAGTATATAAAAATCAGGTAGTGACAGAGGTTACAATTATTATGGGATACACTTCGATTCCACTGCAGTGTTGCTTAAACAGCTAAGACATTAATAGAATCTAAGCAGAAGAGTTAAGCCTTAATCGTCCTCATCATATGGATAGCCAAACAGTCAAAAAGATTTTTTTAATTCTAAAATTATACCTCACACAGTTCAGGGTGCTAACAAATTTGCTACAACATCCAATACTGTTGTTCCATAAAGAATCAGATAGCTTTGCCATAGCACTTATGGTCAAAGTACCATGACTCTTTGTGGCTGCACTGAAATCATGTAAGGCAACAGCAGGGAAAGATGGGAACAGAAATTCAAAGGGGTTCAAAGAAACTAGACAGCTACATAAAAGCGAATCCTCAAGACTCTTACAATTTGCAGGGAGTGGGGTGTTGGTGTATCAAGCTCAGGAGCTCAATTTCTTGTCAGAAGCTCAACTATTTGAGATGCTCCTTAGAGCCTGTAACAACCTCAATCACTTATGACGCTAGCCCATCTAAGGACCCCTTCTTGCAGCAGGCAGCATCCAAGATGGCAATCACCTATATGACCATAGCAAGAGAGACCATAAGGGGATTCTTCCAGCTGCAGAATTCAGAGAACTTCAGCTGAGGTCCAGAGCAACATTAACTCACTCACTAGCAAATTATCCACAGTGAATGCTGTGGATACCATGTCTATAGAAAAGGCTTTCAGGAATACTATTAGTCTAACCAACTAGTACACATTACAGATGCTGAAGTTACAGAGAAGAGTTTTAAACACACAGACCCTTAACTATGCCCCTTGCACCTATGCAAAAAGCTTTGCCATGTTCCCACCAAAGACTTTAGCTACACAACCACAGAAGTCTACAATTCTCTCAAAGTTGTATCAAGACTACTTGCTGTCTGTTGTGCAGTCTAGCCTTGATTCTGGCCCTAGTGCCTACACATTATAATAATCTTATTGCTTTAGCACTCATCAGTAGACACTACTCTGTCCTGATACCAAGAACTATTCCTATCCCACCCCCTCTTTCACCCTCTGCAACCACTTCCCCTCTGGCTTCCCTACTTCTCAGCATGCTGTCCTCTGCTTTCACTTCCTTTGAGTTTTGGGAAGCAAAAAAGATTTAAAATGAGTCACCCTGAAAGTCTAGTCCTGCACAGCTCCACTCTAGCTTACATATGCATATATAGTTATCAACTCATTCCTGCCTAGTCATTCCTTTTATACCCCACTCCCACACTTTGGATTTCCATGGTGACCCTTAAGACTGGAACAACCTCTATAGCAGTCATCCACCCCTCCATATCCCTCTGTAGCTTTTTGCTCTTCCATGAAGCCTTTTGATAAGCCAAGCATTTGCCACACAACTAAAAACTGAGATCTTGAGGACCAATGAAAAACTCACAAATGATCAACTCAAACAAAATCACAGAAAGAATACAGTACAAGTCTGTACCCAAATCCAATTGGTACCTCATGCTTACTGATGTGTTCTCCATCCACTGTGACCTGCCTCTCATCTTAATGTTCTGGAGCAAGAAGAGTTTGTATGCTTCAAGCAGCAGGATTGCCAATATTTATACAATGCATTATGTATAGTAACAGTATGATAGATTATCAATTGTATCCTACGGCCTAATGCAAGGGTAATCAAGTTTTGGGGTTTGCAGCGTTTGTTTTTTTTTTTTGGCCTCAAAATCCAAATTTCTTGGTCATTGTATAGCCTAGGTCTAGATTCCAGAGATAAAATTTTCACACTGCAGAAATAAGTAAATGAATAGATTTTGCAATCCATTCAAAAGTATCTGGCAGTTTGGATTTAGCCTTTGGTCTGCCAACTAACAGTCTAATACATTTAAATAGGTTGAATCAAGTAATTAGGGAGCCATCAGCCAAAAGGGGTGCTCATGGAAAGCTTTTCAAACCACACCTGTATTCATTCTTCCCATCAACTTGTGCAAGTGGCCTTCTTTATTTATTTGATTTCCTGTGAGATCATTTTGGACATTTGCTTTCAGTCAAACATCCAAACAGAGTTTGTTAGTTTCCCCGAACATGCCACCTGCAAAAAAGTCTATTGTTAGATTTGTTAATTTAGTTAAGTAGAGACATAAATCTCATAATATAACAAATAAGGAGGGTCAGCATCAAGATTCTGTTATTGCATTTCCTTGGAAATTACAAATTTTATAGCAGACAAGATGCAAGCAGAGCTAGAGAGAACCAAGGAGATTATCTGGACTGCTCTTATGTCTACACTGTATAAATGCAAACCCTATAAAAAAATTCACAGAACATAGACTACAAAGAGCACAGTCCAAGTGTCTCAAAATGTTTCCCAAAGCTGCCCTTCAAAAGGGAGTTTCTTACAGAGAGCATTCATTAAAAGACACTTTCTTCTGGAAGAACAGGTGGAATGATAAGGCTGAAAACTGAAGCATATATGCGTACGCCCAAATGAGGACCAATTCTCCAACCATCACATGACTTGGATGGCTGGAAGGACTCCACCTCTGAAAAGCCTGCAAAGGCATCACCACTCCATTACAGCTAATGGATATTGATCTATCTATCATGGCATAAGCAGATGTATAACAGTAAGCTTCAAGCTGAGCTAAGGCTAGCCCCCCGAAGCCTCAATTCAAACAAAAAAAGAGCTCACTCCCACTTAAAGCACTGAGAGGGTTCTTAAGTACCCTTACTAGGAGGTGTTCCAAGTCCCAGTGGTCTAACTCAGGGAAAACAACCAACCTTCTCTAGCTGGCATTTTAGAAATCAAGTTATAAGTAAAGATTATGAGTACTGACTGAATAGTTAGAAGAATAGAGATTACTCTAGAGACAGGCCAATCAAGTGCTTCATAAGAAAACAGTTTCATCTTGATCCTCTGTGGCAAATGCAATAGGCCAGGCATAGCCAAACTGTGGCTCGGGAGCCACACGTGGCTCTTGAATGAAAAAGCGTGGCTCGCAGAAGAACGTCAGCAAATCAATTTAGTAGGTAAAAGTATATGGCTATATGTCTCACCGCGGCTCTTGAAGGTTTAATAATCACTTTGTGTGGCTCTTGAGTTCAATAAGTTTGGCCACCCCTGCAATAGACTATACTTCACTTTCCTGGGATATCTCAATAAGCCTACTGAACTAAAAACTACAGTTAATACTGACTTGCTTAAATGAGAATTACCAGTAATATTTGCATACGCCCTGCCCCAACTCAATGGGTCAAGTAGTTTTACCAAGTTGAAAATCCTGCTTTTAATACATGTGATTCCTACTAGAGCATCAAGTGATGCAACACTGAATAAGATAACTGCATTTTCACTAAGTACAACCCTTCCCTATTTAAGACCTACCATAAGGCTTCAAGAATACCTTGTCCATGCAATCACCCAGTGGGTGATAAAATCAGAAGGACTCTACTTTCAGATTGATTCTGAACCCCTAACCAGAATGACAGCATTTAAGAGGTGATTATTATTGATATAATTCAATCTCTGAATTTTCATTTTAAAAAGTGATTATGCTTCAAGTACCTATTACTCACTATTAGCTATTGCTCTTTATCTAAGAGTTTGCAGTAACAGAACAGTCACTACAAATATTTAATGCCTTATCATAAGTTGCTTTGTATAAAGGAAGCAAATAAGAAACCACTGATGTAATAAGGCTTGTTATTTGTCTGTCAGGAAGTGGCATGCACCAGTTGTGAAAGGACAACTGAAAAAGACCTAATCATAGTTTTCAGGGAGAATATCAATCCAGTTGGATCACTGTACTGTTACATTTCTGCATTACCTTGAATATGTGCAATCTGCATGCTCTCTACTACCACCTGGGTGCATTGCAGCTTCTTTCATTGCATGTGACATCAATATGTTGCTACGGAAATGAATGCGAGGTCACAAGCCTCCCACACAACTGGAGTTGGGGGCTAGGGCGAGATGGGACAAATATCAAGTGAAACTAAATGTGACAAGTCCACTGACCAGATTCGGCTCAAATTTAAGCGGTATTTTAAAAGTCTCATAAGAACAAAGCTCTGCTTTGTGTTTTCTGTACTATTGTAAATCTTTAGCACCAACAGTCCCAGTGTGAATCAGTTTTAATGGCTGAATTGCATCAACTGGAGAGGCTTCTTCGTTGTTCCAGTGATGGTCAATAAAAGATTAACTGTCTCCTTAATTAAACAAGATTTTTTCTTTTAAATCTAGAACTAGTATAAGTGTGTTAAATGAAGATTTTACAGGAATGGAAATTCTGTAATAAGGCTACTGTTTGGTAAGTCCTAAAGCAATATCACATTCTGGTTCTTTTTTTCCTATAGTAATAGCTACCTTACTCAGATAAAATAAAAATACTTGTACTCATAGCAAGCAGCTCCCCTTTGTTCATAACTGAAAGTGTCTATGCAGACTCTATTGTATAAAATCATACCTCAGTCATGGGAAACATCCGATATTAAAACCCGGAGTGCACTCAAGCCATTATCTTATTCTGATTTTTCTGTATTTCATTTCAAATAACTCCTCCCACCCCATTCTCAGTCAGGCTTTGACA
The DNA here is from genome assembly GCA_007922195.1 of Podocnemis expansa. Classification (NCBI taxonomy): domain Eukaryota; kingdom Metazoa; phylum Chordata; order Testudines; family Podocnemididae; genus Podocnemis; species Podocnemis expansa. The sequence goes on from ML681971.1 coordinate 9,970,105, forward strand.
GTTTTGTCTGCTTGAAAAAATGCAAGCTTCCTGACAAAATGCTGCAATATAGACAAACAGATCTGCATCCTAGACGGACTGCGACATTCCAAGATCAGCATTCACTTTCCTTCAGCAAGGGAGGATACCCCAGCTTCTCTTAAAGGCTCAGACCTGCCTAACAAGGCGAATATAAAGAACAGTTTTCCCCTTTAAAGCAACCCCTCCCTCCCTCCACCCAGTCTAGCCTCTCTGCAATATGACAAATGCAGAATCTTCTGGAATGACTTGATACTGCCTCCCACGATTGCTTTGTTTGCAAGATCAAATCAGAGATATTTTTCACTTATTGATTTTTCAAAAGATGTCTGCATTAATCAATCAGAAACATTAAGGATCCCAAACCTGAGCCGCCTGCTACAGGCAGCGCCTTTATTTTAAAGCGTGGAAAATGAAAGCCAGGCTCGGCGCCTAGCCCTCCACACACATGCAATGAACTCAGACCCTCGCAGACCCGGGGCACCGAAGAGCATGCCCAGGACCACCCTCCCCACACAGGCGAAAGGAAAGGGCTGCACTGGTGAAACTGGGTGGGGAAAGCCGCGCACGACCCCCCTCAGCCCGTTTTTACGGGGAAGGCAGGAGCCACAACGACTCCCCCGGTCAGTCCCACGGCAGGGCGGGCCGGGGGCTGCGGACCCCACCCAGGTCTCCGCGCGGAGCCGGGCCGGCGGCGAGCCGCAGGTCTCGGGTGACACCAGAGGCGCTTTGAGGCGCTCGGGGCAGCGACCGGCCACGCCCCAGAGACAAGTGGGTGCGGCTCCGTCCGCCCGGCCCCACGCGGCTGTTAGACCCGCTGGGGGTCACCCCCCCCCCACAGGGTCCCCTCCCGCCTGACGGACAGCGGCCCCGCGACGAGGAGCCGAGCTGACAGGCCTCGCGCGGCCGTTACCCGTTGGGGGGCGCCTCGCGCGGCCGTTGCCCTCAGCGCTCTACGCGGGGGGCTCGCGCGGCCGCCCCCCCTGGCGGGCCGGGGCAGGCGCGACTCACGTTCTTCATGGCGGCCGCCATGTCATCGTAGCGCTCGGCTTGCTCGGCCAGCCGGGCTTTCTGCACCAGCTGCTCGCGGTCCACCATCTTCCCGGGCGGGCTGGGCTCGCGGGCGAAGGAGAAAGAGGCGGCGGCGGCGGGCGGTTGCCGGAGCGCAGGGCGGCTCGAGCTGAGGCGACGGCGGCTCCGAGAGTCCGGCAGCGGCTGTTGCGCTCGGCTGCTGCTGCTGTGCGCGCACCGCCGGCGAGGGGGAGGAGGAGGAGAACAGGCAACTGCCCCCCGCCCCCTTTCCCTGAGGCCACGCCCAGCAGTGGAGAGCGCCAGGCTCTGGCACCGCCCCCCGCCGCGCGGGGCACGGCGGGAGTTGTAGTTCTGCCGGGCGGCGGGCCCCAGGTTCTAGTCCGCAGCGAGAGACTCCATTTCCCAGCGTCCCCCGCTCTGAGGCACCGCCCGATGGTCCCAGCCCCGCTCTCTCCTAGTGGCGCCCCCGCGGTGTGTCCCAGGGAGGCTGGTTCACGGAGGGCCGAAGTGCTGACTCACCAGCACAGCAGCCGGGCAGGGCGACGGCTGCTCCCTCAGGGCTCCTTCCTGAGAGCCTCCCCCAGCGCAGCAGGGACCCTGCCTCCGCACAGCGTCTGCCGCCGCTCTCCCCAGCGCCTCGCGGGCAATGGGAGTCGGGCGCCTGAGTATCTTGGCCCAGCTGGGGCCTCTCCCCACCCCAGCACGTGGGTGATTCCCCTGCAGTCAGGCTGGTGTGTACTTGTGGCACCCACGTCGAAAAGCAGGTCCGCCCAATCAGATTCCAAGCAGTTTATCCCACTTTTTCATCAGCTGCGTTTTGGCTTGTGACACAAGGCTTGTGGTCACCCTTTCAGCTGTAGGTCCTGACAAAAAAATTGGTTCTGGCTATGCCACTGAAGTCCAGGAGTGTCATGGGGGAGAACAGCCCATGTCTTGCTTACATCAGATGTTCCAGAATGGAAAATAGTGGCTACCCTTCTGAAAACCAATGGTTATTGAGCACCTAAGTCCCTTCGGCACCTTTCAGTCTCCCGACCTTTGCCTCTAGGTCTCAAAGCACATCATTGTTTCTAGGATAGACATAGGGGAAATTAGAAGCACGGAGCTGGAGGTGCTCTTATGTTTGGGTGCCCAGCCTGAGGCGCATGAGGTCTAGTTTTCATAGGCGTCAACAGCACACAGTGCCTGTTGACATCACCGCTTAGCACTTCTGCAAATCAAGTTGGGGACGTTTCAGGTTGGTCAACCAAAAAGAGCCCTCTCGAATGGACACTTTAAACATTCAGGCCTGCGTGACTTGTCACTCAGTGAGTCAGTGACAAAGCCAGGTACAGAAACCGTCTCCTCACTTCCATGCCACACCGCACTGGGCTATTATAACTATGTTTAAAGACCACCCAATGTCACCACTGTGGGGAAGAAATACAGACTAGTGGTTCTGCCAGGAGGGTTGGAGTCTGGACCTGACTTTGCCACATGATTTCCCGGATGACCTTGAGCAAATCACTGAACATCTTTGTGCCTCACTGCCATCTTTCATGATTTTTCATTAATGTCACAATATTTGGTTTTCTTTAAACCATAGATCCTAAAGAAAAGTGATTAATCGGGAATTTCAGCTTCCACTCAAAAGAAGAAAAGTTTCTGGCTCTCAGGTTGCAAAGAAAAGGTTGAAAACTTGAGGAGAGGTGCACCCTAAAGACCCCAAAACAGAATGCAAATAAAAAGAACCCCAATCTCACAATTTTTAAGACAATCTCATGATTCTAGGAGCCTGACTCATGGTTTTGAAACCTTAGGCCTTGGCAACATTGCATTTGCTATGTTAAAGGAGGACGGGAATTTAATGCCTATACGGTGCTTTGAAATCTTTTGGTGAAAACTGTGATATTACAGAAACTCAAAGTATTATTATATTTTGTCAATTTGTCCCACAGCACAAAATCCAAGCGGATGATGTTTGTATTACCACATGAGGATATTTATGACATGATTGCTGAGTCATCTTATCATGATGTGGACTTGCTTATTTTCCAAGCAAACAACAGTCAGCAGTTCAGCTAGTAGGCTATGAGACACAACTGCAAAAATAGGGATCATCCCAATCAGTTTGGAAGAGACAGTAATCCTACCTGCAATGTAAGTGCATCAATAACAATTGAAATAAAAAGACATTCACTATGTATCAGGGTCAGCCTCAACAGCCTGACTCCATAATGATCCTTTTGCCCAAAAATACTTTAGACAGAGCAACATTTACAGGACAAGCCAGATGTCTGTACAGAGAATTTAAAGCTAGTGAAAAGTGCTGAGAATTAAGTCCTATATACACTAGAGAGGTAGAGAACACGAAATATTAATGCAGGTTCCCCTAGAGCTGCCCTCTGATGTTTCACCTCCAACTTGGTGGAATCACACTGAGTTCAGTTTCCTCCATCTATTTGTTCCTTGGCCTCCCTTATGATACTGCCAGTATGAAGATGATTTGAGAGAGGTAAATTAATTTTAAGTATAAGTAGGACTGGACACTAAGAATGGTAATGCATGCATTTCTCTCATACACGTTCATCACCAACTCATGTACGTCACCAACTTTCGCATGGAAATTAAATTTTTCCCTGCTTCAAATGGGCTCAGAACTTGGGGGATTTTTTTTTATAGGTGGCAGCAGTCAGATTGCTTCACGACAGATGCCATCTCTGACATAACAAACCTTCTAAGAAATGCCGTCACTGACATACATAGGTCGCAACGGATGACATCAGAGGTACACACATTTTGTGAAGAATGCATTCACTAACACACACAGTGACAGAAGCCATTGTACCTAAAATTGAGATAACCCTAAGGACCACTGGCTAGTAGTCATGGCTTAAGCTATGAATCCCTATGTTATAGCTGTGAAAAACACCTTGCCCTTATCTACTTCTTTCATCTTAAAATTTCAATATCCTTGATGAGCATTAAAGAAGCAGACCTCCCAACCATGACGTGAGGTCTGTTATTGTGTCTGTTTTGCAGATGGGAAAACAGTGGTTAACTGTGTAGAACCAGGAATAGGACAGTGATCCGAATCCTCGTACCACCCTTTAAACTAGACCCTAACCATCCTGCCACCACATAAAGCCTCTTAATATCACTAAAGTGAACAAGGGGCCTTGTGGCACTTTCAAAGATTAACAACTTGATTTATCGCATGAGCTTTCATGGGAGAGATCCCACTTTGTTAGACGCTTGAAAATGGGAAAAAAAGTATAGGAAGGAGAGATAAATGCAGGCAAGTAAGTGTAATCACACAATCAGGTCAGATTACTTCAGTCAATCAAACAGGTAGGATTGATTCAAACTGAGTGGAACAACAGATAGGAAGGGTGAGAGAGGTGACAATCGCTGTTTATGGTATCGGTAACATCCTTCCCCAGAGCAGACTCCTCTCACACAGTCTAGACCCTAATTTACTCTTGGCAGCATGGAATGAAGTGCCTTAATAATTAAACAACAGTCATCTCAAGCAGCAAAACAAATGCCTCCTGCCCCTCTTCCCTGGGTCATGGCTCCCTGCAAACATCCTTCTGTTTTCTCTCGCCCATCTCTCTCCATTGCCTCCCTAGCTCTGATTCACCTTCAGTTCCCCAGCTCCAAATATTGCTTCCAGTTGTCACTGAACCTTCTGGCTACAGTAGTCCATTCCTCCTATTAATGGGGCATCACTCAGAACAATCCACTCCTGCATGTGAGGCAGGAGAAAGGCAAAGAATCTTGCTTGTGTGATTGAAGCAGTGTATCTATCCTTCATCACATTCAGGCTGGGCAGTTCTAATTGGACTTCCCTAGATTGATCAGCAAGCTGCAAGGGCTGCAGACACAGCTGGTTGCTTACTCCACAGGGACTGAAGGAGTTGGTTGCACCTGCCTACAATAAACTACAAGATGCTGTTATTCCAAAAGCCATGAGGCAAAGTCTTCATACTTCCATATAAAGTCCTTCATACACTAGCCCCTCATAAGTGATCATATTTGACTCTATATCCCTGCAAGGAAGGTCTGGTCAGCTTCCAGGTCTGCTCAGAGGCCTCAGCCCAGAGCCAGGAATTCACTTGTCTTTTTTCTTAATCCCTGTAAAGCACCGAACACTTTTATGACTCCAGATCTGTGACACTAAGAGTGAGGCTCCCAAGCCACAAATCGCTCTTTGCAGCACATGATATAAAACCCTGTGCAATTTAATTATTAATCGATTTAAGATATTAACCCGTCAGGATGCTTTTACTATGTCATTAACCAATTGTAGTTGATGAAGTAGTTATACTTAGTCACTCATTTTGCTGTCAGAATTAGATAGATAGATAGATAGCCAAATAGATAGACCCCTGTCATTCTTTTTATATATGAACATTTAGTACTATAGTACATGAAACAATGAATACACATGACTGTGACTCTTTTGGGTAATGCTGACCACTAATTTGGCTCCTGAACCACAGAAGATTGGGATCACTGCTCTACATAAGACAGCATTGCTTAGTATTCATCAACGGACAAGAGGGGGAATTCCTGCCCTGTATACAAACACAGAGATGCGCTCTGTGGGAAGATGGCGGACTCCCATTCCCTTGCCAAACACCTATGCAGGGTATTTTCTTACTGATCTCTTTAGCATTTAGACCAACATGTTCACAGATGGCTGCTGAGTTTGGCTGTTAATGGAAATGATGGCCTTACACACCATGGGATGCATCCAATCACTGAAGTCGATGCACAGACTCCCATTGGCTGCAGTGATTTGCATTAGGCCCTAAAAGAGGGCAGTCTAGCTATGTATTTACTGATACTGCAGCCCCCCAAAGAGGACACAATGGGGAGGCTTGGGGGCGTGATCAACCCCTGTCCTAGCCTGCAGGCTGCTGACATGCCCATTGGCATGTGCTGTTGTTTATAGCTATGATATTCTATAGCTACAGAATAGCAATTGATTAGTGTTTTACAAATGCTTCTATACTCATTCCTCTAACAAGGTTTTACAGTTTCTAGCAGTGGTTTACAACCTTGTTTCATTTGCAGACTCCTCAAATACTTTGAACAGAAGTACGGGCTGCTTTGGACATCTTAGTCTGTGAATCACATGTTGAAAACCACTGCTTTAGAGAGGCCAGCAACATGTTTAATGGTATGCCCCATTCTGTGTCTGGTTTTATGTGCAATTCACAAGGAAACAAGAACAGTGCAGGATTAAAAAGAACATTAAAGGAATTATGTGGGTTACAAATTAGGGGTAGCATTTCAGCTAAAGCATCTGCTCTTGTCATTTATTTATACAATACTCATGCCTAGCATAACCAGTCACATCAGGGTCTCCTTGTGCTTGGTGCTATAAAAACATAATATGAGACTCTCCCTGCTCCGGGTGGCTTACAGTCCAGTTTAAGACAAGACCCAACACTAGGTGCAATAAGCCAACAGAAGATATGGGGAAGATAGAAGGCCAAGACTGATAAGAAGAATATGGTTAGATAGACCAGCTATGTACACAAATAAACCCTGATTCTGCCTGTATGTAGAATCATAGAAACTGGTAAGGACAATGAGAGGTCATCAAGTCCAGTCCCCTGGACTCATGGCAGGACCAAGGACCTCTTAAATCATCCCTGACCAGAGCTTGTCTAACCTGCTCTTAAAAACTTCCAATGATGGAATAGAATCATGCTTAATTTTACTACCCAAGTGAATGGGACTACAGGCACTAGTAAAATACATGTGTCAGTGTTGGTGGATTGAGGCCATAGATGATTTTGAGTTTTATTATTATGTATTGTTATTATGTATTATGTACTGTTAATAAGCAAAGATATCTCGATACATTAACATAAAGATAAATCCCAGCCACCTACATCACCTGTCAGTTTCCCAGTGACATTGTGGTAGACATGGGTCTCGAGGAGGCATTTCAAAGAAGACAGGAGAATGGAACATGCAGGGAATTCCATTTCCCACGGGCCACATGGGAGAAATACAAAGGTGCTGTTTGGAGAACTGAACCAATGGACAATGGAAGCACTTTGGACTGATCTGTATTTAAAGGATATGGATTTTCTCTTCATGCTGTAAAACTCACTCCTCCCCATCCACTAACAGTCCGGCTGCAGCTTGTTTCTGAACTCTTGGGCTCAAAGGCTGCTGTAAATGACACTGCTAAATCTGAGTTAAGCAAATAGCTGTTTTAATTTGAAAAAAAAAAGTTTCTAGATACAACTGCAATTGACATAGACAAATAGATACCTATAACATGGTTCATTTACATAGATGGGAGAGATTCTTAGCTTGTGTAAGTTGTCCTAGCTCCACAAATTTACATGACTTGCAGATTTGTCCCATACTGTCCACACATTGACTTATTCAGGTCAAAGCATGAAAATGATAAACAAACATTACAGTGGAGAGAAGTTAATTCCCCATAGATTATATTTCCGATCAGATTTTACATTTATATTGTAGTCTTCAGGGCAGGGACCTTGTTTTAATATTTCTCTGTAATGCATCTAGCACTCTTTTAGTGATGTATAGCTAATGTTAAAACAAACTAATCCTGATAGAACCCTCAGTAGGTGGATACAGAAATATACTTCATCTTATTTTACAGAGAGGGAAATAGAGGCAGAAATATTAAGTGGCTACCTGAAGGCTACCAAGCAAATGGCCAAAGGTAGAATTAAAACTCACAGTTGCCTGATGATGAGGTCACAAGACCCCACAGCCTCCCACAGCAATCAATTCACAAAGGTTTTAACCTGGAGGAAGCTATGGAGGCTCATCAATGACTTTTCATCTCCAGATTCTACCTCATGATACTGATGCAATCCCACTGACTTGAGGCTGTCTGAAAACAGAGAATGGCCTGTGAAGTCAAGTCTGTTGGTGTCTGCTGGTTGTTCTGAATTAATGCCTGGATACGTTTACAAATAACCAGAAGACTTGCAAGATTTCAGTGTCTCTTCAGTAGATCCCCAGAAAGGCCGAATAATTATGCCGACACTATTAAAATGACTCAAAAGCATTCAAATACACTGCTTCATTAATTCCTGTGGCCTGGGAGACGCGGTCGTCTCTTCACATCTTCTCTCCTCTCATGTTGCTTGTGGTAAATGACTTGTGACATATTAAGGGGATATTCTAAATCTGCTTTGACTTGAAGGCCTCTTTTGACTGACTGCTTGGTAATATTCTGATAGGTTATCCAGAGATAATCACTCCGTAACTTCAGTGTGAATGAGAGATTCCTGCTTAGGCTCTGACTCCCCTAGCATTCTACAATTCCTTTTTGCTGCCCTCCCCCCAAAAATAGCCTGTTGGAATAACATTGTAGGCCTGGCAGAAGCAGCAGAACCAGGAGACCCTACCTATATTACAGGTTTAATATCAACATATTTAATCATCTTAGCTTCCATCTTAAATATATTTAAACACAAGCAAAAACCTTCCAAGATCAGGTCAGCAGGTAAGCTCAGTGAGGCTGCCTCCACTCTGGTACTTGGCAAAATGAATGCTTACCCTAAAACAGTTAGAAAACTATACTTAATGTTTTCAGGGGTGTTGCCAGGTGCTCTTGGTTCCATTTCTCCTGCTTTCTTGCTGATACACTCATTGACCCATCTGGTTCCCTTCTTGCCCCTATTCCAACTTCAAAGAACTTTCATCTGTTTCCATCTTAAATGTCAGCAGCCTTCAGTTCTCAGGAAAGTCCCAAAGCCCTTTGGACCAGTTAGTAGGCACCTTCTGAGGTGAAGCAATGGGAAGTCAGCCCCATTCATGAGCACCATAGACCTGTAGTGAGCAAACATTATAAGAGAGCCTGAAAACTGTGCTATCGAGTAACCCTGCTGGGGACTCTAGGAATTAGGCCTTTAATGCAACTGTTTCTCTCCAGATGCCCAGGTACATTAGCAAGTTGATGTTACTTAGTCACCAAAAAACTATTATCTCTTCACACCAGCTCCAGCAGGTCGGCCTTATGGATTTCCCAAGGGGCTAAAGCACTAATTAATTTGCTTGAAGCATCATCTCATTAGCAGATTTTGGAACTCTAAGAAATCCTGTGCTGAGGATAGATTTCCTCTGTAATCTATCTGTCAGCATCTGATCTATCTCCTGGATCTATTTACTGTATCAATAAATCCATCTGCAGGGGCTGCCCCCATCTTTCTGGGTATTTACACCCTGCTCATTATTGTCAGTTTTGAGCACCTCAGGGGGATAATTTTCATAAGTGTTCTAGTAGGCACATCCTTAAATCACAGGCACTGTAAAATCTGAAAACCCTGGACTGTCATAGAAAAGCATAATATAAATTATACAATACTGGGCCCGGGACACTTGTGAGGCTGCCCGATAGGACAAGCAACATCTTTAATCCCACTGGTTCCTTGCAAAGCAATGTGATGGGTGCTTTGGTGCAATCAGGGAACCTGACATCCCACCACCACAACATTGTGCTGAGACATTGAAAACATACCAGCATTTTTAGCAGCTCCCCATGCTGCATGAGGGAAGTGGGATTGACCCTAACCAAACAGGACAATCCTGAAAATATCCCAGTCTTGTGCAGCAGGAGGTAAATGGATCAGCAATAATGACACAGAAGTTCCTTTCTTGCCACCAATGGACAGCACGCAAACTGGCTTGTTATATGAGAGTTCCAGTTTGCTTCTGATGCACCAAACATTGATCACTGCAGGGAGGCAGGATACCAGATTTGACGCCCAGGTGACTCAGGCCAATTTAGTAAAACTTGAATTGGTATGGCTGTTCGTTTTCTTAATGAGACCAGGTGACTTAATGAGACTATGGTGACTGATCCGTAACAGCACAGGGCCTCGTGGCTTTGGAGGACGGCAGCCCTCACTGCAAGGGGTTATCCTATGACATAGGACATTGAAACATTTTGCTCTGTGCCAAGCTCCCAGACATCACGCAGTTGGCAAAGTGAGACAGAATAGAAATGATGCTTTGCATGTATATAACACCATTCTTCCGAGGCTTTCCAAAGCTGGGTGAGCCCCACATTAAAGGCAAGAGAACGTGAGGTAGAAAGAAGTGAAATGATTCTTCCAGTCACTCAGTGGCACTATTGGGATTCCTGATGTACAATCCCTGGCTGTTGCCACTAGCCAGCATTATCGGCCACTTATTCCTCTGTTACCTCCATCCCCACAAATGGTGTGGCATGCAGAATGTTAACCTGCTAATTGAGTTAGTGTTAATGCCCTGAGAGTCCACAAAATCCCACTCTTTTCTGCCTGGTTATACTAAGACTGGAATAGGTGCCGAGACCGCAGCACAAAATTGCACCAGGGTGGGAGAACTGAAGGTAAGAAATGCCTCGCATGGGAGCACCAGTCCCTGCCCCCTGACAGAGCGAAGGGCAACAGCATTAAGTGGGATTAATTTCAGAACTTCCTCCAAGGTGAGGATTTAGGAAACGTGCACCTCACTCTCTTCCCATCCTTTTGCCTCACTCACTGCACCTGCCCCAAAGCCCACTGAAGACAAAAAAAAGCATCAGGCTCTTCTGCTCCCCCTGACATCCCCAAATGGGGACTGCTCCTTTCATGTGATTCCTAACCAAACACTTTGCCATCTAGGTCGCTGGTTGGTGATGGCTGATAATCATTACAACCAAAAGCTGTGTGGTGGCACAGGTCAGGTGGGTTCCTTGGAGCTCATATCACAGACATCAGCCTTTATGATGGACTCTCACTGTCTCAGAAGAGTCATGGGAACCCCTCTGTCCTCCTAGCTGTAGTTTTGATCTTTTCAGATTAGTCCTGAAGCACTCAGGAGAAGGGGAATGCCTGGAGCTGTGAAAGGTAGAAGTTGGGGATGTAGTGCGAGAGTGGGCCCTGACTCAGCCTGCCGATTAACAGCCCTTCCTTTTTGAATCCTGCCAAGCTGATCCTGGGATTCAGACCCCCAAAGTTTCAAATTCCCATGAAGCAAATTCCATTAGCAATCACAGAGAAGCTCTGAATATTTGAGTCCAGACCTTACCAAAAAAAAAAAAAAAGCCCGGTAAAAATCCAGGCTGCAGAATTCAGAACTAGAGCCAGAATTTGAAGACTCCCCAGGTGTGGGTTTGGCTTGGATCTTTCTCAGAAAAGATCCAGGACTTGATTCTTCACTCCAAGGCCCTGGTGTAACTTCACTGAAACCAGGCATGAAATGGGAGTGACAAACCTATAGCGTCACTATTGTTGCATCATGGATGCACTCAAAGCAACAAGGAAAAGGGCTCCAGAAAGCATCCCTCAAATTAGGGGCTCCAGTTCTCACCTGGGACAGGAGATGATTGAGAGGGCAGGGAAAGATGAAAACACCAGACAGCAGTTGTCAGTGATTGAATGTGAACACCCCTTTTGTCTGTAGATTAATAGGACTTTGTACTGGGATGGTGCCTTTCATCTGAGGATTTCAAAAAACATTACAAGCACAAATGAAGGCAGGCTTGCCCCTTGCCCCCTGAGGTATTCGTCAATCATTATCCCCATTCCACAGAAAGGAGAAGTGCTTTCTCCAAAGACACACAGCAAATCAGTGACAGAGCTGGCAGTCCTGATTCCAAGGCCTCTGCTCATCAAGAATCTGCCTCATTCCTGCGGTTTGGACCCCAACAGACTAGAGAGAACCTTCATATTCTAATTTTCACCTGCATCTAGTTAATTACAGTCATTTTCTGCAGTCACTCTGCTGGAGAATCTATGAGCCTTGCAGGGCTGAAAATTAGTTCATGCCCCATTACTGGCAGAGAAACTAGGCCCAGCATACTACAGTTTCCATTTCACACATCTGACAAAGTAGGATTCAACCCACAAAAGTTCATGAGATAAATAAATTTGTTAGTCTTTAGAAGTGCCACAGGAGGGTTGTTCAATCTAAATATTGTCTGAATGAAAAGTGGGAAGAGGCTGTGCATTCTAGGTAAGCCTCTGCGAAGCTGTGACGGGGCAGGCCGGCCCCGCACTCAGGCGGGCCTATATGCCCGGAAGGGAAGGGAAGGGAAGCCCCGCCCCTCAAACCCTGCTGGGCATGCTCAAACAGCTGCCCAACTATAAAAGGCTGGGATTCCCCTCAGTTGGAGGCTGACCAGCGGAGGGAGCAGACACAGGCTAGGAGCTCCCGCTCAGACTCTGGTCTAGGTCCTGCCTCAACGGAGCCGAAGCCAGGGACGTCCGTCACGGGGCGAACCGAAGGCAAGGCGGATCAAGGCGCACCTAGCCAGGGCGGATCCGAGGACCCCGACGGGACAAGACCCTTGACCAGGGGGGCGTCTGTGGCACCGGCAGCCCACCTCTCGGCGGCCAGGTAGGAAGCAGCCCAGGGCGGGGTAAGTCGTGGCGGACACAGGCCGCGTCCGAGCCTCAGTCGGCGCGTTGCGGTGTGGATCCCCGCCGACGGGGCCAGGATTCCCCCGCACACCCCAGGGCCCTGGGCTGGGGTTCAGAGGAGTGGGAGGGCCTGAACCCCCCTACCTGGGCCCCCGTGCCCCAGGGAGCCACGCTGGGCCTACGACTTATTGACTCTGGCCAGTGGGCCGCACTGCCCTGACGCAAGGGCCGGGACTTCTTGCCCCGGGCATTGAACCCTAACGCCTTGCCCGGGTGGCACGCGGAGCTCAACCACTCCGCGACAGAAGCCTTCCGTTAAATGAGACCCCATCACATGAAAGAAAGAAAGAAAGAAAGAAAAAGAACTTTTGAATCCAATTCCTCTTCTGTAGCTGTCATGACTGGTTTGCATCCTTTCCTTTGGTTCTGTGTTGGCAGGAGCAGGAGGGGAATTCTTCTGTGATGATGAATCGTTGTGACTCACCTGCTTTTCCATTCCTGGGGGAGGTGGGGCAGGGGGGAAGCCTGCATTAAAGGAGACAACAGAGGTATAGTCCCTTTCTTCATGGGTGCTTTGAAATCAAAAGGAATTATGCAAAATTCTCCTGGGGAGAATAGCAACTCACTAAAGCAAGAGACATTCCCTCTGGAAGGTGAAATGGGGTAATTAGCTGTCATGTCTTGGGAAGCCTAATGCCGTATTTACTCATAAAGACCCAGCTGCTGCAATCCAATCCTTGCACCAATCCAGGGCCCTCTTGGGCTGTGATCAAGATCTACCAGTGCAGATCCGACTCTGGGACTGGGGTCTGGAAGGGAATACAGCTGACTGATGGAAGCCCTGCCTGAGGAATTTTACAAGCTGAGAAAAGGAGGTTCTTCTTCGAGCACTGCTCGGATGCACTCAGTAATAGGTGTCTCCGTGCTGGAGCACCGAATTGGTCGGAAAAACTTTGTCCTAGCCTGTCAGAAGAGGAGAGGCGGCCACTGCCCCTTGCGCCACCCGTGGCTATCTATATGGCTGCCTCCCCGCCCCCTCCTCAGTTTCATTTCTTTCGCCTTGCGTGTCAGATCTAGAACATCCACTCCTTGCTAATCACAAGCAGCCTGTCGCTTCACTGGATTCACTGTCTGAGAGGGCACATCTCCCTTGTGGATTTATTTCCACTGCGAGAGCCCAACACCAGATCGGAACATCGCATCGACGATACCAGGTTTCAAACCCTGTGCCGAGTGCGGCAAGGCCTTCCCCCAGGACGACCCCCAAGGGAAGTGCCTCAGGTGCCTGGGCAAAGACCACATGGTCTCAGCATGTTCCATCTGTCTCTCCTTTAAACCTTGAACGATTAAGGAGAGGGAACAGCAACGCCGCGCCCTAGCCTCAGAGGAGGCTCAGCACCCTTCTCCCAAGGCTTCGGGTGAGAGCCTAGCACCAAGACCCAGCTCGGCACCAGAGCTGACACGGCACCGTGCCACTGGTGGCCACTGTCGCCTCTGCCGCACCACCTCGGTGCTGACTCCAGCACCGCAGCGCCTACCCAGCACCTCGGCACCTTGGCAACAATCAAGGTGACCCTCAACCAGCCCGGCACCATCGGCACCAGGCTCACCTCGGCACCGCTCCAAGTCATCTCCGGTGCCGACAGCACGATACAGCCTGGCTTCACCGGTGCCGACATCAGCTCGGCACCGGGCAACCCCACCCTCGGCACCACGAAGCCCGGTACCGGGGGAATGGGAACCCTCCCCTAGTGAGGACTTACCCGTGACCCATGCGGAGTTGCTTCTTGTCCCATCCACCCCAGAAGCGGTGGAAGCAGCATGAGCTCTGCTGCTCCTTCCTACCCCACCTGCCCCACTCCCAATCAGAAGGGGCAAACCGGCCTTCATTTCGAAGGCCTGGGTTCACACGGGATGCTCACCCTCACCGTCCAGCCCCCCGCCTTCCAACCTGGTGGGGGTGGGCACCACTCTGCTGATGGCACAAGGCCGGGAATCCCGACTCCCGTCCCCTGCCTCCAGCCCAGAGGAGGGACCTTCCAGGGGCTCCAAATGGCCCCGACGCTGCACATCAGGCCCATCACCCTTCCGATTTCGATCACAAGAGTGGTCTCCTGAGGGCACTCCCCCCCCCCGGCCCCCAATGCGGACCCCCGATGCCACGCTCTCTCTGGCACCGGAGTCCTTCATGGGCAACCTCCCAGCACACTTTGATCTGTTGCATCGAGCCACGGCCTACTTAGGTATGGAGGTGGAGCCCCTGACCCTCCCTCCCAATACCTTGTTTGGACCAGCATTTGCCACCACGGCGCCTCTAGCAATCCCGCCCTGCCCAAGCATGTGGGACCTCGCACACTCACGGTAGCAAAATCCAAGCTTCATCCCCCTGGTTTCAGACACAGCAAGCATGAAATATCGGGTATCCAAATCCGACTACCCCTCGCTCACTGGCCACCCAGTTCCCCCCAGGAATGCAGTGCAGATGGCAATGAGGGCTGAAGAACCCCCCAGGGACCCCCTCCCTGGCTCCAGGGAGACCAGGGAACTGGATTTGTTAGGCCACAAGGTGTACTCCTCGTCAGCTCTCCAACTGCAGGTGGCAAACAACCAGGCCATAACCAGTAGGTACCTACTGGATGTCTGGGAATCCCTTGGGAGATTTAGGAATGTGCTCCCGCCCAAGGCCAGAGATGAGTATGATGCCTTCTTGGAGGAAGGCAACATAATATCTCAAGACCTCCTTCTATCAGCCCGTGATGCAGTGGACACCGCAGCTCACATCATGGCCTTGGCTCAGGGAGGCTAGCGCGCCCCCTAACGCCCAGCAGGCAGTCCTTGACCTGCCTTTTGAGGGAAACGTTCTGTTCCCCCCAGAAACCCTTTCTGTGGTGAGTATGGCCCAGGATCACCCAGGATCCCCAGGGAGAAGCCAAATATTTTGGCTTCCTCCCTCCTGGACCCACCCCCCCAACTTAGCTTTCCAATTCCCTGGGTGGGACAATTTCCCTTTTTTTTCCCCTTTTTTCCCCTTTTCGCCTCACTCACAGTGGAAAGAGGACCTTCGGTCACCCGGCCCCTCTGACCATTACCCTCTTTATCCTTGAGGGGTAGGGGGTCCCCGTGGCACCATTGTCCCCCTCACTTTTCCCCATAGGGAAGATAGACCTGCAAGGATCCACATTGATCCCTCCCCATTCTTTCCCTCCCTTGATTGTGGGACCAAAGCTTCAATCAGGACGCCAGGGTTGACAATGTATGACACCCGCTTATGGTGCTGGTATTCCAATACCATAGTCACCACCAACACCCCCCCATCCTTAAGCAGCGACTTTTCTGAGGACAAAGCCACCCCTCTCCTACTCCTAACAACCCTCCCTTCCCGAATACTCCCCATCGCATTCTTCCCCCTAACCCCTCGTCGAGGAATGGAGACGCATCTCATTGTAGCCCAGCTGCAGCAGGGCTCCAAGATGCGCACATCCGAAGCCTACCCGCAACAAGACTGCCTGTGGCCATGACATGTGTCTCAGGTAAGCCCCCTCGCTCGGGTTAGGGGAAGGGGAGGGGATGCCCAGGTCACAGCACCGTCTTCTGCGCTGTGACCAAAAACCCCTCCCACTCCCCTTTTCAACAAGATCTGTGCGTTAAGGGGACACTCCTATGTGGTATTCAGCTACCTGGATAGCTACTTCATCAGGAAGGGACACTTACAGAAGGTTTTCACCCTGCATGGGGCCCAGGCACACCCCCCACCCTTGTACAGTTCCTCGTCTCTACCCTATGGTTATCTACTGGGAACCAGGGGCTCACCTCAGGAACCCCCACTCTGATCTACTGCCTCCAAGGTAGCCCACGCTTCCCCAACCTCACCAAGTACGGCCGGGGTCACCCCTTGTTAACCCTGAAAGGGGATTACCTCACCGTGTACCATGGGTGAGGAAACTGCGTAAGGTCCATCCCTTACAGTGCCCTCCCTTGTGGCTTCTGCCTCGATACCCTCTGCTCCCTGGATGGTTGTCTACAGCAGACAGAAGGTTCCCTGCTTCCAGGGCACTTGCATCAACCCTTGGCCTATGGCCTTACTCCTTAGCATGGGCCCCTTCCTCCTTTTTCCAGCCTGCCCCTGCAGGACCATCCCACTATGGTACACATACCTCCCTGATGCTACAGCGTTTCCCCATACGTGTTGGTAAAGCTGGGCACTTCTGTGGTCCCTTTTCCTTTCTTAAGGACCCACTTACTCCCACGGCCATTATGATGGCATGACACACAGAGCCCAGCCTGTACAACATAGAACAGTTGGGGCTTTAGCCCCTCTTTATTCGTCCTTGGGCTCTCCCCGGGGAGAAAACTTCATTAGGTTCTCTGATCCTGAGGTGGCCGTCAGACACGGCACCTGCCACCTGGTTATGGCCCATTCTCTAGCTCAAGAAGGACCTTTCCTTGGCAGTGGAGTTCTTCACCATCCATGTATTGAAGGGTTTTCCGCCCTGGCAGCCCTGACATGGCAAAGTGGTAGCGTTCTCCCTCAAGAATGCACCTTACATGCTGAGTCCGCAGTCCTTGTCGACCCTCCTTCGATTTCTTGGTCTCCAAGGGCCTGTCTAGATGGCAGTAGGGTTCTCTGTTGCCTCCCTTTTCCTTCCCCTCACACCTAGTGAGAGCTTCGAGGGAAACCCTGTAGCTTAGACCAATGGGGCCCCTACCTTACACCCTAGCTTTCCGCGGCCCTTAGTAGGCTGTCTTTTCACCAGTATTGCCTCAGGCCACCATGCGGTCAGTATCTTTTCGGGCCTCTCCCCTGCAAGAGCCCAGTTGTGGTGCCAGCCTAACTGAAATCTGCGCTCCTATGCTACCAGGTCATGAATTAGCATACTGTAGGCCATCCTGCTTGGCTCAACTCTATACGTCGCGGCTAGTGCCCCATGGTCTTCTCAGTCGCTCTCAAGCCCACCTCACAACCTGGTATCCTTCCCTCCCCCTTGGCCAGACGGGCTAGGACAAAGTTTTTCTGACCAATCCGGCGCTCCAGCATGGAGACACCTGTTACTGAAGGGATCCGAGCAGCCCATCTCGAAGAAGGATGGTTACTGAAGAGTAACCCACCATTCCTGAAATACCTGTGGTGTTGTAGGTCACCAACTGCTGTTCAAAACACTCATCCCATTCCTGGGTGAGTTTGTACTGCTCCGCCTTGCTCTCGTAGGCCTCTCGGATAGAATTCACCCCTCTCTGTTTCACTCCTGAGGGAAGAATTGGCTTTAAACCACCTTTGTGCTCACTGTATGAGTAGAACTAATAGAACTGCCTGCCCTAGACACTGGGAAGCAGAAAGCAGCCTTAGTATGTTAGCCCTCCTCTCTGGGAGGAACCCTCGTGCAAGATCCACCTGGAATGGCTTTGTCCCTGGTGCCAGAAATATCCTGGGCAACTGATCTCACCTTCTTGAAAAACCCTGTAGATGACAGGAGTGGTGCTAAGGGACCATCCAGCAAGAGGATCTATTCATTCAGAAACTCCCCAGGTAGGTTTCTGCAGGAAAACCAACAGCCCTCTTCTGATGGTGTGTTACTGAGACAGTCTGCCGAATCATTGTTGTCTGGTGCAAAAAGGTCTGGAGATGAAAGTGTTCTAGTCCCCCGCTCCAAGAGAGGTCAAGGGTGGAACTGACACCCCAGAAAAGCAGTCTGCTACAGAGGACCCTTTCAGAGTCTGGGCCCCAGAACCGGACCTTTAAATCGAGGCCTGAGTGCTCAGATACACAAATGCTTTTCTATGTCCACTTGACACAGCCTCAGTGGTGTAAAGCAGGGGCATAGACTGTAAGATGCTGTGGCTGACAGCACTTTTGGTGATGCTAAAACTGAAGTAGCTCCTCTCTGCCAAAGAACAGCTAAAACTCAGCCACGGGCCATGACACACTTTTGTGTCATGGCACAGCAGTTGAGAACTGTTTTTGTAAAGAGACCTTCATACAAGGGGCAATTCATGCCGAGGATTTAAAAAAGCCTCCATGAACTAGGTTTCTAAATAGATGAAACCATGCAGGACAGCTCTGTGCTCCTACAGCATGAACCCTGGAGGCAGAGAGCCAGCTTGTTGTCACGGAGGCCTGGCTCCTGGTACCGGCCAGCCCTGGTTCTCCCAGGCACAGCCTCCTGCCACTATGCTGAGGAATGACCTCATTCGCCAGACATGGGTCCAGCTACACTTCCCTCCGCCTTGGCTCCTCTCCTGGCTCTAGGACAGGAAGGAATAATGGCCATGTTCCTGCCTCTGGGTGGGTGCTGAAAGTAAATAGCCTAATATTTGTTCAGTGCTTTGGAGACACAGTGGGAGGGTTCAAAACACACTGAAAGTGACCCAAAGATGCCCCTGACTTCACTAGCTTTGTATCAGGCCCTCAGAGGGCTAAAGATTGCTAACATGCAGCCTGGGGAAGAGCAGTAAAGGAGGCTGTTTTCATCCACCTTTGTCTTTCTCCCTGTTCTGGGCAGCTAGAGCTGCTCTCCTTCACAGCTGCCTCCTGAGGGCTGCCTGTGTTGTGTCTATGCCAGGAGAATTCTCCCCACACCAGCTACCCTTTGCTATCGAGGGCGGAAGACCCAATTTGAGACCTTTGAGACTTCAGTACACCCTAGATGCCTGGTCAATCAGTACACCTGCTTTCTCCTCCCCTCTGCATCAGTGTTGGGGGCTCACTAGCATGTAGGTCAGACCCTGCCCCATCACCACACTGGGCAGCCCCAGAAGCACTGCATGGTATGTAAGTCAGGGCTCAGCCTGCCCCCAATGACTGGCTTTCCAGCTAACCCTGTAGCCCCATCTCTCATTACAACGTTAGACACCTTGTAAATTACATAGCAACATGCATTTGCAGATGGCTTGGCGGTAACAAAAGGCGAGGGGATGAATAAACAGGAGGGCGAGAGAGAGGTTTTTTAAGTTCCACCATGGCAGCCTATGGGGAAGGAGGGGAGGCATCTCCAGACCAGCAGTGGCCTTTATACCATGGGGATGATCATTCTGGTAAATGTTCTGCCATCTGTTCATCTGGATAATTATACCATGCCCACCACAGTGTATCTGAATGCTCCACTGCCCAGCTAGGACAGGGAAGAGAGTGGTATACGTGGAGACACTGAGGTAGAGATGGACACATATGAGGAGAGATAGGCAACATCAATTTTTAAGGATCTCTCTTGAGCTCTCTAAGCTATTCCAGGGCAAATTACCCCACCCCTTGCCGAGTTATGGTAACCACAGATCCTGGAAGACAGATACAAACCCATAGCACCTTCCATCAAAGCACCTTGAGGGTAATTAACTCAGCTCCACAATACCTCATCCATTTCCTACAGAAAATATCTCTACAAAGGAAAAGCACCAGTCTGAGGCCATGCAAGAAATCTGTGGCAGGGCCATGTAACACTTACAGAGTTTCAAAAGGAAAACTCGATTTCAGGCCATGCTTAGAACCTGTCCTATAGATGCATTTCTACTGCCTGCTGATACCCAAACAGGCTTCAGCCAAGAACCAGCCATTGCATAATCTACCAGGGATTGCCTGGGCAATCACTCCATTCTGTAACTGTGCACATCAACTGCCATCCTCTTACAGGGGCTGGAGCTCAAAAGTTTAACAAGAAGCTGGGGGCAATGTGGTTCATACTCAAGGAAAAATGCACTGCCCCTCAGTCGCATCCCAAAAGGCGCCAAGAAACCAGGGGCCAGACTTGTGCTTGTCCATGTGCTGTGGAGATGCAGACTGCTCTGGGAGATGCTACAAGGAGAAGCCATGGCATCTGGGGCATCAAGCCTGCGGCTTTATGGAGTGTATCTTCAGACAGCAAGAGGCTGGCTTGCAGGCTGCTTTGGGGGACTGGCTAAGCCTGTCTTCAACCCAGAGAGGCCAAAGACTTTAGAGCTGGGCGAGAGAAAGCCGGTTAAGTCTACTTTACTCCTCCAGGCAGGATCCTGGCACCAGCCCATCCATGCAGTCAGATACTGACTGCAGGCAAGGGTTTGCCTTTAAGAGATGCTGTGAAGAAGCTCCACTCTGTCAGAATCAGCCGGTGCAGACTATGCCACACCCCTCAGAGAGGAAAAGCCAAGAAAGAGGAGGCAGCCGCTGCTGTGACTAGACAGAACTGGATGGCTGAGGAGCCCCTGAAATGAAATCCCTCCCTATCCTTCAGACAGAGCTCCGCATTGGAAAGCCAGCTCTGAGCAACATCCCCAACACAATGCAGGGCCGAGGTTGATCTCTTGGGGCTGCCAGACCCTAGGCAATGCGGAACGCCTTGTCTTAGCTGCTAGCTAGGGCATTTCCTGCAGACACAGGCTGCCCCTTGTGTCTTGATTTGAAACATAGATAGATAGATCATGGTTACAGGTAGAGTAATGCAAAGCAGCGGAGAAGCTGCTCCTTTAACAGAGCCCCACAAGCCACCCCCAGCATAGAGCCTAGCACTGCACGCCTCCTCAACAGTGTGTGACTTAATCTAGAGGGCTCTCGAAAGCCCTCCCAGTAGACCCCCGAGTGGGGGGTGCTTTAATAATTAAGCAGGCGAGTCAGGGCCCAGATGTCAGCTCTTATTTAAGGAGTTGATCTAAATACCACATAGGCAGCACTTAAAGTGTGTCTAAAAAAAGACTCCGGACTCCTCACTCCCTCCAGAAGTGGCCTCCTGAGCTCAGCGCAGCACCAGTCAGGGTTCTGACATGGCAACTGGCGTCAGCCAGTGGGGTGGGGTGGGGTGGGAGCGGGGCTGGCTGCAGGGTGACATAGTGAGTAGTGGGGAAGCCAGCGTACTGTGTCCTCCCTTCTCCCTGCACCAACCCAGCCCACCCAGTCCCTATCCTCTCATCCACCGTGGCTCACTCAGAGGAGCGGGGTACGGGAGAGTGTCATGTGGGGAGGAAAGCACAGGGGAGAAAGGAGGGTGTCCCTGCACGCTGAGACATTACAATGTCAGGACAGGATGTGACAGAGACCAATGCCCTCTGGTGGAAAAGCTCATTCTGGCTGTCCTCCCCACAGACCCAGTGACATGGCTCTCCAACACTGCTGCAACACAGGATTTGACAAAACTGAATCTGGTGAAGTGGGTTGGAGCTCAAGAAAGCTCATGCCCAAAGAAATCTCTTAGTCTTTAAGGCGCCAATGAACTCTCATTGTTTTTGCTGTACACAAACTAACATGGCTACCCCTCTGGAAACAAGCAAGCCTAATGCAGCTGGGACACCCCCCTGTGCTGGGGAAAATCTGATCTGCTCTCTGTATCCCCAAACACTCCTTAATATCTTTCTCCTCAGCAAGTCAGAGAATGTCACATTACTCCACTAACCTCCCACAATGCTGTGATGCTTCTCTGCTCTCCCTGTGTCACCAGGCCAGCCTCTCCAAAGTCTCAATCACTGGCCCAGTCCCACAAGGGCCCTACCTCTATCATTGACCCAGTCCCTAAAAACCCCTGGCTCAGTCACTGATCCAGTCCCACAATACCCCGTATTTCCTGAAGCTGGGCTATGATCTTGCGGCCAGACTGGTAGGGCCAGGATGTCCATGATCATAACATTGAACTGCTCCACAGTGGCCCAGTTTCCCAGAGGCTTGATGGTAAATTGGCTCTTTACATGCCCAAAGGAATGTTACTCAGTGATGCCACCAGGGCAGCTGGCAGCAATGGAAGCCAGAATTGCCCTGTAATTTTGCTACCCCAGTGCTGTAGGACTAACTTTGAAATCCTCGTCTGGTGGGCTCTGGAGGAGCCTGAGGACTCCAGTAGAATTTAAGCTGCATCAAGGCCTTGCATTAGCTGTCAGCACCGTTCATGGATTACTTTCGTCATGGAGATTTGTCTGTCCACAGAAAACCCATCCTGCAGGGCACCCTGATCATGACACCAGGCCTTGCAGTATCAGCATATACCTGCCCTGACACCATCTTGGGAATGATCTGTCAAGACAGGCTTTGGAGATTCTTGCCAGCCTCAGGCAGAGAAAATGACAAACCTAAGGAGGAAATCAACCCTGACTCCATGCAGAGACCAATGCCTAGGGAAGGCATCCTGAGGTTGGCACGTGTGTGGCAGAGCCACCAGTGAATGGAGGAGTACCATGGGAGTGATCAGATAAATAAAGTAGCAAGAGAAGGGACAGTACAGCCCAGAGGGATGCTCAGGAGAAGAGAGGGAGTCAGCAATATGATGAATGCTTCTGGAGTGAAGCATGTACCTAACTGATCATAGAGCTGTAGCTCTGAATGGAATGTGGTCCAAAGCAGGAAGGCTTCAAACCTGCCACTGTGGCAAAATCTCAGGAGTGTTTCGCAAGTCCTGTCCATCCAGGAGTGTAAAGCACAACCTCTCCAGGGTCACGAGGATCTCCTGCCTGCCATGTAAGAGGTTAATTGATACTCAGCCTGGTTGGCAGGGCAAGCCAGTGACTGCAACAAAATGCCAGGCTGCTTTGCCAGTCATACTAAGTTAGGACTGCAACACCATCCTAGTACGGCAGTGCAAATGGAGACTGCAGAGTAATTCCAAGGCTGCCCCTGTAAATCACACAGACCTGGGGCTGTCAGATGAGGACTGCAGGGAAAGGGCTGAATAAAGGAATCAATGTGCTGTCGCCAGTAGATTCCCCTCTGCTCTGCAGCCTGGGCACAGTCCAAAGGGGACGCAATCACTCTTCCAAATATGGTATTTCATGCACATAATTGCCTGGATTCTTCCTCTGGCTGCAGAGGGGAATTTCCCCTACCTGCTGCAGCAAGCATTGGTCAGCCAGCTCTACGAAAATGCAAAGAAAAGAGTCTTTCAGTAGTCCTGTTTCTAAGGGACGGTCCCTGCAGATCACCTGCTAATGCCCTCAGCTCAGTGGGAATCAAGAAAGCGATTGCCTGGCTGGAGGAATGCAGCACTTTGTAGGATAGGGACCCGTAGGCACAAGGCGTGGATGATTGTGCTGCAGACAGTACTGAGAATGCTTCACTGCCGCTTGTTGAAAGAAGCTGCCTGCCTTTCTGACACTGAGGCTGGATTAAGATCAATGCCAAAACTGAGACTCCGTCAGGGGTTACTCCTCACTCCCAGGCACTGAGCCACTTGCTTGCACAGGTGGATTAAAACCAGATTAAGCAGATCTGCCCGTTCTAGCCCCATGTTGCAGAGGGACTCCCAATTACCTGGCTATGGAGGAAACAGGCAGCCAGGTATCTAGGAACAGGGGCGCATTTGTGTACATTCCTGGCAGTGCCTGCTTCCCCACGATGAGGGCCCCATGCTTCTGGTCAATCCCAATCCCATTTAGCCTGGATTCCATGGCACCTTTGTTAAACTGATCAGAGGTTCTGGAATGAGAAACTCCAACAAGAACAGAGGCCAGGTTCTTATTCCTCTGTCAAACTTCTGTGGGGACAGGGTTCTTTTTGCTACCACTCTGACAGCTGGAGTCTTTTGGGGTCAAGAGGGTTATGGAGTTAGACCTTAATCTGTTCCATATGGTACCAAAACAAAAGTACAGACAAAATAGAAACTGGAATTTAGTGACTGTGTGATTTGCTGGCATTTCTAGAAAGAAAGAAAGAAAGAAAGAAAGAAAGAAAGAAAGAAAGAAAGA
>ML681971.1:9994164-10045054 GCA_007922195.1 Podocnemis expansa
AGAAAGAAAGAAAGAAAGAAAGAAAGAAAGAAAGAAAGAAAGAAAGAAAAATAATTTTTCAACATTTTGTCAGAGATGTCACATTTTTAGAGCTGACTAACAAGTCCCCAAGCAACACAGTAACAGTTTCTACCATAGACACAACCTTCCTCAACTATTGTCCCTCAATGACCTGTATTAGCCGACACAATAAAAACTCTCTGTCCCATTAGCAGGCATGGGGTGGAGTCCAAGCGTCACACTCCACATCCAGATTCACATATTCCGGTGTTCAGGAGTGTTTGGACCCAGACTCAAGCCCTTGTTTAACTTAAACCCACTCAGTCCAAATGCAGATGACATGCTGAATATACATTGGGTGCGCAGAGATAGATACATAGATAGATAGATAGATGAGCGTCCCTGCCCCCGGGAAAGACCTGGGGCATGGCCCCCCCCCCAGCCAGAGGCCCCAGCCCACCACCCCAATTATCCGCCTAGGCCCGATCCGGCTTCAGGCTCTTCCTGTCACCAACCTGGCCCTGGATCCCCAGCCTGGGCCGGGGCCCGGAGAGGCAGGTGCCACTGCGGGCTGTCAGATCCCGGATCTCCGGCCAGGTCCAGGTCTGGTAGAGGCAGGGGCTGACCTGGGCATTAGGGGCACTGGCTCTGGGACTTGGGACATTCCCTACTTCCATGTAAATTGCTGATGCCCTGCTATGAAATCCACTAGCAAGAAAGGGTCTTGTCTGAAGAGACTCTGACTCCTGTCCAGCCTTTGATGCATTGCACAGCTTTCCCTGCCTGGTCCTGGTTGAGATGATTCATTGTGCTAGGTGTTTTCTTCCACCCTTTGCCTTGAGTCTCTGCCGAAGCAATCATTCATGTACGAGTGGCCCAAAACTGGAAGAGTATGAATGACCCTGACCATCAGGAGAATTAGAGACACAGTCTCTTGAATTCTCCCTCCAAGGCATTAGCCCCAGGAAGCGAGAGCAGTGTTGGGAGGACAACTTGACCACTAGAGCCTGCACCTGAGTCCTTCTCAAATGGGATCTTTGCTATCTTTGTTAAAGCCATGTGTGGACAAGAAAACAGCTCTTAGATTTATTTTGCATTGGAAAAGGAGAGGAAATGGAAAACTTTCCATGAAAAGGACTGTCCTGAAGATGAAGGATACTGAACTGGCAGCTCCAGGGTCTTGTCCCCACACAAAAGTGGCACCAGTTTAGGAACCGATTTAGTCAATTCCATGCAGTCAGCTAGCTTGGCTGCTGTCCTAATATAATTTGGTTTAAGTCAGATCCTTGCCCACATAAACTGCACTGATGTATGATCCTCTTAATGTGACTTCAAAGCACCCACACAAAGGGGGCATGCCAAATTAATGACTTCACTTTCTAAAGCATTAGTTAAATCAGAGCAACTTTTGGGCGTAGACAAGGCGCCGGAGAGAATGTATGTGCTCTTTTTGTCATAGAATTGACCCATCCCAGGCAGAAGCAAGGAAAGCAAGTTCCCCTCTGGGCCTGTGGAGAAACCAGAGGTGACTTCAGCTTATGAAGCTGTTGCTGCTGTGTGGTGAATTCGTTGCAAAGGGCGGGGTGAGGGTGATGAGGGGGAGATGGGCGCAGACAAGCCTAGTCTGCTCCCCCATTCCTGAATGTCTCCCCACCCTGAGCACATCACCTGCTTCTCACTGAATGCTGCCCAGCAGAAAGCACCAGCCAACTCAATTAAAGCTGTGTTGTAGGTGAATTGATTTCTTATGGCTCCATTTCACCTTGCCTCTGAGTCATTCTTTTTCTTTATAGCCCTGCATTACTCTGCCTTATCTGGTGCTGACAGGAGAGCCCCCAGGGTTCCCTAACCCCTTTGGCTGCTGCCACAGAGGCAGAGAACCCCCTCTGCTGACTACAATACCTCCCCCTTCAATCTGCCAGCTCTGCAGATGGACTTAGCAAGAACTAGCCAGTAAGCAGAAAGCACCGGGACTGCGAGGAATAATCGGCTTGGCTCTCTCATTAGTTTTCATTAGGGGCAGCCAGCATGCTGCAGTCTTGCTGGAATATGGCTCTGCAGGGTGAATCAGCAGATCTCTTAGTGAAGTGCTGGGACAGCCCTGAGATTAACCCTCACAAGGGCAGGGCACCCCTGTACACCCTGCCTGCCATGGTGGACATACGCCCAGCCACACTGGAAAGGAGAAGGCACATCTCATTCCGGGAGGGGTGAATTTGCCCTGAACGAATCCACAGGGATCTCAGTAAAACACACACCAGCAAGGGAGCAGGTGTGCACAGACAGGTTGGCCTAGTGATTAGAAGCTAGGTGCCCCGGCTCCCAATCTACTGCTCTATCACTGCCTCATCTACTAATACACCAAGAGATCTTGGGTCAGTCTCTGTGCTTCAGTTCCCCTTGGTGTAAAATTGTCTCTTTCGTGAGACTTCTGCAGCCCTGAGCAAAGAAGAGAGCCTCCCTTTAGCCTGTCAGCTCATCAGCTCTCTTTTACTATGTACCTGCAGCCCTGCTCTGGTGCTAGTGCCATTGCAGTCCAAATAACCACCTGTGATACATTCTTCCCAAAGCCCGGCACCATAAGCACCATGTAGCATCTGCTTTAGCTCTGCTAAAGTTTATGTGGTGATGCAGCCCAGGATCATGCCAGTCTCAGCAGCAAATGCCTCCAGATGATGCCAGACCACAGATGGCCTTGCAGGTACCGGTCAGTGAACATCAGTTCCTGACTCCTCCAGCACCCTCTCTGCATGCAGCGAGCATCCAGTCCTTCTTACTGGATGTCCCCAGCAACTAGTAAGTCCGCTGTCTCCAAAGAGATCGTAAATGCACACTAACTAGTTAGCTCCACTGAGGACACACTCTTGGCCTTAATTCATAACACTGAGATGGCTTATAGTAAAACTAAGAATAAGTTTATTAACAAAGGATGGAGGTTTAAGTGGCACCAAGCAGAGAAAAAGGAAAAGGGTTCATTAAAAGATGAACAACGGTAACTCACTTTTAGTAACTCTAGTAAGCTACGGTCTTTGCCTGAGCTGATTTCTCTGTTACATCAAGCTACCAGCATTTCTAGTCCTGCACGCAGGAGTCTCCAACACTGATAGAATCAGAGGGTGCTGAGGCCTTTGTTCTCTAAGTGATGGGTAACTAAAGTTGCTCTGCCCTTTTTCTTGTAGCCCAATAAACCTTTGCAAGGTATTCCTTGGACACGTACACCACAGACAAGTTCCAGAAATAACCTTGCCCAAAACCAGAATACAAAGGACATGATTTTTCATGATTTAAAAGCTCTTCTCATGATGTCTGAAGGTAGATGGATGGTCATGCCACACACAGGGTGTGTTCAAACAGGCTTCTTATTTCGAAACAACAGAGGTTGTTCCCCTGTTTCAAAATGGGAGCCGTGTTTCGAATCAGCTTAAACTTACTTCCGTTTTGAAACAACCCCGTGGGGACATGTTGTTTTGGAACAAACTGTTCCGAAACAACATTTGACCTTCCTCCCAGGGTGCTTAGCTCCCTGGGAGGAAGGGCCACCCCCTCAGCACCCTGGCCAAGGAACCCTCAGCAACCTGGCCAGGGTGCTGAGGGGTGTCGCCTGGCCGGCAGAGGGGGGCTGCAGACCCCTGCGGGGTGAGCCGCAGCCAGGAGGCAGGCTCACCCCACAGGGGTCTGCAGAGGACTGCAGACCCCTGCAGGGTGAAGCTGAGCCGGGTGCTTCACCCTGCTGGGGTCTGCAGTGTGAACATAGCCCCAATGTCTTTTTAAGGGGACTTTATGTTTGTTCTTTCTTGCTATTTTCGTCAGAATGCATGCGACTGTTCTTTGTACACGGAGGAGCACCACATCAATGATGTATACCACTGGCATTTGGATTTTGCAAATCTCAGTTTTATACAGGCCACCACAGTGCAAGGCGAATGAGCTGGGCACTTTCAGTTTTGCCCAGTGTCCCTTTATTGCCGCCGTCGCTCATGGATTTCTTTGCTTGACTGGCAGTAGCAGGCATGTCTTTTTTCCTGCACGATGCAGGTGCACAATTCTGTGTAATCTGAGTGTTGCTGCAGGGACCTGGTTCCCTTGGGATTCACTCAAACAGTTTATGAGTGACCACACAGGAATGGATGCAACCACTTGTATATCCCATAATGTCCTTTGAATGGTGTGAGCAGAGTACCTCTAAAGGCCTCTGCATGCTTGCCCCAAAGCAGGATGGATCAAGTCCCGTCTTAGATCAGTTGCTTATCATTTAGTTAGCAAATGATACTAACACCAGATTCTGCAGGAGGATCTGAGAGTTCATCAGCACAAGAGGAGAGGAAATAAGAATCCTTACTACAGAAAGCAGATTGTTAGGATCAGGGGCTTGAAGGATCAGAAAAGGATACAAACAACTGCCTGCCTCTCTTCCCTTTGGGGCAAAGGGAAAATTCTGCCCACACTTACCCTATTTGCATTTCACAGGGGTAGCCAAGGGCAGACATGAGTTTTTGTAGGGGCAGGAGATTAGAACACAAAATGATTCTGGGGCTGATGCGTGAGATAGAATTGAATTGACTCTGCTAGCCAGCAGTGCTCAGCCAGGCAAACAGCAGACCTTGCATTTGACACTGTCAGCAGCAGGTCTTGGACTCCCAGCCTGCACTGGGGCCCATGCTCAGTCCCTTTGTTCTCGCTTGTGGAGCAGGACATAGGGGAGACAAAGTACATGTCTCTGTGCACACAGTGCTCTGGAGCAGCTGGGATCTTGCCCGGGAGCCAGTGTAAATTAGAACAGCCTCAAGGTTGCCGTAATTCATGTTGCAG
The DNA here is from genome assembly GCA_007922195.1 of Podocnemis expansa. NCBI lineage: Eukaryota > Metazoa > Chordata > Testudines > Podocnemididae > Podocnemis > Podocnemis expansa. Next base: position 9,998,974 of record ML681971.1, read on the forward strand.
TCCTTGTGCCCATTAGGGCCTCTGACAAGCAGTGTACACTGCCTAAGTGTCCCTTCCCCTCCTTGCCATCAGCCCATTCCCAACATGGTCTGGCCACCCTGGGCTGTTGCTCCAGCTCTGCACTGCTCTGGGGGCATCTGGGGCTTGCAAGGGACCCTCGTGTCCTGGAAGCCCAAGCTGAGGGGACCTGCTAGGTGAGGAGATACCTGGCTGCTTCCAACCAGATCTCTCTGGCTTTGCCCCTGAGCAGCCTCGGCCAGCAGCCAGCACCAGGCACGAGGGACAGGTGCTGTGGAGGACTGTAGCCCAAATGCGTTGGTTTCCCTCCTTCACCACCCACCATTGCTCTCCTGTGAGGAGTTGTTCACAGCCACTGAAGGGCCAGCATGGGCACTGTCTGCTGCCAAGGCTCTAACCCAGCATGACTCCAGAGGAGGTGTGAAGGCCGTCCGTCACTTGGGGACCAGAGAGGCAGGTGCACAAAGGGGCCCTCCCTGATGCAGAAGCAGGGGGGTTCTGCTCCCCTGGGGCTTCCCAGAGCAAGATACTCATCCCCCAGCATCCCTGCCTCACCCACCCATGCACATCCCCAACACAGGAAGCCAGAGCAGGCCCAGGTCTTGGTTTGGGGGCAGAGTTAAGGCCCTGTAGGACTGAGGGCCCCTTCCCCCTGTATGTGAGAAGAAGTCAAGGGTGTTGCTGACCCTTCAGGCACCAATCCTGCAGCCCTAGGCAAGTGCAGGCCCTGTCCCAGAGGTCCATTTAAAAATAAAATCAGGAGCCATGAAAGTGCCTTATTAGCAGACTCAGCAGAGCCTGGATTGGGCCGGGCCACTCCGCAGAAGGGCTGGCTGGGGCAGGGAGAAGCCTGCTAGGCAGAAGGCTGCTGGCTCAAAGTAGCCTGTCTAGCACTTGCTCTCTAGCTCCAAATCCCCTGCTAAGGCAGCTGGGTAACCTCCTTAATAAGCAAAATCTCTCCTGTGCAGGTGACCTTCAGAAAGCAATCTGAAGCCAGCCAGGCCTGCACCAGCATGATGGTTTTAAAGAGTGTCTAGGCCTGACGGCATTGCCCCAGGCTGCTTGGAGTGAGCAGGTGTGTCATGCAGGGCATCAAACAACTGTCATGCAGCACGGTGTTCAGCTAGCAAACGTTTGCAAGGGTGCCACTTTATTCTAGTCCCACTCCAGCGCTTCTCAGCACCCTGCCCAGACTCACTGGCTGGGAAGCTCATGCATTTAAAGCACAGCACCCCATCCCACACAACAGAGCACCAGCTTCCAGTCACAGCCAGCCCAGGCTGAATCTGGCCTGGTGCCCTAAAGATGGCATCTCCTGAGCTACTCATTGCTCTATGCTGTGAAAGTCTGGGCTGTTCTCACAGACAGCAATCTGGGCCTCATGGTATTCACACGTCTATGAGAACCTCAGAGGTATCCTCGTTCCACTCCGTCGCAACGTCTCCCACCATCACTGGAGTGTGTCTCAGCCATCACCTTCCAAGGCTTTAGAAGCCAGGACTTCAGAGCCCATGGTGCTCCTTAGTCAGTCAGCCTAGGTGAGTCTGGTGCATGATCCCAGAGATGGGCTAGCCATGTACAGATGCTTTCTTGTGGGATGGGCTGAAGCCATTATTCAGTGCAAACCATTATTTCCCTTTACCTTCCCCTGGGGTGGCTGTAGCTGGGACCCCAGGCAACTGCTGATGAGTGCCACCATGCAGGAGAAGGCCGGGCATCAAGCCCTCTTCCTTCTTGGTTTGCTGATCTCAGGCTGAGATAGAGCCAATCACCCACATTGCAGGTCCTGGTCTCCCCACTTGGCAGCCTTTTGGACTGCACGTGCCTAGGCATCCTGGTGATAAGCGTGGTCTGAAAATCTAGAGGAACTGAAGCATGGGAGATGGTCTTGCAGCCTCTGCATTCCAGAGACCATGCGTATCTCAGATCCTTCCCTGCGCAGGGCAATGTCTTCCAGCCAGCAGGGCAGGAGTGCATAGATCACCTGTCCCAGGTGCTGTGATGCTGCTCCCGGTTCATCCAGCAGAGGAGAGGGTGTCCGTCCTGTACCAAGCAGTATCTGTACTGTACATGCAAGAAATTAGGTTGTAGTGCACCACAGCTGGTATCCAGCTGCCTTTACTTAGGGGAGTCCCAGCAGACAGAACTTTCACACTCAACTCTCCCATCTAGCCCATTGGTGTCTTTATTTAGACTAGACCCAGGCCCGACTGAAAACCTGGGTGTTTTCAAATAAGCAGCAGATTGAGGAAAACCCTCTGATTTTATTTTAGAAGATATTAACTGAAGAAAAAACAGGCATGATGTGATCCCATCAGAGTATATCATGGAGGTGAAACAAAACCACTACTACCTGAAAGCACTTTACCAATAGGGACACTTCCCCAGCTCTGAGGAATCCCCTTAGACGCTGGGTCAGGAGCCTGTGAGGAAGGTGGATTGAGATGGAATGCACGTCACCTGTGTTATTGCAAGATAATTGCTTTCATGCCCTCTGTAAAAAGAAAAAGAACTGTAGCACAGCCTGACAAGTTGACTGTAATAAGAATTACACCATTCCTCTGAGATCCACAAGGGAATTGCCTGAATTGGGGGAGTGGGAGGGGGGAAGGAATGATAGATGGGAAATGTTGTGAATGTCGATATTTACTAATCTCGGAGTCCTTGGACCCTCAGACAAGGAGAGACACAAATTTTGTGTGCTGGAAGGGTTACTGGCTTCTGTCAAAACCCAGCCAAGGTGACGGAGAGAAACTACAGAGGCTGTGGCGTCAAACCAGACCACAGGCTTCATTCCCTGCTTTGTTCACTGACTCGCCAATTAAGTAATTGCATGGATGACTTCGCGGTTCCTGAAATAGCTCCTTATCACTCAAGTAAGACTACTTAATGGAGAGCTATGGTGTGCAAGGAGCCTGAGAGGAAGGATGGGTTTATGGGTTTTTGGATCCCAGAGCTGCACCTTGGGGAAGTCACTTTGGGTTTGGGGCTCATTTTCAAATGACTTTAGCCAACTGGGACTGAAAATTCTAGGCCTGGTTTCCTCAGCCACGGTGTGGGTGAGATTGGTGGTACTGTTGTGGCTGGACTATGGTCTGAAATTCTGCTCCATGTGGGTGCCTGGCTAATGGAAGTAGCTGTGTCTTACAGCCTGAATCAAAGCCCACTCCAACACACACAGTCTTTCTCCTGGGCTAAGGATCAGGCCCTAAATCCACAGTCCTCCCAAATGGAGGTCTGGTGTCTTGTGGGGGGGACGTGGGTAAATTTTAGAGACAGGAGTCAGCCTGATCCCTTGCAGACATGACTGGTGGTGGTGTTCTTTGGACTGTGGATATTACAGTAGACCTGGGGAACAGCCCCATCTGCCTCTCCAATTCATTCCACCACAGGCTTTGAATAGCATAGCAAATACTTCCATGGGCGATGCCACCCTCCAGAGCCTCACTGAGATCACCCAGACCTTGCAGGCCCTCCAGTTAGAATAATGAGCTGACAGAGGGCTCACTGGAGCAGGGAGAGGAGATCAGATAGATTATGGTTCCGCTTTGACAGACAGGGAACTGTGGCTGAGGAAACCAGGGCTGGAATCAGGACATATGGTCATCCTAATGCTGGGAAACCCACTCATGCCATTCCCCAGGATTCCCTTCAAGTGGATGCCAGAAACTCTAGAGAATCCAGAGAGAAGCAAACTCCGTGGCTCTGTCTGAAGTTTCATGCAGTGTCTCCTCTGATGGTTGATAAGACAGTTCACTTCTTTTTCCCCATGTTGACAGGCTTGGAAAGGGATAGGGCCTCCCTTCCATCAGACCTGCTAGTGTTCAAAAGGTTTTTCTCTTGTGACCCCTCTGCATCCTCTCCCACATGGAAAGGACACTCTTGCTTATGCCTCCAGCCTGGAGCCATCCTGCAGGGCTTAGAGCTTCCCCCGTTGCATCCTCCTCTCTCCCTCCCCTGGTGACCCCTCATGGGTGGAAAAATCAAGGGAGGCCCTGCTGAGCAAACATGACAGGAAACCACATTAGCATTCACAGGTCTTCACTTGCTTCTTAGAGGGAAACTCAGGGCCTTGTGTGAGGTAAGGACTCCCTTGCCCCAGTGTGGGGTGACTCAGGGATCTGTTCAAGTAGGCTTCCTGTGCCATAGTTGTCTATGGGGTGAAGACCTTGCTGGGGATAGATGAGGCCAGGGCTGGGCCAAACCCAGATTTACCCATGTTTGGCCAAGATTAAAGTTCACCTTCATTTTGCCCCCCAAAATGCGCTCCGTCCCCTTTAAGAACTGCTTGCCAGCACAGCCCAACAACCAGGGCAAGACCCTAGCACTCAGGGCACCTGTGGGCAAGCACCAGGCCTGCTCCTGCCCCACAGTGCAAAGCGGGACAAAGGACGTGAATTTACCCTGCCTGTTCCCACTTATGAGAGGAAGTTGCCACTGCTGTGCTGCCTGGGTGATTGGCTAGCCCCCAGCTACTGGGCACATTTTAAATGCATCTAACCCAGGCCCAAGTCTTGTTACTCTGGTATTCAGCAAAATCAAGTTCAAATCACTCTCCATTCCCCTGCTAGCTTGTGTTCCCTCCGTTTGGCTTAATCATCCACCTCCCTTTTAATCACCCCTTGGCCAAGCGCAGACTTCTTCCCTATTCCCAATAAACCATAAATCCAAACCTGAGATTGCCCAGGCCTCATGAAATATTTATTCTCGCCCTCTCCCTGCACCACCAGCTCCTGTTAAAAGGGAAGTAGGGAACTGGTCGATGCTATTGATCTGTGTAGATTTGCAGTTGTTCCGGGCAAGAGCTGGGGCTGGGGGGGAGCTTACATTGGCAAGTACAAACAGAGTCCAACTGGTACACACTTGTTCGTTGGGTATTGGATCAGATGCAGCTGGGACAACTTCCTGCACCCATGCCCAGATCACAACATTCTGCACATGTGCACAAGCCACAAGCACCCGTGCACAGGTGCCTCAGCCATGGTCTTTTCTCATGGAAGCTCTTCCCATCACTTGTCACATTGGAAATCAGCAGCCTAGCGCTGTGTGCCTCAAATCTGTAGCGTGGCAGAAACCTTCTTCCGCCTCTGGAATCCCCCTGCCATTACTCTTATGACTCTGCTCCAGTGCTAGATGGGTGGCCCTTGCTGCATCCTGGAGCTATGATGAAAAACTCTAGCAAGCAGGGAGGCAGCCCACTGCCAGCCAGAACCAAAGGTTGGGCATGTTTGGCCTCAGGCATTTGATCCGGTTCTTCTCTAACATTGTAATGTTAGGGTCCTGTCTTCAGTGCACTCCAGCCCCTCAGGGCTTGGCTGTTCATAGCCCTGGCATCTCTGGGCTTGCTGAATAAGTTATGAATGTAAAAACAAAATTGCTTTAAATCCATCACCTAATTCCTTGATCCCCAGGTCCTCTTTCACTATAAAGTAAGCACTTTTCAATCATCTTGCTAGGAAGCGATGCTTGGTTCTGGGAGGGGGGTAATTTGGAGTGAAAGGAAACTATTTCTTCAGTCTAAGTTCTGTGGCCAGCCATCTTGACTGGCTTTCCCTTCCAAAGCTATGAAAGCCATGCGTGCCATGGATTTCAGATCACGTGCCATGCCTTGGTGCAGGGGAGGGAAGATCTGCTGAGACAATCCCCTGCTGGAACTAGCTTGGGCCACGACCTAGAGCTCCTGTACATGCAGCGGATCCTTTCCAGCTGGCTACCATCCTATGTGGCTGCATAGCCCTTTGCATGGCAGCTCTGGGCTAAAGACCAAGAAAAAGAGATGTGTGTGTTCTTGGCTCCACCCCATATGGGGCAGAAGGCTTCTTTGGCCTGAGTACCGTCAGGTCCCAGCCGTTTCCTTTCTCTCTTTTTTCCAGCAAGACATCTCTGCCTCCCCTTAAGCATCCATCTGTAGCTTCCAGGGAGACCAAGGTGGCTAGTGATGATGGGATGGTCCTGGAGAAGCAGTCCAAGGATGACGGGTTACCCAGCAGCCTGCAAGAGAATGAGTCTGGAACCCAAATATCTTCCCCACCCATGAGGGTGACACTGGGACAAATGGGAGAAACCAAGTCCTAGTGGCAAGACCCAGGAGACAGGATTTTGGGGTCTATGTCTAAGTGCCACTGACTTGCAGCATAACCAGGGCAAAATTACATCAGTGCCTCAGCTTCTCCACCTGAGAAATGGGGCTAAGAAATCCCTCCCAGTGGGGCATTTACTGGGTCATGTAAAGTGCTGGGAGATCTTCAAATGAAATGGGCTCTGCAAAGAGCAAGCATGAGTCTCCTGGGTGCACCTCTCCTTGTCCATCAGCATTAGCCATTCAAGCTAGCAGAAAATGAGGGACCACCTCGCCATTACCTGAAAGCCTTTCAAAGCGGCACATGCAGAGCCTTCCTGCCCTCTTGGTTGGATGATGATGGAGAACGTTGGGTCAGTTGCTGCTGGCATGTGATGCTGACCCAAGTATGGACAGAGGCAGGGAGAAGCCAGTGAGAAACCCTGGCTTTATCCTGGAGTCCATCAGGCTGCACAGGTGCAAAATAGGGGCCAGAGGCTTGACTGGTGTAAATCAAGGTTCCTCTGCTGAGCTCAAGGGAGTTGCACTGGTTTACTTCAACTGAGGATCTGGTTCTTGAAATATAAAAATCCAAAAGCGAAGGGTTCAGTTCCATATCCCAGGCAATTAAAAAAGGGAAAATTCTAGCCCATGCTTCTACTCTGCAACACAGGTTTAAATCAGGAACCGCTTCACTGAAATCAGTGAAGGTACTTGGAATTGATGCCCGGGTAACAGAGCACCCTCTGGTGTGGCTGGTAAACAGAGTGACTGATCATAATCCATGTGCCACAGAGGGACTGACACTCAGCTGGCTGAGATGCAATGCATGAAGCAAGGAGTACGCTGGTTCTCGGCACACTTTTAAAAGGGCTTTTATTTATTCACCAAAAAAATAAGTAAGTATAAGAAAAGTGAAATATTCACACTCCGTTACTGATGAAGGAATTATACAGAAAACAACTGAGAATCCTGGGATTGCCTCCATCAGAAGTAAGCAGGCCCTATCCCATCATCCCATCAAAAAAATAGTTCTCCCATTTCCCAGCAGGGGAAACGGCAAAAGGCTAAGGACAAACCTTGAGGATCTCATCAGGATTTCAGAACTTTCTGCCACGATCTGAAACAGAAACAGAGCTTCCTTCAAAGTTGCTAGAAGGGGCACCTTGGCTGCCAGGATGGAGCCATTGGAGGGGGTCCGAGAAACATATCTGTTCAGCTCCATGTTTTTATGCACCAATACCAAGCAGCCCAGGCCTGTGCTGGGTACACCTGCACATTGGACCCACCAAGTCCCACGGACTTCCATGGGGCTCTGTGAAGATGCAGGAGGAACACATTGTCTGAGACTTTCTGCCATGTAAATCCACCAAACTTTACCCAATGTTGACAGTATGTGAGGGGAGATTCTCAGAGGCTTCTAAGGAACTCACAAACCCAAGTCCCTTCCCAGAAATGACTTAGGAACTTGACACCATTGGCTGTTCATGGGATTTTGGCATCTCTGACAAAGATTTAAAGATGCAGAGGCATCTAGAAGGATTTACAAAAATACCTGCCTGCCTAAATTCCACTGAAACCCACCATTTTAAGTGCTGAAGTACCTTTGAAAATCTAGCCCAGGGGCCCAAGTCTTCAAAGGTATTCAGTCTCCTAACATCACTGAAACCAGTGTGAGGTCAGCACCTCACAACTACTGAGGACCTGGTTCTGAAAAAGGAATGCAAGCAACAAATGAAAATGTTATCCTTGACCGCTATCAACATAGGCTGGATCAGAGCTGGCTGCCTGGACATGGCCACCATCACTAGTCTCTGAGCTCCAACATGGCTTCCAATGACTCCAGAAGAACCCATTTCTGGCTCCCAGAGCCAGGCTCGCTACCAGAGGCTAGCAACATTAGACTAAGCCTCAAGTTACCTGTGTTCCCCTGGGCTCTGCTTCTTGAGTGTTGTGTCTCTGCCATTTCTCCTAGTGAGACCCCATGGGACAGGCATTTTCCTTCTTGCTTTGCTTTAGTTCTGAAGGGGTTTTAAGGACAAAATCTTCCCTCATTGGTCTCTGGAGAGTTTGCAGAGACACCCCTGAGAACAAGCAGTTGGAGCTCGGCGCCACGCACCGTGGGTAATGGACCAGGCAGGAGGTGCTGGCCCACATTCAGCTAGGTATTCACAAGTGCCCCTGTGGAAATTGCCATGGGGGAGTGTGTGTGGAGGGGCCCACGGGGTCTGGCAGTGGGAATAGGGATTCCATGCTTGTTGCAGATGCACTATATAGCAGTTCTTCATATACCATAGACATCAGTGCCGCTGCTGCCACGGGCACACCAGCGAGCCATCCTGCACTGCACCCCATGCTGTTGGCATCTGGAATTCTCCACAGTTTGGGCCAACACTGGTCTGAAAAAGAAAGAGCCAACTTCAGCAGCCACCAGCCAGGGCTTTCCAGCACACTGATCTACCAAAGGCCATCTTGGGGCAGATTCTGGCGCAAGGACGTTGTGCTTGGCTCCTTGGAACCAAACCGCTTTCGCCTGGCTCGTCAGATCCATGGATCTGACCTAGTGCCCATGACAGCTCAAAAGCCCCACTTCCAGGCATTAGGCCTGATTTAGAGCTGATGATGTTGAACGATTCTCAGTGGGACTCCTTGCTTGTTATGGAGAGAATCAGAACTTGGAACTGTTCCGGTTGAGGCTATGAGCCAGGAGCCTCCTCAGTGGAGCAGGGAGTGGGCCCCAGGAAGAGAAGAGCTCTTCAGAGGCACGGGGCAGTGAGTGAATGCCTCACCGTGCCCCACACTTACTGCACCCCCACAGGGCTTATTCCCCAATCACTTCCTTGAAAAACAGGGCAATGGGTCCAGGCTGAGGGGCTCAGAACTCAGTGAGTCAGGGGACAGCAAGAGCACAAGGGGAGTTGGGCACAGATCCAGGGGAAGGGACTGCATGGACAGGAGCAGAGAGGCAGGGGGCTTTGTGCTTAGGGGCTGCTTTGACCATCTTGGGTTGGCCACTTCCCTTTAATTAAGAATCACTTGCCCTACAAAAGTGCTCTGCCCTGACACAGATCAGGCATAGCAGAGGAATCAGACAGAGACAGCCATGCAAAGGGATCAACTCACCCATGAGGCCACTGTCCCAAAGTCGGTCATAGCTGCCCACAGACAGCACTGGCATCCTCCGAGTGGTCACAGTTGTGCACGTTCCAGCGGATGTGGGAGCAGCGTAGCAAGGAGGGCTCGTCACCTTTGCACTTGAGATTGTCGAGGAAAATGTAGCCGGTACCTTGGCCATAGCGTGCCTCCCCCCAGGCGGCCAGGGCGCTCCCACAGCCTAGCTGCCGGCACACCACCTTGACATCCTTGAGGTCCCACGCGTCATCACACACGGTCCCCCACTGAGACAAGTGGAACATTTCCACACGGCCTTCACAGCGATGGCTGCCATTCACAAGGCGCAAGACTCCTGAGGGCAGGACGGCACAGGGTGAGGGGTCCCAGGGGCACTCGGAAGCATTGCCCAGCACAGCTCTGGTGTCTGAACTGCATCAATCACCCTCTACCTGTCTCCTGAGGATTCTCCATAGCCCTTGGAGCTGAATGCCAGGTTGTTCCTTAATTAATTGTTTCCTCTGTTCCCCTGCTAAATAGGAGAGTGAATTCACCTAGCCAACTCCTATAGAGCATAGCAGCACTGTGCTCTCAAAGCAGCTTCTGGCCTATAACCTGTGAGCACTTCACAGTTCCCCACAATGAAGGCAGATGCTACCCCCCTACAGACAGGTACTTTGGGCTCTGAAAAGTGAGGTAGCCATGACTGGGGCCCATGAATCCTGACTCCCATACTTGTGGTCTGACCACAGCCAGTCACCTTGTACTTCACCCAAGGGTGGAAGCAACTCTAATGCCTCAATTTGGTGAAGTTATGTGGAGACGAGAGGGAGCATGGTCCAGAACAAGGGAGCAGGCTCAGCAGAATCCAGTGGATAGGCAGAGCATCCAACTGGGAATCAAGGAAGCCTCTATTCTGTTCTTGGCTCAGCCTGTCTGTGTAACCCTGGCCACAACATCACTATCATTCTGCTTAACCTCCTTGTCTCATTTACCTCTAGGCGATAACACAGGGAGACTTTCTTATAGCAAAGCTCTGCAAGATGCTTTGAGATCCACAGATGACAGACACCAAAGGGGTCAACAGTGGGGTGCCCACTCTCCCCAGACATAGGCATCACTTCTGGTTGCCATTTCAGTTAATGCCAGAGGTCGGATCACAGAATCATAAGACCGGAAGAGGTCTTAAGAGATTGTCTAGTCCAATCCCCTACACTCAAGGCCAGACCAAGCATTAGATCATTCCCTAATGACATTCCTCGCTGGCTTCTCTGACAAACACAGGCCACAGAAGGTTTCTCTGGGAGGAGACCTATGGCTGGCTGCAGATGGTTTGGGGGGGTGCTACTGTCCCCATATGTTACATACCGTCCTTGGGACGAGTTGTGCTGGAGGTCGTGGTCGCAAAAGCATCTTCTCTGAAATGGTCTCCTGGATCATCCACACCTGGCCCAGAATAGCATGGATGCGAATGAGAATGATCAGAGGTTGCTGGGCTCCGGCTTCAGGGCAGATGTCATGGGGAGGAATGACTGGGCCCAGCGATAGGGCAGACTCAAACAAACAGGCAGGGTGAGGAGACACACTACAGTTTGCAGAGAAGCAGCACGTTCATGAAATGGAAGAAGGGAAAACATCCCACTGAAGCAGGCACTGAAATTCTTATTGGTCACATGTGTAATGAGGACATGTGATCTTATCAGTTACATGTGTAATGAGGGCAACGCACACCCCAGTGAGTGCCCTCATTGGAACGGGGACCAGCTTCAAAACCAGGAATTAGGCCAAAACTAGGACTTCAGGCTGGTTTGGATTTGACTCTCTGCATCTGAACATGACCCTAGTATTTCAATTCTGGGGAAATCCAGGAGGGCCTGTTTTCCGCTTTCAGATTGGATGTGTCTAACAGTCCCCAAGAACAGGGGTCTCATGGGATTTCCCTGGGATCCAAGGCCCCTCCAATTCCAGCCTAAAATGAATCTCAAGCCTCAGACTAAATATTTTCTGATCCCAACACCCGCTCCTTTGTCCATCTCCTGTCTGAGCTGCATGCTATAGTCTCACCTTCCCACCCCAAGAGGGGTCCCAGAGTTGGCTACCTCCGGAAGATGGTACTTGGAATCATGGGTACTTCTTAGGCAGGATAGGATGGGCTGCACTGACTCCACGCCTGCCTCTCACCTCTGCAGATGACGCCGGCATCCTCATGGTGCCCACAATTGTGTTGTCCCCAGCCCAGGTGGAAGCAATTTGCCAGGTCAGCCTCTGGGCCAGCACAATCCACGTTGTCCAGAAGGATGGGCCCAGTGCCATAACCGAAGTAGCCCAGGATGGTGGCTGCAACAGCCGACCCGCAGCCCATCTGCCGGCAGACCACCTGGGCATTGGTGAAATCCCAGTCATCATCGCATACTGTGCCCCAGGTGTTGCGGTACAGGACCTCCACTCGGCCTTGGCAGCTGCTGTTCCCATTTGCCAGCCTAATGCTGCCACCTGTTGGCCAAATGCAGAGAGCAAAAGATGATCAAGAAGCCAGAAAGTCGAGAGATTCTGGTCAGTGCAGGGTGCAAGTGGTGGACCGGGACACAGTCAAGTGGCGAGCGCAATCCACTGGTGTGCCAGGACACTACAGGCCCCAACATGCTTTGCTCACTTTTAGGCTCAAGACATAGCATGACGTGCTGGGACTCTTGGTTCCCACTGACTACTCCATGCTTTGTTCCCCATTTGGTGGAGCCCAGGCAGATTTCATACCATTGGGCTGCAGAGGAGCAACGTGGCACCTCACGGCCTTCCTGTGACCCTCGGCAGCCTAGTGCAGGAGCATAAGGCAGCTGCCCCAGTTTTGCAGGAAGGGAATCCTTGATCAAGCCCATAGCAGACAGATCCGATGCTACCTGTGGGGAACCTGCTCACTTACTTCTTTTGCTTGTGGCCACAAGAACTGCTGTGATGACTTCAGTCTCTGGCGAGGGCTGGTCTCTGCCATCAGTGACTGCAAAGACAAGCAACAGCGTTAGGAGGGCAGAGGGCCAGGGAAAAGGCTGCTCTCCTTTGACAGCAGTCTCGCCAACTGTGATGCCCAGGGAAGCCCCCACGATGGCAGTATCCACCATGCAACCTCACATGAAAGGACACAGGATCTGCCAGCATTCCTGGGCACACAGCTTTAGTCCTGGATGGATAACTAACAGAAGCAGGCACCTCAAGAGCCCACTGGGGGGGACAGTCATTCTGCAAGGCATCAGTCTGTGTGTTGAAGTGTGATGTCAGTGGATTTCTCCCACAGCCACCTTGTTGCCTAGCATCACAGCCCTGGCACGCCATGCCAGGATGCCACAAGTGACTGTGGCCCTGAAATCAGAGCACAGTGCCCCTGGGGGACAAATGGTGCAGGGAAAATTTGAGTACAGGGTTTTCAAGAATCCAGAGACATTTGCAACCCTGGCAATCCAGCTGCTGGGCCTCAGGAAGGATCTCAGTGCCATAAAGACAGCAGGAGAGAAGGTCTAAGCAATTCTAAATGCCTGGCGGCTCAGCCAGAGGGGGGCCAGGGAGCAGCATGTCTCTAGGTCATCCAGGTCTCTATTGAGGACTTCAAGGAAAAAGGTTAGGACAAGGCTGGGAATAGAACTGGAGCCCTGCTTCCCCAGTACAGGTGATTGGGTGATATACAAAGTAGCTGCTATGATCAAAGCATGAGCCTTAAGGATGTAGATCACCCTCATGCATTGTCCATGCGACTGGAAGCATGAGCTCAGAGAGCAATTGTGGCCTTACCTGTGGCAGTGTCGGTGAATGATTCTCCATAGTCCCGGCCAGTCGAGGTGGTGAATGGTGTGACGGTGGAAATTTTCAGGCCTGCGGTGATACATACAGGGGGAGAGGTCACATGACAAGCAGCCATAGCTTTGTCTGCACTAAATCATTGCAAGAGAATGGGCAGCCAGAAGGGAACCCATCCAGAGAACAGAGAGACACGCATCAATCATTCTGCACTCCCAGCAGATCCAGGCAGCTCCCATTTCTAACACCAGCCAGTGCCCTGAGAACATGTGTTGAGAGCTCAGGGTCCTGCGAAATGCACCCAAGCAACCCATGGGTCAAGATCAGTAGGTGGCATATGAAGAACAAGAAGGATTCAATTTTTATCGGTAAATGTCAGTAAACATCAAGTTCACCATATGAAAACTGCCACTTCAGAACTTCTGAGAATTTGATGTGAAGCTATCTATGTCATCAGAATCACAGGCCAAAAGATATCATGTGTTTGATTGGTTATCAAGCTTTCAACCTTTGGAATCTCAACTTTCCTTGTCATTAAAAAATTATTTGGCCCCTTCCTATTGTCCAACCCTTTACGTTTCCCCAACTGGAAACATTACAGTGGACCAAAAGACATTTTTTAAATGCTTAAAAGCATAATTTTGTGCAAATTTAAATGGAAGATTTAAAAATAAACATGGATACATTGCATAGAAATTGTAAAAATATAAACATTGAATTCTACCAAGCCTAGTTAACCTGATCCAGGGAGTATAGGTTTGTGCTACAACCATCTCTCAGAGCCTGGTGCATCAGTTCAAGCTATAGCAGGAGTGTCCAACCTTTCTGGATGAGGGGCCACATTGCAGTTCTTTTCTCATTTGAGGGCTGGTAAACAAATTTTGGCTAGATAAGGCATAGAAATTCATCTTATTATTAACAAAATTTAAACAGTCAAAAATAAGCACCAGCTTATGAATTCATTTTGGTTCTGTAAATCTGTAAAAGTTCTGTAAAAGCAAGGCTGGCAAGGAAGAGAAGAGGTGATAAGGCAAGAGTGACCACGTGGGATGGTAGGGGAGAGGGTAGGGAGCCTGGTGGGAGGCTGGCAAGAGAGAGGAGGTCAGGTGTGGCCATGTGGGGCGGCAGGGGAGAAGAGGGGGAGTGTGGCAGGGGTGGCAAGAAAGGCAGTGGATGCGTAGCTGGCAGGGGAGTGTGGCAGGGAAGGAGGAGCGTGGAGAGCAGGGCAGGGGTGGCAAGAGTGGGAAAGGATGGGGAGGGGAGCATGGCATGGCAAGGCAGGAGGAAAATGGCAGGAGTGGCAAGAAAGGGTATGTGCAGTGGCTTTGCAGACGGCATAAGAGCCCTTGGCGGGCTGGATTCTGGCCCTTGGGCTGCAGGTTGGAACAGCCTGAGCTACAGAGACCCGAGGTTTCAGGCTGAGGGACCTCCACTGAATCCATCAAGTTCCCTCATCTCACCAGACACTACACATCTTTGTTCCAGGGTTGCCATCTTTCTAATGGCTGGTTACCAGACCCCCAGACCAGGCACAGCCCCCCTTTTCCACTTTGCACAAAGCCGCACCACCAGCAGAGTGATGGAGTGCAGAGAGTCGAGCGAACCTGTTTTGCTGTCACCAGCCTGCCGCAGACACCCTTATGGAGCATGGCCACCAGGCCAATCAGGCTCCATCTTCCTCACCCCCTTCCCAGTGGAAGCCAGAGATATTGACAATGGTGACATGAAGCGGGATGGCTACAGAACCATGTTGCTTGGAGGGCCTGGGTAGCCACAGTGCCCAGAAGCGGGCCCAAACCAGGTGCCAAGAGCCACTCCTTGTGAGCACTAAATGGCACTTAGTTCAACCAACTCCCCCTTTCATACAGAGGCACAGTAGACATGAGTGATCCCAGCACACAGGGCTCCATCTGGAACCTTATCTGTCTTTGCAGGGATGCTGACTGGGCCCAAGCATAGTGCATTGCTTGCATCACAGCTCATGGGCTCTCCGAGCCACCGTTTCCCTCTCCCCAGCTTGCAGGACAATGGCTAGTTAGGCAAGAAAGGAAAAGCCTGAGAAAATTGCTCACTTTGCCAGCATCAGCCTTTTTGTTAGTTAATTGCTGGGAAGCGAAAGTGACAGCTCTTAGTACTTCAATCATTAGCTGCGATAATGAGGGAATTCAAGGGGATTATTAACACCATAAATGGTAATCAACAGATAAGGGGAAGAGAAAGGGAGGCTGGGATGGCGGTGTGCCTGTCACCTGACAGCCAATCACTCACTGCCTGAAAAAACAGCAGCTTGTTTTCCACCAGAGCTGGGAAATCACAGGCAACCAGAGTCATTTCCCTTCCAAATTGCTGCCCCAGCTATTTTCCTCACTGGCTTTTATTGCGTTTCAGCCCGGCAGGGAACGAGGAAAGATGGTCCATGTATGATGGACCTAACACTTTGGCATAGACCAGGGTTTACACAATAGAAGGCAGCTCCACCAGCATTTCATTCCCATTGAGCAGGGTCAAAACAATGCCAGGTCTGGGTGTGGACTGGACTTCAAACTCACCCACAGAGCTCTGTGGTTTGAGCCTTCCATCTGTCCAGCTATCCTGAGACTGGCCCCTTTTTCAACCTAATGCTCTTTTCACTCCCAGTGGGTAGCACTGCACCCTTCCCATTAATCTCCCTTTGCCACCTCTCTGCCCCATGCCCAATGCCATTTGATCTTCCTGCACACGTTGGCTCTCCATGAAACTGCTCCTATCCCTGGACTGGCACCACCAGCAGATTTAGATCCCACACTTCTTGGTTTGCAACTGATATTGGCTTCTCTTGCCTGCTTGGGCCTCCAGGGAAAGTGGAGTGAAGAGAACATTGAGTCTGAAAATGGTGGCATCAATTTGTCTGGGGTGCGACCCCTCTCTCAGCCTGGGGCAGCAGAGGGGCTGGAGTTCCCTCCAGACAGACAACTTCAGCCTGCCACTGCCTGGATTCATTAGCTTTCCACACAGGCTGCAAAGCCAGGCTCTTCTCAGACACTGTTAAATGGATCTGAACCAGCCTCCAGTACAAACGTTCCTGATCTTTGGAGACATTTGGATCTGGCTTGGGATTTTATAGCTGAATGAAACCTCCAGCCTCAAACAACCCAAAAGGTCCCAAAATCAAGGCCTGGCACTAGCCAGGGTGTATTCCAGCCCAGGAGGCCCCAGAGCCTCTAACACAGCCTGAGTCTTCCCCCTCGAGGCCTGGTCTTCCTCCAAGACCCTAGTCTTTCTCCAAGGAGTCATGGCTGAGCATCACCTCCAGAGCTGGGTTAGTCTATCCCGTGTTCGTCTGCACTCACAGTAACTATTCTGGGGCCATCACACTTTTAACAAGCAGACCCATTTCATTGTGAGTTGTGCCTCAAACAAGACCATGCTGGCAATATCCAGACACAGAGACCCCACCACTCATTTTTTCCAGCCCCTCCCATCTGCACCCTCTGGTTTTTGCACCTGCACACGTGCCCGGGGACAGCTGCTGGGCTGGGAAACAGAGCTCCATGCATGCTGCAAGGTGCCCAACTGGCGTTGTTTTTTGCATAAGTAGCTGTTTGCACAAGTGGCATCTTAGCAGGTACAAATGCATGTGCCTGTGGGGGTGGAGGCCATAGCTAAAACCCACAGCCAGGCACAAATTTTGCCCCAGTGCACCATAATCATAGGAAGCAGAGCAAGACCCTTCCACACAGGCACAAGCAATTGGAGTTAAAAGGGCCGTAAGCCAGAGTTAGGGCTTGCTACTCATTCCCCTCCATACTGGATTCCCAGAGAGTGACTCTACTACAGCCCCTGGCAAGCTGGCCATCTCACTATTGAGACTCAGAGCCTCAGCTCCAAGTGGGTTTGGTGCTGGCCGATGAAGCAGCCATCACCAGGCTTATGTCATCATTGGCACAGATGCTCGCGCAGAGCTGCCTCTAGATGGGGGAGAGAGGTAAGCCACCAGTCAACAGGCCTGTGGGACCCAGCTCATGCCTTTAGCTCTAGTTCAATTCCCAGCATGTCTGCCATGATGGCACCTATTCCACCAGGGCTTGGCCCTCCTACCTGTGCAGACAACGCCAGCATCCTCATGGTGACCACAGTTGTGAATCCCCCAGCCAAGGCTGTAGCAGGCCGACAGGCGGGGCTCGCTGCCATCACAGTTCACGTTATCCAGCAGGATGCGGCCCGTGCCGTAGCCAAAGTAGGCGTTGCTCTTGGGCTCCACAGCATGGCCACAGCCCAGCTGCCTGCACACTACACTGGCGTCGCTTAGGCCCCAGTCGTCATCGCACACTGTGCCCCAGGTCCCCTGGTAGAATATTTCCACCCTGCCCCGGCAGGAGTCAGCACCGCTCACCAGCCGAATGCGCCCATCACCTGCACAAGGGTGGCTGGGGTTAGTGGCCCTGCTCCTGCCATGGGCCCTAGGCTGGGGAGAGCTGCCAAGTGTGATCATGGGCCCACAGAGGCTGAGAGGTTATGGGCAGCAGTGAATTAGACCTAAGTTTGCCCATGGAGTTCAAGTGTCCCATCCCCCAGATGAGAAACCAGCTCTGTACTGTCCCACAGCAGTGCAGGGAACCCCTTGGGGCCATCCTCATCTTTCTTCTCTGAGTGCAGGAGCTGGGCCATGCAAAGGGTGATGGATGGAGAGTTTACACGCTGCTTGGGCACCCTGGACTGGCCTCTGGCTGGAAGCTGCTAGACAATGAGGGCTTCTAAGGAGGTGGGGAGGGACTTTGAGGAGAGACAAGCCTGTCTCGAGGTACTTACTCTTCCCATTGTGCCAGGAGGCTGTGGCGGTTCTGCTCGTCGGTCCTTTGCTTGGCCGGGTGGGTGAGAGCTCTGAAAAAAGAAGCAGAGGCCAGCTGGGCATCAGTATGGCTGTGCTCATTTTCTTTTCCCCCTCCCTGTGAGAAATGCACCCACCATACACAAAGAGTCCAGCAGCAGCTAGGGAGAGCATCAGAAGTTATGTAGCTCCATCCCTGCACTGTTCCCACTATATCCACCATTGGATGGAACCAGACCTTCTTACCGTTACATGTGACGGCCACATCCTCATAGTGGTAACAGTTGTGGATGCCCCATCCATGGCTCCTACATGCACTCAGGGCTACCTCCCTCCCCGTGCAGTCCACATTGTCCAGGAAGATGGGCCCTCTCCCAGGGCCAAAGGTCAGGGTGGCTGGCATGGCGATGGCATGACCACATCCAAGTTGGCGGCACACGACATTGGCATCCACGATGTCCCAGTCATCGTCACACACTGTTCCCCAGGAGCCATTGTAGAGGATCTCCACACGCCCTTGGCACCGGCTGCGCCCATTGACCAGCCGCACCTCTGCAAGGCAGGACGGACAAGTCATACAAGTAACCAGCAATAGGCTAGCTAGGTAAAGAAGACAAGACATCACAATCCCCACCAGGGGTCATCCATAGGGTTTAAACTTATAACCCTCTACACCAATACCCAGACCTCAACCACTTAAGCAAGGCGAGTAACTCCACTGGTTAACAGCAGTGGTAGGTCTTCGTCTTGCTGGCAGTTGCTTTGATTCTGGTGAGAGGGTTTCTGTTTGTTTGTGGGAAGCAAAGGCTCACAAATACATCTCTGGACAAGTATTTGTGCAGGACACATTCGCCAGAGGTGGCCTTAGGGAACTAGAGGCCCCAGGCAAAGGCCCATTGTGGCCCCTACTGTCACCCTCCCCATGGCCCCCCAACTGCCCTCCTGCCTGCTGCTTCTCCAGCCAACCCCCAGCTACTGCTGGGTGCCTTCTCTGCCTGCCTGCCTACTTGCTGGTTCTCCAGCCAACCCCCAGCCACCACTGGGAGCCCTCCCCACCCACCTACCTGCCTGTTCTCCAGCCAACCCCTGGCTGGCACTGGGTGCTTACCTCACCAATCTGCGCTCCTGCGAGTTCTCTAAATCACACCACCCCATCCCTACCTCGCTTCTGGTCCCGCCCTGAGCATGCTAATGGCGGGAGATTTAAAAGCTCCCAGCCTGGCTCCGCTGAGTCTCTTCTGGCTGGGTAGGGGCCGTAGCTGGCAGTGTTCCCTGCGCTAGTGAGCAATGGGGGCTGCACGCCTGCCCACCCACGCAGCTGAAAGAGAACATTGCCGACCACCCCAGCGGGCCCCTTCTCCACCTTACCTGGCCCTGCCGGCTGGATGGCTGGCTTGCTCTGCCCGTGGGCCGGGAGGGCAAGCTGGCCCAAAGCAGAGGCTGGCTTCCTTCTTCCCCCGCTGCCCCCCAGCCACAAAAGCTGGCTCAGGGTGCACCTGGTGCACCACAACTGCTTGAGCCGGCTCCTCTGGACACCTCAGTTTTTGAGTTAGGCACAGCAGGTGACAACCCCTGCAGTATGCTATAGGGCCTACCCCAAAAGCTGCCTCTGACATTTGTTCAGCCATCTGGAAAATGCTGCTTGGGGTAGGGAATCATCCAATAACAGAAGAGAAATTGTATCATGTGACTTGGGTGGCCTACCACCTGGTGCAGCAAATCACAGCAAACCAATCCATGGATAATTCCTGGACTGAAATCAGCCACACATGAATGCTCTGTCAAAGAGACAGAAATAGAACACACCTCTATATAAATGACTTTGCATTTGCCTTGTCGAATCAGTCACCAAGCATTGGACACCAAGCTCTGTGGCACTGCCCATAAGAGATGGGTGCTCTGCAAGCTCAGGAAGCTGCAAAAATTCCTCTGTCGTTTCCACTGTTAAGTACAACTGGCAGGAAACAGTTATTTTTCCCCCACAAAAAAAACTGTAGAGGGAGTTGTCCAAATTTTCATTTTAAAGCCAGTTTGTTTTTTCAAACCAAAACTCAAAACTCCATCACTGTTTCTCCTCACCCCCCCCCATAGATTCATTTTTCATAAAATCCCATTTTTCAGGTACAAAACCTTCTGTGAAAAGCAATTCTAATAAGGTCTTACCTGGGAATGATAAGGGAGCAGAATCTGAGGCGTCCCCTGAAATGGAGAAGGAAGAGGCTCAAGTGTCGGTCATATCCCAGGAGAACAGAGAGAGGAAAGTGTTACTGGGTAAGCGATATCAGGACTGACTCATAACATTTACGAAGCGCATGAGTGCCAGGGGGATGACTTGGTACTTTAAGTATCCAAGTGTAACAAGCCAGTCCCAACAGGGCTTTTCACACTTCTCAGTTAAGTATATGCTGCTGTTCCCTTCCATGCAAGGTAATAAGAGTGCAAACAAGTTACTGAGGACGGGATTTGCCCCTGGGATCTTTATTACTGCTGTCAGTGTTTGCAGTTTGTCATAGATTAAAGGGGAAACATTTTTCAGAGTCCTTTGTTAGCCTCCTGGCCACATTTCACTGCTCACATTGAAGGCTAAGTGACTTCTCAGAGGCTTCTCCCATCCTGAAGGTAGTTTTGTTTTGTTGTTCCAGCTATCTTTGTTTGACTGCATTAGTAGAAAAGGCCTTGCCCCCGTGGCATCTGGACCCTAGAGATCAATGAAATGAGGAAGCAGGTGGGAACTGGGAAAGAAAGTAGCAATTAGTGTCAGAGGGACCAGTGCCCAGGCATTGAAATAGATTTCTGGCATGTAAGGGTGAATTTCTTCCCTCAGCGAGGCTAGTCACAGAGTGCAGTACAGATCTCTGTGATCCATGCTTTGGCTGCTCTTGCCAGAGACAATTCAAAGGAATTAGTCTCAGAATGGATGAGCACTTGAAGTTTCCATTTCCCTGTCTCTACCCACACAGATCTAAGGTCTGGGGAGGGAGAAAGGAAAAGCAGGAGACAGAAAGCAGTTGGTTTAAAAAGAAAGCCTCCCACAAAAAAGTTAGCTCATGGTCATGATCCCTATTTTACAGACCAGGAAACCGAGGCACAGAGCAAGGGCTGTGAGTTGCCCACAACTGTGCTGGGTGTCAGTGTCATAGAGACAGAACACTGTTCTTCTGATGCATAGTCTAGTGCCTTTTCCGCTAGACTACAGACCAGTCTGGTGGTGTTGAGAGTCATTCCCTAATGTTTGTGTAGGGACATCCTTAGACAAGGGCCAAAGATTAGCATTAGCTGGTTGATGAAACAAAGATGCTTACACTTGAGAGTTACTTGCCTTCTGACAGAAAAACCCTTTTACTTCTGGGTATGACATTGTCACTTTTTTCACCATTGTTGCACAGCCAACAGTCTCTATTTTAAAAATGAAGACAGACAGCTGTGTGTTCTAGTGAATAGAGGCCTGAGACAAAGGAAACTTTCTATTCCCAGCTCTGCCACTGGCCTGCTATGTGACCATGATCAAGTGACTGTGCCTCAGTTTCCCAGTCTCTGCAATGGGGATAATAATTTTTCATGCCCTCCTCAGTGTCTTAGTTAAGCAGCCCAGGTCTACATGACAGTGTTTCAAAGCCATCCCTGGTCAGGCTGGTCGAATGGCATCATGGACAGACTGGAAAACTTGAGCCAGGCGTACCATAACAAGGGCTCCCCAGGGGAGCCAGCTCCAGCATCTCTCCTCGGCCCCCTCTCCATGCATTTAGTTGGAACTCAATTCTCCTGGGGCTCACACGCGTGCCCAGTGTGACCAAGAAAGTTGCCCACCCAGAATGGCAGCACAAGGAGCCACAGAGGATGCCTTGTGGGTAGACAGTCCTTTGAAACCTCCCTCCCAGGGAGCTGAGAGAACTGATGCCATCCCCACCACACAGTGCAATGGTGACACCCAGTGGCTTGGACAGTCAATGGCTGCAATGCCAGGCCTGATATTCCTGTGCTTTGCACCCCAGGGGGGAGTCTTTTACACCTACATTAGCCCTGGCCTGCAACTTGGGACAGACGTTGGGTCCCCAGGATGAGTGCTGAATGCATATGCCTGTGGAGAAGCCTTCCCATTGGCTCAAGCTCTGAAGCACTTTGATAAGCAAACCAAAGAGAGGTACCCAAACTTAGGCACTGGATCCAATCATCCAACACTTCGCCTCCAGAGCCAGGCTTGAGTGGCACAACTCAGCCCTTTCTCTTTAAAGGCCTGGCCCAGTATGCCCCAAGCTTACAGAATGGTGCAGCAGCCTGACACAGCACTGGGCCTAGTGTGGACCCCTCAGCACTTGTTAGAGACCACTGTGCATGCCCTCTCCTCTGCTGGTGCCTGAACGGCTTGTGGCATGGCGTGCTTCCCACAGCCATCTGAGCACTGAACTGTTTCACTCGTGTCACGTTCAACACCTAAGCAATGCCTTTACCTCCTGCCCACATTCTTTAATGGCTCCAAAACACTTGATTTCCATCAAAAAAACTTTCAAGATAAGCCAACCCACCCTTGATCAGCTTTGTTGTCTATCTCAGGTGAAAGGGCAGTGCCCACCATCACATCCTGAGCAAGCCCCCACCCAAAAGACAGACACCAACCTTTCAGGATAACAATTCTCAGCAAAGAGAATTCACCTTAGCATGAATGGCTCAAGGGGCTCAATCCATTCAGCTTAAAGAGAAGGGTAGGTGGGTGACTTTGGTGTCTAGAAGTACGTCTAAAGAGAACAAATATTTGAGAATGGGCTCTTCAGCCTAGCAGAACCTAGACACATTTTTAACAGTGAGGGTAAGTGACCATTGGAATGCTTTAGTATGCTAAAAGTGTCCATCACTGACAGTAGCAGAGCAAAAAACAGCCAAACTAGAATCATTTCATGGCTGTTCTCTGGCATGAATTATACAAGTGATCAAACTAGATGGTCCCTTCTGGTCTGAGAAGCTGTGTAAAAATCCCTGTTTTAGTTCCGGAACACGAACATACAAACTTTCCTATGTCTGTGTCATCCCTTCCTTCTTTATCCTCTACCTCAGCAGTTCCCAAACTCTTCCTTTATGCGGACCACTACATCGTCATGGAAACCTTTTGCGGACTACGTTCTAACTGCCAATTGCACAAAGAGCTGACGTCAGGAGGTTGAGTCTGAGCCTCGTCACTGGCTGGAACAAAGACCATGGACTGAAATTTGGAGTGCATCAAGGTAGAAGTGGTGAACTTGGCAAATCATTCAAGTAAACACCACTTCCATCCAGAGCACAGAAGAAGCAGACTAGTTCCTACCATGTACTTGAAAGGATTCATAGGTTAGCTCAACATACTGCTCAGTTAAACCGGGGCAGTCCTTGAGGCCTTGGTACAATAAGCCTGCATGAATGCTTGTTTCCAGCGGCCCCCTCTGCAGCAGTGGAACGAGGAAGACAAGTCGCCCTTTGTTGTTGACTTCGCCAAGTCTCATTCACAAAAAGAAATGAATGAAACGCTAGGGGACAATGAGCTCGGTTGCTGTCTGAGTGGTTTGAGGTTATAAAGTTCCTGTGACAATTTCTCGCTGGGGGGTATCTATGTTTATTCTGATTCCATGCCATTTCTTGAGGAGGGAAGGGGATTGTGGGAAAGCAAGTTGCCAGGTGTAGGACAAGCCCATCAGTACCTGAAGTCAGCTAGGGTGCCAGCCTCCAGCTTTGCACTCCATAGAAAAGCTGGTTGCAAGCCCAAATCAGAGCAGAGCATTCCTTAACAAAAAGCTGAAAGGCTCTCCACTTAGGCCAGCAAGGAGGACATGCTCACTCACTGACGTTCAAGCGGCATACCTTTAGCCTTTCAAGTGCCACTGGTATGCTGGGCTTTCATTACAGACCCTAGCCCAGTGTTGCTGAAAAGCTCCATGACAATTCTGAGCTGGGCAGGGCCACCAAAGGCATATAAGCTGAGATTTTCCAAACAGCATTAGGTGCCAAAGTCCCACCAAAATGCAGCAACAGTTGGTTGCCTCAGAGATCTACTCTAAGAATTGATAGTATAAGTATCAAATCAAATCATAGGGTTGGAAGGGACCTCATGAGATCATCGAGTCCAACCCCCTGAGGCTTGAACCCAGGATCTTCTGCATATTAAGCAAAGGTGTGAGACACTACACTACACTAGTGCAGATTCTACTATAGGAATTATTTTGTGAAACTTCTGTGTTATATAGGTGGTCAGATTTGAGTATTGTCATGGTTCCTTTCAGCCTTGAGATCTATGAACAGAGCAGGATGGGAATTGGAATTTCCGTTTGGTGGGAAATCCCTCCCCAAAATGTGTTCCAGATTGGAACAAAAAGCTGATTCCAGAATTCCCCACAAAATGGAGACCCAAAAAAGAATTCAGAACCTCTGAAAAGTTTTGTTTCACAGATGTTGAAATGTTTTGTTTCATGTCAACTCATTTTGTTTCGTCTCTAATATTACATTAACATATTAACTACACAACATTGCAAATAATAGACTTAATAAACTATAAAAGGCAGAGGCAAAACTAAAGTGTTACCCCAAAAAGATGTCACTGAAAACAACGTTTCTACAAAATGTTTCCATTTCAGTGAAACCACATTTGTAAACAGACAGCTATTCCATCAAAACTTTGCAGCCAGTTTTAGTGTTCAGCTCCTCATCTGTACAGATGACCCCAGCCCCACACCTTGTTTACCTGGGGAAGTTACACCAGCTAGAATAGAGTAATTGTATTCTAACTCTGTGCAGACATATGTATTCCCA
The DNA here is from genome assembly GCA_007922195.1 of Podocnemis expansa. Taxonomy (NCBI): domain Eukaryota; kingdom Metazoa; phylum Chordata; order Testudines; family Podocnemididae; genus Podocnemis; species Podocnemis expansa. The sequence continues at coordinate 10,023,525 of ML681971.1, forward strand.
AATGAGAAGGACTTTTCCCATTTTGCCTTAAACCCGTCCACAGTGGCATAAGCTAGGCCAAAAAACAGGCACTTACCCTGAAATATGAGCATCTATGTGGGGAATACAACTGCTACAGAAATTTACATTCACACTGTAGCAGGTTATAGCAAGTTCTGAGTCTCTCACCATGGTACCCTGAGCGCCTAGCAAAGAACCTGAGCGGCTTCAGGCACCTCTTTCACCAAACCCATTGTCCCTCTGTCTCTAGAATCCCAAGGCGCCAAAGACGGCTGCCAGCAGGTTTCAAACAGCTCAGGTTTCATTGTGAAAATTCTTCACAGTGTTATTTCCTACCTAAGCTGATGCTCCAACAAGGGATTCAAGCCTCAGGAGCCAATCCTGTGCTCTTTGGGAGTTTAGCCAAGTAGGAACCGCAGGAGCTGAAAGTGAGAATCACACACAATAGCACCTGCTTCCCCTTGTCCCCAGGAGCACCAGTCCAGAGCAGTAGGCTTCAATAGAGATAAAGAGCTGATCCTGAGCTTTTGCCTGCTCCACATCATCCTCAGCTTTCCACCCTGTTTATAGTGAGCCCTTTATATTAGAAGCCATGAACTAATCAGTGCAATAACTGGGTCTCCAAATGTACTCTTCTTGGGAGCTCAAAGTGTGAAAAAGTTCATAAGATGTCCTCATAACCTACAACAAACTCTGATGGGGGAAGGTGCCAAAGTGTGACAGGCTGAGTGAATCCAAACAAAAAGGCCTCTGCTACAGAACTCCAGGACCTGTTAAGACCATGCCTGGTAAACAAGAGAAGTGTAGCACTGGCAGTTAATGGACCAAAATAAGTGTGTTGGAAATTGGCCTAAATGGTCAACCGAAAAAGGAGGTGATGGGCTGTTCCACCCACAAATCCCCTTTTTGCGTCCCCAGAAAGAGACTTTGGAGGAACAGGCTGGCTACTACCCTGCTGACCAATTGAAAGATTAGTGACCTGGAAGAGGAAAGGTTCACAATCTTGGCTGCCACCCTGATCATCTCCTGGGAACCCAGGATTCAACTTGACTCCACTGTGCCTTCATCACCCTGATCATGAGAGACCATCTAGCATAGAAGCCTCAGGAAGTGGGGGGAGAGAGAGCTAAGCACTGGTTAGGGATGGCCTCACATTTCATCGATTCATAGATTCCAAGGCCAGGGGGGAGCAGTGTGATCATCTAGTTTGACCCCCTGCGTCACACAGGCCGTCCAACGTCCCTGGAACCCCTCCTGTTTGATCTTGCACCAAGATCTATGGAAATCATCCCTCCTTGGTTTTAAAACTGCCACTGATGGAAGAATCCATCCAACCCTTGGTAAGTTTTGCCAGCAGCTAACTACCTTCTCCCTGGGAAATTCCAATTTTCAGTCTGAATTTGTCTACCTTCAACTTCCAGCACTAAAGCAAGGAACGTGCCGCAGATCCACACCATACTCTGGATGTGTGCATTAGGAAAGAGGCAGGGAAAGAGCCTGGCAGAGTAGCTTGGAATGGCCAAAGTAGGGCTTGCAAAGTAGAAGATGAGGAGAGGGGTGGGAGAAAATTCCCAGGGCACAAAGCCCTATGTATATCTGTATATAATGATATTAGGAGCTAATCTGATCAGCAATAACTGTTGCTTAAGTTACCATTACAGTTGGTCAGAAATTTTTATCACGATTTTTTTGATCAAAAAGAGCATTTTTGCCTAAATCAAAAGCATTAGAAAAATACATTTCTTTCAGCAGAACTTTACTAAAACAAAGCCCTAATGAAATGGTTTGAAAACATCACAATATCATAGTTTTGGAACAGAAGATTTCAGTTTTTCATTTCCAAAATGACAGAACAAATTGTTTTGCCTATGAAAGTTAAAAGCAAAAAAGTTCAGAAAGGTCAAAATAGGAACAGGTGGTTTTGATTTTACCATAGCGAAATGTTTCAATCCCAAAATGAAGAGTTTTTGGAATTTTGTCTTGCAGGAAATTTTGAAAAAATGTTTGCCTTTAGTTCCATTTCAGAATAGAAAAAAAGCTCAAAACTACAGAATTTCCTATTAAAAGAAAACCTGGCTTATTCCTAGCTCTAACTGCCAGCCAACTTTGGGTATTGCTTTTGACACCATTCATGAGACCGTGGTTTGGTTTGGAAAGTGTTCCAAACCGACAGCATTCGTTTCAGCAGTTATTTGCTGACACAGTCAACGTCATTTAAGGCAGCGGTTTTCAAATTTAGGGTTGGGACCCAGTACTGGGTCGCAGACCCTCAGTTACTGGGTTGTGGCACACCCTGCTTTTGCTGCCCAAAGATGTAATTGTTGAGTTGTGAGCATAAATGTTTTGGTTTTCAACCGGGTCCCAAGGGAAAAGTTTGAAAAAATCACTGATTAAAGGCATGTGTAAGACCCTAACTGTGCCCAGGGCACAAGGAAACCTGTTGTCTGAGTGACACTGGTTATGCATTGAAGTAATGGCAGGGACAGCTATCTGGGCCTGCAGTCTATGGGAGCAAAAAGAGAGCTGTTAAAAGTCTGTGAAATTCATCCCCAGGCAGATGCCAGCAGAAGATGCTATTTAAGGACCTCTAGGCTTCCCTGGGATTTAAGCGATGCACAGGCCTTCAGCAGAATCTCTGCTCAGGAATGTATACCAAGCCTTTAGTTTATAGAGCACTTCTCATCAGGAAATCTTATAGCCTTTTACAAGGAAAGGCAATGCCATTATCCCCATTTTATGGGAGGAAAAACTGAGGAACAGAGCAGACTAGTTAGTAAATTGCTCGAAGTCACCCAGCAAGTGAGTGGCAAAGTTGGGACAAAGTTGAGCTCAGGAGCTTAACTGACTCTCCCTTCTTGTTAGCTGCTGCCAAAGGGCTGTGCAGATCAAGTTGCGGAGCGATGAAACAGCTGGTGCTTTTCTATTTGACACAAAGCAGCTGGCTAGAGCTTTAGCATCTGGAGCAGGGGTCTCAAACTCAAATCACCATGGGGGCCGCATGAGGACTAGTAGAGGGCTGCATGAGGATTAGGAAGTTAGCTTGAGGGCCGCACCACTGAAACCTTTCCATACAATGATATTGCAAATATCAGTAATGATTATGTCATTGCAGGCCTCAGAAAATAGCTTTAGAGGCTGCATGTGGTCTGTGGGCCATGTGTTTGAGACCCCTGGTCTGGAGAAACAGATTTATATTGGCCCAGCTGATCAGGAAGTGCCCTGTCAGGTCATCAGCTTCCGAGCCGGGCGCAAAGTTCTCATCCAGGTTGCACCCTATGCAAAGAAAGACTCACCGCTCGGGCCTAGGAAGAGGAGCAGTGCTGCTGGGAGCAAGAGAGCAGGGAGAACCAAGCGGCTGGGCCTCCACCCTCTGTACTCATCAACTGGGCAGGGACCAATTCTCATTGCTGCTTTTCACACGTCAGCAGCTGATGCTCCAGCTGTCTCTCACGGACACGGCTGTGAAGATGCACCTGGCAAGGTCAGAGAAGAGCATGAGTGATTTTTATTATTACTATTACTTCTATAGTGACTGGCAGCCCCAGTCATGTGCTAGGCACTGTACACACAGAGAACAGAGTGTACTGTCCCAAAGCATTTACAATTGGGTGTGATTCAGGAGGCCTAGGGAACAAGAATGCCCCACTATTTCTTTTGCTGACATGGCTACTTATCCAGGTGATATTCCCCCTGGCCAAGGCATCAGTTGCCTTCTGTCACTGAAGACCTAGTCTGTGCCTGCTTTTCTAGCCTTGAAACATATCACAGCAAAATTATGCAGAAGAATCTTATAACTTCCTGTACAATGTTGCCACACATATTTCACCAGGACAACAATAGTCAGAAATGATGAGTTTTAAAAATGATAACTCACCAGGCACAGCTGATATGAAATTCATCATCTTGTAAAAAAAAAGTGAACACAGAGGGAGAGATGGTCACCATTATCCATCCCCATAAAACGGTGAGTGGGAAGCCCAGCATTCGAATTGATGACTGTCTTCACAGCTCCCGCTTTATTTTCCTGGTCTAGCTATTTGGGTGGGACTCCCTGGGACTTAGGCCCCCAGCCCCATTCCAAGATGGGCTGAACTCTATACCATGCTGGCCTGATCTTGGTTTAGAAGACATAAGGCAAAGCCAAGAGTCCGTGTCATAGCAAGGACTTGAATCAGCATCTTCCATCTTCTGTCCCCTACCCACCTGGCCAGCATTCCTCTCATGCATTCAACAACTCGGTCTGAATTTGACTGCACCCATTTCATTGCCTAGATACCATCAGCAAAGAGCACAGCTACCAGGGTCTCATATCTTTAGTGGCCAGAGCTCATCCTGTTTTGGCCGTCACAAACCACTTCTCCAGAGGAGATGACCCCTTGTGAAGAGCGTGAGGTAAAGATGGGGGAAAGTGAACCCATCCAGATAAGACCCGAGTCAACCTGACCACTTCCTGTACAAATCCACAGTCAAACCTTTATCACCGTTTCAATGGTCTGCTCTGTTTCCTGGGTTGAGAAGCAGGAAGAGAAGAACAGAAAAACTGGAAGAAAGGCCAGGTTGAGGGAGGCTTGTGATGAAATGACAAGTCCCAGCCATATCACCAGGAAACCAGACTGGGTGAGATCACAGGTTTAGATGGAGTAAAGAACTCAGAAAAACTTCAGATAAGCCACTGAGTTTCCACAGTGCCCCACGGAGCTTTGCTCATCACTAGTTAAAGATAAATTCCAAATCCCCTACATGTACCTGATGTCCATGAGGTGCCTTGGAAAGAAGCCCCAATGGGCAATAACAAAAGTCTGGTGTGTCTGTGGCCCTGGTGACCCTAGAAACAGGGGTTGCAGTTGGATTGTACAGCCAGAGGCACTGGAGACCCTATTGGCAATAGAGAAACATTGTACCATAGACCTAGGGAGAGCAATGGAGCACGCTCTGTAACATGCGGGATGCAATGCGGCTGAGCATTCCCAGCTTCTTGCCCTCTCTCCGCTTGCATTCTGCCGTCAGAGGGGACCCGCCAGCAGACAAATGGCTCTGTTATGAAGGGATGAAAAATAATCTAGTCCCCACTGTTGCAGTTTTCAATACTCCATTCATCCCTAATGTGACAAGGCTCCATCCTGAATAAAGTCGCTCATTGTCCTGCATGGCCCTCCCCTTCTTGAGCCTAGACTGGCTGAAAGAGGGCAGAGGAGACTGTAGTGGGCCAGGGCACACGCCTGCTCCCTACCAAGGAAGGATGTGTCACAAGGCACAAAGGAAAGCATCACAGACTTCCCCCTTCCCCCACTCACGGTTCCCAGTGCCATCTACCATCCCTGCCTCATTTAAAGTGGCTGGACAGGGAAGGAGGTGCAGGGATTTGGAACCCACCCAGCCTTTCCTAATTGCCTTCGCTACACTTTACTATCTTAGGTGACTTTTGGGAATGAGCTGGAGCATGATGGATGGCCCCTGGCAGGGGTATCAGGATGCTTTAACCATTAAAATGCCACCCTCCAGTTCCCAAAATGCATTGTCAGTGCCCAGCCTGGGCTCTGTTGTTTGTGCATGTGAAGTGCCTGGTAGCAATTAACTGAATGGATCCAGCACCACAGATTCAGGATTACACACACCTGTGAACTGATCTTCTTTAAATGCCAAGGGAAACCCAGTCATGAATCCCTATTGATGGTAAATTAACTTTAAACTGTGATTGATTATATTGCAACCCTGCAACAAACACTGTGTCAGTCCATATGGCTTTTTGGTGCTACAGAACCACACACACACACACACACACACACACACAAAGAAACCTTCTTCTAAACCCAAATCTTTACATTGATTGATTGATCAATTTCTATTTTGAAAGCTGTGAAAAGTTGTGTGCATTCTATACATAGAGTAACTATATTGCACAAAACCTATAGACTTACATAAATATTGGATGCATTATCAGAAACAGCTTACATGCAAAACAACTTTGATACAGCTCAGGGCAGAATCTCAATACTACTGCTCCACAAACTAATAAATATGACATCCAACAAATGGTGCAAAAACAAACAGCTCCTTTTAAATCCACCATTTGGCTTGAATTTGGAATGCATAAGGCTATGGAAACAAACCTGTGCTCCATTGCTCTAGGGTTGAACCCATCTCTTCTCTTTGTAGCTATGCCTCTTCTTTAAACATGCTTACAAAAAACCTGAAACTCTTTCAAACTGTTTTCCTGTCCCAAATGCTATGCATGGGTAACAATCACACCGGCCAAAAAAAAAAAGGGAGTGCCATAAAAATCACATACCTGCTTAGTCTTTTCTTTCCAGTGTAATGTTGGTTACAGAAAATCCCCCAAATAAATCACGTCTTTGGATATAAAGAAAAGACCTGGTGAGTTGATTAAAGGGATAAAAAAATGCAGAAGTCCTTACTTCTCCCACCGTCCTCTCCTTGCACCAGGAAAACAGGAGAAAAGGCAGGAAACTTTGGGGAGAATCTTTTTGCAAATGAAAAAAAAGGAGGAGAAAAAAATGTTTCATCCAGCAACCAAGCAGCTCCAACCTGTCACCTTGGCCACCTTTTGTGAACGGATGTTGCTGTTGTTGTGTGTTGTGAAGCAGATTTAAAAAGCTCTACTATGGTATGAAAATAGCCCTGCATTTACAGTATCACACCCTGGACTGGATTTTCTCAAAAGAAAAAAGAAAAGAAATAAGAAGAAAGAGAGAGAAAGAGAGACAGAGGGGAAAAGGGGACACTTTTAAAGAGACATAGTGGGGTGGGGAATAGCTCGGATTTCAGGAAGGCAGGAGCGAGATACTCTTAAATTGGGCTGTAGCTCTAGGTTGCTGGTGGAAGTGGAGTGTCTTGAAGGAGAGGAGGCCAGGTTTCTTGAAGGCATTTCTATTTTTATTTTTATTTTTTCAAGGAAGTGCCTACTTTGGGTTGCTACATGCATGTTGGCTGGATCCCTCAGGCCAGCTGGTGGTTAGGATGCACCAGCAGGGGAGATTGCAGAGGCCCACAACAACTTGGTAAGTGGGCACACTGTGTGCAGGATTCCTGAGATCCTCATCATTAACGCTGGGTAAAAGGGACAAGGCAGACATGAAGGAGCTCTGCAGACCTCTTCTCCAGCAAGGGGAGAACTTCCCGGATGTAGGGACTATAGAAGAGAGGTTGTCCTCCAAGGCCCCTAGTGAGCTCTGTCCCAATGGTTGTGCCAGGAGTGGGGATAGGCGCTGAAGGGCCAGATGAAGAAATGGCCACAGTGTGCAGCACAGAGGAGATTCTGGGCAGCACAGGAGCCTAAAGAACAAACTAAGGAGACCACTACCTTCAGAGTTGTCCAAAGCCTGCTACACTGAAAAGTTTGCCCCGCTACCTGTGAGATATGTACACCCCTGAGCAATACTGTTAAGACAGCCTAATTCCCAATGTAGATGACAGATGTCTTCCACTGGCTGAGCTCTCATGTCTTGGGGAGGTGGATCCACTATGCCAAAGGGAGAAGTACTTCTGCTGTAGCAGGCCTGGCTCCCCTGACCACTGAGCCATCTTTCATGCATGGACAGCCTAAAATTACACAGAGGGCCTTTCTCCAGCATCAGCAGGGCATTATTATGGTGTAACAGTAATTGCCCCTTGGATCTGTGCTGCTTGTCATATCACATCCCCCTCCCCATCTACTAAGCAAGAGCCATTTGAATTCCTTAGGCAACTGGTTCTCATTTGGATGAACCATGTCAGGTGTATCCGTTGTGTACATTGCATGTCTACATCCTTTTCTCATCCCCCTCCATTCCATTGCATGCTACATTTGTAGGTCTTCTCCTTAAATAATAGCTGAGGGTCAACTTGTGGAATTAGGAGAACGTGCTGGGTTATGTCTACACTAGGAAAAGTTACGTCGAATTTGTTAATTCAAATTAATAAGTTTAAATTTAGTTCAAATTAACAAAATAAACTAATTCAATTTAATGTTAAGACGAATTAGTCCACTTTGTTAATTCAAACTAACTGCACATAATTCAAATTTATTAAATTCGAACTAAAGGTTAATCATAGTTTACACCAAACTAACTGGCAGGTCTTTCTAATTCGAGCTAAACTTTCATTAGTTGAAATTAAGGAATTCGGTAAGTGAAACTAATGAATGCCTAGTGTAGACAGGTACTAAATTAGTTTGAATTAAGCGTCCTTAATTTAAACTCACTGGCAAGTGTAGACATACTCAAGGAGTCTAAACTGGTTTTGCTTGAGCACAAAAGGGACAGAGAAAGGTGTAAGTGTAAATGTACTGTATAGGAGTCAGGCAACATCCCTTTAAATGGTGGGGGCATCCACTAGTGGTGCTCACTGTGTTGTGTTGAAGAAGCCAGCTCAGCAGCAGTGCTAAATCAAGTTAAGCCTTGTGTGTCTGCAGATATTTAGTAGACATGATTATTTGGAACCCAAGTGCACTACTGTAGTTTCCTTTTGTTCTGTTATATAAAAAGCAAAGATGCAACAGGGAGGGTGTAGCAGTGCAGTTGCCATGCTACAGCATCCATGTGGTTAACTGAGCCTCGGAGTAGCATCCAAGAGGGCAATTGGGCTGCAGAGCAGATCAAGAGCAAGCTGCCCAGTATAAAGAGAGAGCAGCAGGCCTAGCTCAGATCAGTTAGTTGGCCACTTATGAGCTGACCAGTAGCTGGGGATCCTGAAGCCAGAAGGGGCAAAGGTCTGGAGCAGCATTCCAGAGGCAAGGAGGCCTGGAGGTACAGTGGCTGGGACTCTGGAGCAACAGGCCAGAGCCAGACTGTGGCAGTGGCTGGAGCGGCAGTCTGGGGGCAAGGAGCCAGGAGTGGGTGGCAGCTGGACACTCAAAGTGGTGAGCAACTGTGTGTGGCTAGCGGCTGCTGGGAAAGCAGCCCAGGAAATAAACTGTGTGGGAAAAGTGACTGAAGGGAGGTGGAAGGCTTCATTGGAGGCATTGAGGGTCCCTGGGCTGGGGCCCAGAAAAGTGGGCAGGCACAGGCCCCTCCCCACTCCCCCAGAGTGCCAGGAGGGGCACAGAGCTTGCTGGACCATTGATTCTTCACTAGTGGGCTGGACTGGAGCAAGCTGGACTATACCCCAGAAGAGTTGGGCTTAAGAACCTGGGTGGAGAGCTAAGACCCAAGAAGAGAACTCAGGACTAGAGTCTGGCATGTTAAAAGGCAGAGTGCTGACCACCGGTTGGGGGGTGCACTTGAGGTATATTCCCGAGTACCATCACCAAGAAGTGCCCTGCAAGAGGGTCATGTGCTGCTGGACTGCTACGAAGGGACCCTTGATTTTGCCCTCACCCTGGCTACCTGGCATTCTTGCTACATCCCTCTCTTATGACTCCTCAGGGTGCACCTTACAACAGCTCTGTCCACATTATCAGTGCAAAGAGCAGATGTGGATGACACCAACTCATGAAACGTTTGCTGTGCCTGTAATGTATCCTCAGTCAGCCTTGCTCCTGTTGTGCTCTGACTGCAGCCATGCACTTTTGTCAGTGTCAGCTGAGTACAGACAAGTGACTCCCACCGACTGCACTGAGATGCACTCCTTTATATCAGGGCTGAATTTGGCTCATTCTTGTCACACAGGTTCTGATCCTAGCTAACATGGTCCATGGGAATTTGGCCAGTGTCTTCCAGGGACACAAGCGCCAGCTCTTAGACTCAGTGAGCCATCACCTAGAATTCTCTCTTTAAGCTCCTTTGCTTTGTTTTCAAACAGGGCTCCACATGCAAGTGTCACTAATTGCACTGTTAACCATCTGTTGTGATTTCTGTCTCTGGACTCCCTAATTAGCAATTAAGCATTTCACGTCTCTTTCCCAGGAACTCTGGAATTGTAATTAGACAGCTCATGCAGGCAAGATCCTTGGAGGTGTGTTTTAAGTCTGGTTTGCCTCGACATTGCTATGCTCTTGGGCCTGTTGGCAATTTGCCCATGGTCTCAGGGCTATTGATAGTGTGCATCAAAACTGGATTGAGATCCAAATCCCAAATGAGTACACCCCCTACCTACGGTAAGGATTGGGGTGGTTCAGTAAAGGACTGACCTGTTCTTTGGGCTTGGGACAGTTTTCCAGCCCCTTTAACCACAGCTTTTCATTTCCATCCCTTTCGTTTTTCCAGTTCAGAAAGATAAGGCCCAATTCTTATATCACTTGCATGAGTGTGAGACAGCTATCAAGGCCAGAACCAGGTATTCATCCCCATGGCTACGTCTACATTGGCAAATTAGACCGGACTAAGGCAGCTTAGTTTGGATTAATTTAGCCCATGGCTACACTAGGCTTTGCCTAGTCTGAACTAAGAAATTTCTTAGGTTAGTCCTAACTAATAAGTACCGATGTTAGTTCGGACTTACTTGCTTAGTTTGAACTGTAATTTGGCCTAAGCGCATGCAATACCCAACCTAAGGATTAGTTTGAACTTAAAAAGTTTGAACTAAGCCATTAGCTCAAACTAGCTGTGCATTCTAGTTCAAACTAAAATGTTAGTTCCAACTAGAACGTGCGGCTAGTTAAAACTAAAAAGTCAAAGGTTAGCTCGAGCTAGCCTGAGGCTAGTTTGGACTAACCTTGAATTTCTTTAGCTTGAACTAGCAAGTCCAAACTAAAATTGTAGATGTAGACATAGCCCTTGACACTCCACACAGATAGCCAAAACCAGTCCTTCCTCGAGTCCTTTGGGGCCTCGAGGCAGCAGCTCAGATTCCCTGTCACAGAAGAACTCATCTGGCACAGGGCATATTGCAGGAGGAGATGGGAAGGGCCTGTGTCAAGGATACAACTTGATGCATGCTGGCAATCCTGTCCAGAAGAATAGCTCCTTTGGAACCCTTATCTCCTGGTGCAGGGTAGAGCAGCCGAGAGACCCTTCTAATTTGTGCCAAGGCCTATTCTGGCTCCCAGAAGCTGCAGGAGGATGCAGTTTAGGGATGGGACGGAAAGCTGGCGTGAAGCCCTCTTGGCCCATCACCCATCCATGTTTGCCAAGCACTGCTCTGCTGCTGCTGAGGATGTTTTTATTTGATTTTTTTTTGTGCTGATTTATGACTAGATTTATTTCCCTTCTTTAAACGCATTTCCAAAAGACTGTGTGCCCTAGGAAAGATGGGAGGCAGGACCAGGGCAGAGGAGAGGAAGGCTGGAGCAGCAGCAACAGCAGGCTCCGTCATGTACTCATGAAATGAGGCTTGCGGATAGCAGCATTCAGAGGCAGCTCAGTTAAAGGTGCCCAGCCCCTTGCCAAACAAAATCACCTTTGTTCGTCCCTGCTAATCTGTTTCCTGCTGCAGAAGCCACCCTGGCCAGTGTAGAAAGAGCAGCCCAAGGACACCTTATTGAAAAGGGGCAGCTGGGATGGGACTCTAGGAAGTGCCAAGGGAGCTGCGCTACTGACCCACAGTGTTGCCTGGCTGTGATTGCCGAGGGTAGTGTAGAAACTACACATCATAGGGCAAAAGTGAGCCAGAGGAAGCAAGGGCCCCTTTGTGCCTGCCAAGCTGACACTAAGGGTATGTTCATACAGGCTTTAAATCGAAATAATGCTGATTATTTCAATTTAAAAAATTGCATGTCCACACTATGTTTCCTTGTTTCAAAATAAGGAGCTCCCTCATTGCAAAATAAGGAATGTCACTTTGATATAATAAAACCTAGCATTATATTGAAAGGACAGTTACATTGAAACTGTTACTTTGAAATAATGCTGCATGGACATGTTATTTTGATTTAACTGTTATTTCAATTTAACACTTTTGCCCTTCTCCTTCCCAGGGTGCTGTTCTTTTTCTATATATTGGGTGGGGACATGGCCCTTCTAGGGGGCCATGTTGCCACATCTCCCTTGGTGCCCCTCTTCTAAATAGAACTAGCAAGTTCTGTCCATGGACATGTTAGTTCGATTTGAGTTTCCAGCGGGGACACGTTAAATCAATTTAACTTAAATCAATTTAATGGTTTTTATATAGATTTTATTAAATCAATTGAACTTACATCATTTTAACTGACTAAGTGTGGACATGGCCTGAGGGTGTTATGAGGACTCAGTGCAGAGGCACCCATCTTTGAAGCATCTGAGGAAGTGGGATCTTCTCCCACGAAAGCTCATGCAAAAAATAAATCTGTTAGTCTTAAAGTGCCACACAACTGCTTGTTGTTTTTTAATGGAATTTAGAGCCACCTCTGAAATTGCTCCAGCCTGTGCCAGTGGCCAGTCAGGCCAACCCGTGCGTGGCAGGGCCAGCCCAGGACAGGTGCTGCCTCCCATCTCAGCTTCTACATCTAACTGTGCCTCAGTGCACGCCTGAATTCAGCTGTGTCTCTCAGTACCTCTGTGGTCCCATTGCTGAACGCCCACTGAAGGAGTGACATTTAAAAGGACCTCTTCAGCTTCTTGCTCCTTCCCCTCACCCCTCTCTGCCATAGCAGCTGGGCAAGGCTCTGGGTTAACACCTGAGAGCACTAGGGGATGGAGTCACTGCCATGGCAGGTGGAGCACTGGCTTGCCAAGGGGTTGGGCCCAGGCTTCTGTTGCTTTTTCTCCTGGGTAACCGTGTTGACCTCTCCCTGTTCTCTAAATGCACCCTATTGGGTTCCAGGCATTGTGCTGTTCACTCTCCCCCACTCTCAGACTGGGCAACAGCATCCTCTGGATTGGCCGTTTCTGACCCAGAGATTCCAGTTTGGTTTGGCCATGGTTGGTTTTCCTTTTAGAGTCTTAGCAAGCCTGGCCTGAGTAAAGGCAGATCTTGCAGTCTGGTAGGGGCCCGGGGCTGCAGCCCCATAAGCTCTGGCCATCAGCTGACCCTGCTGAGCATAGGGAACCATCCCATCCTATGTGTTAACTCTGAGAACAAAGCATGTGTTTTAAGATAATTTTTCTCTAACAATTTAAACCCCTCTGTCTTACCTAGCCCTAGCTGCCTCCCATCCCATGATGAGAACCAAGCCAGGCCTGCACCCAGCAGTGCCTGTGTGTTGGGACCTGAACAACTCCCCCCTTGCAAATGTGCCCCTTTTCAAACTGTGCTGACTCTTTGATTGGCTGACTCCCCTGCCTTGGCCTTGCTCACCAGAACCAGTTCTGTAAGCGCAGTGGCATCAGGAGACAGCCTCTTCAAAGCCCACAGTGCAGCCATTGTCTCTTCTCAGCCATCAAGGGGTGGCAAGAGAGTGACTGGCTCTTGAAAGGGAGTTGGCCTGAGCCTCATGCATGAGGGACCAATTCCCAGCTGAAACAGATCCACTAGAGATCAAGTGACTGTCAAAGCAAGAAAGGCGTTCCAAAGGGGTGAGGGTCTGCGAGGAGACTCCTGGGTCAGGGAAGACTGGAGACGGGGAACTGCGGTCACCACTTTTATGCAGAAGAAATAAAGCTGAAGCCCTAATTAAACAGGGCCTGAACTAGATGTCAGGTGGCATCAGTTGCTGGGCTGGGGAGACAGGCCAACAGCTCAGCATGGCTTTCTCTGAGCTGCTCATTTTCTTATAGCCCCCTATTGAGCTGTGGTGATGATGATGATGATTATTATTATTATTAATTAATAATAATAATAATAATAATAATAATAATAATAATGCCTAGACCTGTATACTCAAACAGCAAACCTCCCCTAGAGCAAGTCTGTCTCCAGTATCCATCAGAAATCATTACAGGGCGGTGGTCACATACTCCACCTCCCTTTTGCCATGGCGGAGCCACAAAGCAAGGTTGCTGAGGCTGAGCTGTCCAGCCCCCCTGAACTTCCCCATCCCCCCAATCTCTCATTTGCAGCATACACTTGGTCTGGGCAGCAAGATGTGTGTTGCTGCTGTCCAAGGTGAATCACCATGTGCCCTACTCTAGGGAGAAGCTGTCTGGCCTAAGCCATCCTGCCTTTTGTTGCAGGATGTCTCTTAAGTCAACACAGAGCTGGCTTGACTCTGTTCCTCCTCCCCCCATATTCATCCCGCCCGTAAAGACCTGCAAACCATGAGGGCTGCAAACTTGTCTCCCAGGAAGCAAAACCAGGACCAGGTTTGCGTTTCATTCAGACACACCCTGTCTCCCCTTCACCCCTAGGATCAGTCATACTCTGCTAGCTTTTTCTTTTTTTTTTTTTTTCCCCCTACAGGGGTGGAGTATTTTAGCTTCCAGGCAGAGCTACAGTATGGACACTAGATGGCACCTGTTTTCAGGGAGAGGTTGTCTGAAATGGCTCCTGTGGGATTTAGTTTGGGAAGAGCTGAAACCTAAGCTCTGTTGTTTCCAGCCCTTTCCTATTCCAGAGATCGACAGGCTGGTGACAGTTTAAAGAGATACTTCTTAAATACCAGCAACGTTTTAAATCTTTCCCCTTGTAATGGTTTTCAAAGGGATAGCTCTGTTAGTCTAGTGGTGTCATCTTCTAATGGTCCTGTTTCTTAGTCCCAGATATTACAGTATTTGGACTGAGTGAGTTAGATCTCTGACATTCATTCCAGTGGGTCTGGTACTCAAATGTGATTTGACAGTGTGGGTTTTCTAACAACTTTGCAAAGAAGGTCCATGGCTCCCATATCAGCAAGTGACTACAGTAATACACCTAGAACTGACAGCCAGCAAAATGTTCATACGACTGATACTATGGATACTTTGTTAATAAGAAATCCACCTCTACATGAAAGAGGAACCCTTCTCCCGGATGGATCAAGACCAGCTCTGAGTACATCATGGATCTTCTGTGTTGGTCTGAATCAGGCCTGGTCTTCACTAGGAAATTTAGGTTTGTAAGCTCCATTGCTCAAAGGTGTGAAGCATCACTCTAGGAGTGATGCAGATAAATTGACCTAAACCCAGTGTAGACAGTGCTGGGTCTATGGGAGGATTCTCCTGTCGATCTATGTTCCGTCTCTCAGGGAGATGAAGTGCCAACACCCATGATAAAGTCTTTACGCTAGCACTGCAGAGGCAATGGTCCAGTTTAAGTGTAGACGATCTCTGAAGGTCATCTAACAGTTCAGTTAATGCACATTTATCATATTGTAATAGCCCTGTCAATGCAGCTTTAGTCTCCTCTTTTGAAGTCCTGCACCCAGATCTACTAATGCATCTCAAGTTCCAAAGGGGTAGCCATGTTAGTCTAGTTCAATAAAACAAACAAGGAGTCCTGTGGCACTTAAAGACTAACATATTTATTTATTACATGAGCTTTCATGGGAGAAAAATCACACTTTGTCAAATGAAAGGGTCTGATGTGGGATTTTTCTCCCACAAAAGCTCATGTAATAAAAACATTTGTTAGTCTTTAAGCATCACAGGGCTTGTTGTTTACAATACATCTCAGTCACCTAGCTCTGCCAGTGCACCTCAGTTATGGCAAGAGCTGCTTACTTTTCTGGCTCTGCCCCTTACAGCATCCTTTGACTCTTGAAGACAGAGAACCAGAGTGGGGCAGCTCAATGAGTGATCTTCTGCACAATAATGCAGTAATCAGGGCTGTCCCTAGGCCAGGGCAAGAGGGCAGCTGCCCAGGGCCCTGCGCTTTGGGGGTCCTGCACTGCTGGCCCCCACCCCCAATGCCAAGGATTGGGCAAGCCAGCCAAAAGTGGCAGCTGGGTTCACAGGGCCAGGAGTGGCTTGGGGTGAAAGTTGCTTAAGGCAGTAGATCAGCATTGCAACAAAGGTGAGTCATTAGAACTAACAATGAGGTGCTTATTTGTTCAAACAAACTCTGTACCTCTTCTGGGAGCCAGTATCTCTTTGGGCTTCTCTCATTCATATGAAAAGGACTGAGGCCACTGTCAAGCAACCTTTGTGTTTTTTTATCAACAGACCCAATGAAGAAAAGAAAAAACTGTGAACACCCCTTATTCCACCATTTCTGGGATAGGGGAATTGCAGTTATTTTTGCAAATTAGAACTTGCCTCTTTTTTCAGTGGGTTGAGAATTCCCTTGCTTGCAACAAAAGTTATAATTTGTAGATTTAACCAAAACTTCAGAATTTTTTTGACTGATAATTAAAAAGAAAAGAGAAAAACAAACTGTTCTAGTAGGAGCCTGTGTTACAAAGTATGGTATTTTTGTACAATTAGAAAGCCTAAGTAAAAGAATAAAATCCAACTCAGGGATAGATCTGCTGGAAGGACAAGTTATAACAAGATTCCAGTCTGAAGGGAAGTGGATAGCCCCCTTGTGTTGCCGCCTTATGCACACTGACAACAGTAGGGGTCACCGGACCAAGCAGAGAGGGCTAGCATCCCTTCAATCACAACATTGTGGACAATTATGCGTTCATGGAAACTCATGCAGACTCAGGGAGCAGATGAAGAGCAGAGGTTAAAGTGGAACCCAGAGGCACTGCTTCAGTTTCTGGGATATGGCAGTGGAGAAGGGAGCAGGACCTGGATGGACTTGGACAGGCTCAGCTGCAGACAGGATCTTCCAGGACCTTTCTTTCCAGCCTGGCATTGGCTCTTCTCCTTCCTCTGTCTCAGCACTTCCATCTCATTTCTCACCCAGTCACCCCCATTCCCATTTGCAAGGAGCTCCTATACACACACTCCAGGCTACCACATGCAATATTAGAGATTTGACACACTTCCTGATTTGGACAGGAGTATGGCATGTGGGATCACCCTCTGTATGTTCCAGGTAGGTGATCTCAAATTAGATGTATAGGTTTCAGAGATGCAATAGAAGCCTCAAGAGAAAGGATGAAAGCCATGAGGGGTTGCCACCCCCCCAAACAACCCTCTCCCCGCAGCCATGGTCACTGTTCAAGTTTCTGTGAGGGGTTGCTTTTTTTCAGTGGAGGGTCGCCGCAAGTCACAGAGGTCTGGAGCTAGGTCCCGAGGAAAAAAATTTGACTACCACTGGCTTAAAGGTGGCTGAGAAACCAGACTCTGCACTCTTGTTCTGCTGCTTTTGGTTAGCTCACCAGGTCCCTGGCATGAGATAGCGGTGCAGGTGTCTGCCCCTCCCCTGTGCTGGCCAGCCCCACCCCCCCAGTGCCCAGGGGTAGGTGAGTGGGGGCCCCAACGAGGGCGAGGGCGATTCGCCCAGGGCCCTGCCCCCTGGGGACGGCCCTGGCAGTAATAGGGATCTGAAGCTATGTTCATAAACTCTACCCTGCTGCTTTTTCTTTTCAGGCCAGGTTGTTCACAGGTGTAGAGAAAAAAGAATTTTAACAGTGCTCTTCAGTAGGTTCTTCTTACAGCTTCTGGAGGCATGAATTTTTAAGTGTGAAGGGTGTTGTTGAAATAAACACATTACAGAAGCTGTCCTCAGCCATATCTGGTGACTATTAGTGCTCAGTCACTGTTCTGAACTCAGGCCTCTGATGGTCATGTCTGTCCTGGAACAGCGATATCCCTCCAGATTGCAGAACTGGGAGAAATTGTATTTAAATCACTATGTTTGCATGATCAGCACTACACAGGGAGGTGTGGTAATTAGAAAACCAAACCCAATAAGAAGACTGTGAATGCTGGAAAGATTAGAATTCTGTGTTTATTTAACCTGAAAGCAGAATTCTATAGTGTTTTCCTTATGAGACATGGATCTAAGGCAAGTAAATAAAATGCATCGACTGTTTTGCTGTAATTATTGATCCCCAGATATAATTTATTTCTATCTTTTTATTTGATTAACAGGTACTCAGATTGGAGAGATGATGCCTACAGGGAAAGAGGAAGTGTTTCAGAGGCATTTTCCAAATGGAAAATGTGTAATTATTAGAAATATTCTCCATCTTGCCAAAGATGGTGCTCAAACAGTCTCATTCCCCAAGGGATATATTGTGACAAGAGACTGATGGTAAAATAAACGAGAGGAATAAATTACAATTTACTCAGAATGCCAGCCATGGGAACAGGCTGGTGGCATGTAATTATCGTTTTGCACCCTTTAAAGAGACAGATGAGGCCATATAACCCATCAGAAGGTGAATCAGTACAGATAAGCACGTAGCCCAGCTCTTGAATTCAACTTTTCTCAAGGGTCTGAGAAGATTTGGTGATCCTTAGGGAAAAGTCCCTGACTCTGAGATCCACTGTAAATTATTTTATTGAATCTTTCTGAGACACCCCTCAGAGTAGTTTCCCAGTGACCCAAGCCGGGTTTCAGTTTGAGGGCAAAAAGTATCCCTCCAGAATAGGCAGCATGGTCTCCATGTTCCATCTCACAGCACACCACATTTTGGTGGGGAAAGCTAGGTGTCACGTAGGACAGTCCAGAGCCCACACTTAACAGAAGACATAGACAAACAGGTCTGATGGTCTAACCATGGCCAGGCTTTACTAGACATCTCTGGGGCAGGAGAGGTGAGGATGGAACCAGGGCGACCCAGCAGATGTGTTATTTAATGAGTCTAATTCTGAACTCAGACCACTTTTCCACACTTGGATCATTGACCTCTTTGGAGTTACTCCTGATTTACCCTGGGGTGAGTGAGAACAGAAGGAGCCCTCTTCAGAGAGACAGCTGAGCATCTGGTCAAAACCAAGACAGTTTGCAGAAGGTCCTACAGGAGACATTATCCATTGAGTTTAGACTGAGAATGTCCTTCACAGGACCACAAGCCACATAGAATGAGTTATCATTGAGAACAGTGAGTCTGTGGTGCATACCTTGGAGCAAGTTCATGCTGTCATTGGCCATACTTGTAATGGGCAGCAGACATCCTGATAGGGGTCACTCTAATCTGCTTGATCCCCAAGTAATTTGTTAATGGTACATGATACATAGGTATGTGCTTAAAACAGAACACAGGCCAGGTTATCTTGGAGCCAATGACAGCGTGAGGATCTTGTCCAGTATAATCCGTGGAAGGAAATTCACATCCATCATCAGCTATTCAGTGACAGCCTGTTGTTTAAGGTCACTGATTATTCTGAGAAGATTCAGCTCTGACCTAGGACCCGAGGAATAAATGGAAAATAGGGGTATGGCCACATAGTCTAACCAGGAAAAGTATGGGGCCATCAAAACAATGAGTTCTGGACTATCGGTTCACGGTCAACTCCAAAAGATCTGACCTAAAGCACGAGCTTTGGTCAACATCAAGTATGTTATCAGGGACTTCAGGTTTCAATCCTTGGTCTACAGGAGTGTTAGGTGCTAATAAATGCTGACCTTCACTAATTCCCAAGAAAAGAGAAATCCAAGCAGTTCTAAAGCCCAGAAGAGAGCTAGCACTATTAATCAATTGCTAAGCAACAGTACTGGTATCTCCCTGGTCACATGCCAGAAGATTTCAACAAAATGCATCATAATAAAAACCACTGAAGATTCAGGAAGGGAAAGAACAAGGTCATGTCGTCCTCTGCTCCCTTTACCAGTGCTGGATTGTTCTCAAAAAATACTTCATTTAGTCTTTTATAGCGGACCCTGAATTTGGCAGGGGAAAAAAGTAACACTTCACAGCCCCATATACTTTTCAAATTTTCCTTTGGAGACACAAACCTTTTTCTTCCTTTGCAGCTTGACTTTAAGGCAGGAAACAGAAAGGTTCTTTTAATTCCCTCCCTGTGATTCTCTTCCCTTGTGCTGCTTCCGTAATCCTGCCTTTATCACCGAGAGACAAAAAACTAATGATTAGTGTTCATCATATATTGGTTTTGAAGCTGCCCCTGTTTCTGATTCCATCCTATTAAGCCTGCTTGATCTCAGAGGACTAGGGAGTTAAATAGTGCAGAGAATTTAACAGGGATTGTGGATTAATCTGCGTAAATAAATCTGCTTTAAAACACCAAGTTACTGATGACTGATAGACAATTTTTTTTAAAACTAGATTTTGGGTGCTTTCTATGCAGGAAGCCCCAAATCATATGTCATTTTCCAGACTCACTAGTTGCTTCTGTAACGGGTTGTTCAGTCATTGGGCTTTGATAATGCAATGTAATCTGATAAAATTTTGCATGGCAACTTTTATCCAAACTCTCTTTCCCAGTGCTGTCTGACAGATGTCATTTCCTTCTCCTTGTGCCATTAACAGATGCAGTGTCTGATGAAGTGGGATTTTCTCCCACAAAAGCTCATGCATTAAATAAATGTTAGTCTTTAAGTGCCACAGGACTCCTTGCTTTTTTAGCAAAGAGAAGAGACTCTAAAAAGATCTGAAATGAGATGGTGAGTTCAGGAAGACCTTTCCACAGGGTAAGAGAAAAAGAGAAGTCTGTTGCACTTATAAGAGAAAAGAAAGAAGCAGGGCTGTGTCAGTTGAAAAGAGGAGACAAAAAGTCCTTGATGGTGGGTAGAAATCACCTCTCTGTGGCATAAACATGTAGGGATCAGAGGTGCAGCCTTAAACCACTGCACTACAGCTATTCTTTGCTTCCCAGACAAAGGAGAGATACTGGAGCAGCTTGGAGGCTACACTTTTTGCAATATTTGCAATGCTTCTTAAAGCCCCAGCACCTGGAGTCCTTTGATGATGTGAGACTCCCAGCTGTCATTTAAATCAAGCAGATTGCTGGTTTTCCTGGATGCAGAGAAAAGCTTGAAAACAGGACTAGTGTGTGACCTGAAGGCAAAGAAATAAACTCTGGCCATATAAGCCCATCTTGTGATGTGGTAGGGGGCTTGACTCATGGTTTTTGGTGCAGCCTCAGTGAAACTGTGCACCTGCCTGCCCAAGCATAGGATGGAAGGGATGACTGAGAACTGGGTCTCAGCCTCATAAAGCAACTGCCAGGAGAGAGCAGGGACTGCTGCTCACCTGGGTGGGCTGTGAACAGCCTCCACCCAGGAAGCCATGGGTCTGTCAGCCAGCCACCTTTCCCCTGGATGCCTGGATCCCAAAGAGGATCAGGCCAATGAACTGTGGGGGAAGCACATAGGGGGACTCAAAGGCCCAGAACGGGTGCCATGTGAGCAGGGGGAAGCCCTAGGAAGGCCAAAAAACACCAAAGGTTGGGTGAGACACAGGAAGGCCCCAAAGCCGTGACAGTGGGAGGAGCTGGTTTGGGGGAGCCCAATAAGGTCCAAAGCTGGGGGGCTGGGGGCAGTGGGAGCCAGAGCCCAAGCAAAGTACCCAATCCTGGGGCAGGGAGATGGGGAGCCCCAATAAAGTCCGTCCCAAATAGCCAGTACTGACGGGGCTGACCCCGATCCCACCAGGGCGGTGGCGGGACAGGTCCTGGAGAGCCCCCTACGGCACCCCCAGGGAGGTGGCTGCAGCTGAGGCTGGGCAAGGCGCGCGCGAGACGGAACGTCGGGGTTGACCGGTAGCTCGGCAGGACTACAAGCCCCAGGGTGCCCCGCGCGGAAGGCGCACGCGCAGTCGGTCCGCTGGCTCGAGGCAGGAAGACGCTCTTTGGGGAGCTCGCGCCGCCAGTTCCTACCCAGCGCTGGCCGGAGCGAGCGGGGCTCGGAGCGACGGTGAGGGGCGCCCCGGCCTCTGAACGGTGCTAGAGGGTGGCTGTGGGTCTGGCTGTCCCACGGGGGGCAGGAGGGAGGGGGGTGAATGTGGGTCTGGCCTTGGGTGGGAAGCAGGGGAGTGACTGTGGTCTGGCCCTGGGTTGGGGGCCACGAAGGAGGGGATGGCTGTGGGT